>BLSH010396938.1:1483877-1494405 GCA_018402905.1 Glandirana rugosa
ATCTTCTCCGAAGAAGAAGTTAAGTGCACATGCTCAGCGTCATATCCAGAGATTGTCTTTGGGAAATAGACGTATGAGTGCTGCCAGCATTGCTGCAGAGGTCGAAGGGGTGGGGATCAGCCTGTCAGTGCTCAGACCATACGCCGCACACTGCATCAAATTGGTCTGCATGGCTGTCATCCCAGAAGGAAGCCTCTTCTAAAAATGATGCACAAGAAAGCCAGCAAACAGTTTGCTGAAGACAAGCAGACTAAGGGCATGGATTACTGGAACCATGTCCTCTGGTCTGATGAGACCAAGATAAACTAATTTGGTTCAGATGGTTTCAAGCATGTGTGGTGCAACCAGGTGAGGAGTACAAAGACAAGTGTGTCTTGCCTACAGTCAAGCATGGTGGTGGGAGTGTCATGGTCTGAGGCTGCATGAGTGCTGCCGGCACTGGGGAGCTACAGTTTACTGAGGGAACCATGAATGCCAACTTTGACATAGTGAAGCAGAGTATGATCCCCCCTCTACAGAGGCTGGGCCGCAGGGTCTCTAACATCCACCAGCTCCGTGATGTTGTCATTGAGGTGTAGAAGAGGACTCCAGTGGCAACCTGTGAAGCTCTGGTGAACTCCATGCCCAAAACGGTTAAGGCAGTGCTGGAAAATAATGGTGGCCACACAAAATATTGACACGTTGAGCCCAATTTGGACATTTTCACTTAGGGGTGTAGACATTAATGGCTGTGTGTTGAGTTATTTTGAGGGGACAGCAAATTTACACTGTTATACAAGCTGTACAATCACTACTTTACATTGTAGCAAAGTGTCATTTCTTCAGTGTTGTCACATGAAAAGATAGAATAAAATATGAGGGGTGAGATACTGTAAGTATAACATGTTTGTTATTTTTTTTAAAAAAACAAAGCTTTACAATCACTGTAAGATTGGGGGGGGGGGTGGGGGGCGTTGAATCGCGATCTTGATTCTTTAATGATTAATAGTGCATAGTTGAAAGCAGGAACAAATGGGCATTGCATATTGTTGTGCATGGAGCTGTGTAGCCATACATCAGGCAGGGTGCCCATGCTGACCTGTGTCCACAGCCTGAAGCCCCTTGAATGGCCATGTAAGCATTAGAACTGGACCACAGAGCTATGGAAGAACGTGGCCTGGTCTGATGAACGTTATATTGTACATCATGAATGGCTGGGTGCATGTGTCACCTGGGGAAGAGATGACACCAGGATGCAGTATGGGTAGAAGACAAGCCGGGGGAGGCAGTGTGAGGCTGGGAAACCTTGGATCCTGCCATTCATGTGGATGTTACTTGACACGTAACATCCCCCCCCCCGCCCAGCCACATCATTTATTCACAGTGCTTTGTGAATGAGAAACTATAAGCTGTTGGCTTGTAGTTTCAATGAACTACCACAACACTATTAAAGTGTTTGTTAAGCCACTTGTATAAAAAAAATTCCCATCCGCTCTGTATTATAACAAGAAGTTGCCCTGTGTCTGTGTTATAACATATATGCACTTCTCTGTATAGATAACACACCTTCTTACTAGGATCAGTTGTCATTTTTCAGCTTTTCTCTCTCAGCTCAGAAGTCCTGAGGGTGGGGCTGAGCACTGCTGCTGACGTCAGCTGGAGAGACAGAGCCCTGTTGTGTTATCTACATAGATAAGAATATTTCTGATAGAACACTGACACAGGGAACATCTTCTAATACGGAGGAAATAGGAGCTTTTAGGCTTCATGCACACAGGACTTTAAAAAAACAGCCAAAAAACGTCAGTAGCTTATCAGTGATGTTTTCAGCTTTTACCAGCGTTCTATTACCGCAGTTTTTTCACATTTTTTTCACATTTTTTAAAGGGCCAGCGTTTCTTTTTTTCCCCCAATTGGTCTAAAACGTCCAAAAATGTTGGGGGTTGATGTTTTTTAAGCGTTTTTGGGCGTTAAGTGTTTGAACGTTTTTACAGCTGAAAACAGTCCAAAAAAAACCTCAGCTCTTGGGGTTTTTTTACAGCTCCAAAACGTCTCTGTTAAAAACAGATAACAGCCTGTGTGTGCATGAAGACATAGGATAACATGATGGAGAGTTTATTTACTGTAGAAAAAAATGTCTGCAGCTAAAAACAGCAGCTGTAAAACTGTCAAACGTCCTGTGTGCATGAGGCCTTACAGTTAATTATGAGTGCAGAGAGGAGAAGCTAGGAGAGGATGAGGGAGGGGGGAGTTGAAGACAGGCACACAGGAGATAGGAGAGCTGACATGAGCCTGCATAGACCACGGGGCTCTCAGGATAAGCTATATACAGGGGGAGTCAGCACTCGGGGGGAAGTCATGACCTGGCATTATCACACAGGTATTTTAGGGGATACAGAGGGATAATTTAAAAAGCAAAAGCGCCATGCTGCTAATTGCACATTAAAGAGACATGAGCAGCATTTTTTTGGGGGTGGGGGTAAATAAACAATTTAAGCGCTCTGTTAGTTCATTCAATCTTCCTGTCAGTGTGTATCTACCTGCTGGTATGATGTACGAGCAGACAGATATACTGAGTCCTACATTGCACCCACAATCTGCTGATCATAGGTGCAATGCTTTCCAGGCTCCATGTAAAAGAAAAATAATAAAAGCACATTTTTTTACTTTGAACTTAACCTATAAGCATTGCAGACCCCTTCTTGGATACAGTATTCTCTGATGTGGTCCCTCCCTCCTGCTGAGTACCCCCAGAGCAAGCAGTTTGCTCTGGCGGCACCCAAACAGGCTCGCTCCTGAGCTCCTGCTCTGCGTGTCCTTTCACCCACGGCTCAGCTCCGCCCCTCCTCTCTCCTCATTGGCTCACTGGCTATGATTAACATGGATTTCCGCTGCTGTCACAGCTAATGAGGAGTGAGAGTCCCTGGAGATCCTTGGCTCTCATGCACATCGCTGGATCGCAATGAGGCTTGGATAAATATTGGGGGGGGCTACTACACGGGAAAGGTTTTTTTATCTTCATGCATAGAATGCATGAAGGTAAAAAAAAGTTTGAACCTTTAGAACCCCTTTAACTGTTTTCACCTTTTTTTTTGTTCATCCAATGTTTCTCAGTACTGCTGATTTTCTGCAGCCACTTTCTGACAACATGCACTGCAACAATTGCTGTTTCTCTTGGCATGTTTCCTGAAGGTGACAACAGAAGATTATGCCTGCTTAATACATTTTTAAACTGCAGCTTGCATTCTCCTTTGGAAGCCATTATGACAGGGTGACGACACAGAAGCATAATTGTTAGCCGGGGACAGCTGTTTAGCTGTAGAGGCAGTGACCAGTGGTGTACACATGCCATGGCAGATATTATAACCCCTGTCCCTGTCAACTCAATGGAGCCGCTCTTCAACTGCCCCGCAACCTTATGCATTTGTGGTGTGTTGGTGCGGGGTTAAAGCAGGTAGTGAGGAGGCTATCCTACTCATCTTAACTGCCTGTCAAATGCGCTCTGAAGAGCAATCCAAACATTGCTTTTCAAAGACCAACGTCAGTGTGAACAAGCCCATAGTGTGTGAGGTGATTATAGTAAAGGTTCCTGTTTGGCACTCATTTTGGAAGATTTCTGCAAATGCACTTGAAGTTAAAGTGGAACTACAGTGCATCTGAGCACCACAAATCACAAACCCTGTTTAATTTAATGTTAATACTCAAAGCAAACTCACCCATCCCCTCCATGTCTCCATGCTTTATTTTAATAATAATAAGAAATAATTTTGAAAAACACCCCCTTGCATTTCTGGCAGTGGCCATTTTAAGTAAGGGCATATGACTCATGTAGCATTTACTTCCTGGAATCCATCTGCCCTTAGCTCAGGCATGCAGGCAGGAGAGGGTGTCCTTAGCTGAGAAAACCCCTCCTCTCTTCCTGAAGACTCCTGGGATGCATGACATAATTTGCCTGGGAACCAGGATGTAACTGAAGAAATGTAAAAAGTTTAAAATAAATACATATAATCTACCTTCCTATATATTAATGGTAGTAGCACAATGATTATAGGATTATAATTAAGGATAATAGTCAATGTTAACTGAAAGAGTTTAGTTTAACTTTAAAGTGTTACGAACCTAAGGGATTAATCCTCTGCATTGTGTAAATAAGCTGTTCGATCCTGCCTTCTCTGATCATCCCCTTCTTCTAGAGTCCACAATCCATCTCCTGATAGTACAGAGCCTTGGAGGCAATCTGCACATGCTCAGTTTGGTGTGTATTGCTAGAGAGTTTTTTCTTTTTTTTCTTGGGAGGGTGCATGTGATCAGCATAGGGCCAATCAGCACTGTCCAGACAGAGGGTCAGGGGTCCTGCAGGCTCATAGGACAGTCAGAGGTGAATGAAAACTCCTGCAAGGTTAAGACCCCTTTCACACTTGTGTGTCTTGTCCTGCGACTTGGGACTGCAAAGTCGCATGACAAGTCGTACTCCATGATTTCCAATGAGTGCCATTCATATCTATGTGACTTTAAAGTAGTCCCTGCACTACTTTGGTCCAACTTTGATGTGAGTTGAGGTCCATAGACACAGGCTTTCCCTGAAATTGCAGCCGAAATATCGCGTGACTTTCAAGTCGTGGCAGTGTGAGAGGGGCCTTAACCAGACACTGCTAGAAGTCACAAGACTGCTATATACTGCTGATGAGAAAATGTATTCAGCAGTTTATATTTACTATAGTAATTGCATTTCCATGTTCTGTGTATTGTGGGAGATCAGATACAATAAATGGAGGGTCCTGGGTTTAGTAACACTTTAATATCTGCTAAGCAAAAGCAGGCGAGTATTCGCTGTATCATTTTCTAATATCTTTGTAATTAATGTGATTGACCTGAAAGAATTTTTGTCCTTTTCTTAAAAAAAACTAGAGGTTTATTGTAAAGTTCTATATGGGAGAAAACACCATAGAAGATGTAATCCTGTGTCGCTTCCTGTATTGGGGGTTGTCATGGAGACGATGTTAGCAACGGATTGCGATTTCAATACAAAAGGAGAGTTTTCTTGCCTCTGAATGCGGCGTATTGTTTTGCTGGAGGTACAAAGTATAAAACTGAGAAGTGGATTTTCTCTCTGTGAGTCACGTTCTGCAGGGTCTGTATAGTTGGCACACGTCAGCCCATGGTGGGGTTATGTCGGCTGCAGTCATTCTTTATCAGTCGGGATGGGGGGGAGGTTCTTTTTCAGTGCCCTGAGGATGCCTCCTGCCCCGGTCAGCTGGAGAGCATCCCGATTAGCCGTGTAACCACATCAACCAGAAAACCCATGTAAATGACATGCTGCAAGCATAGGGCCTCAGGTGACACCTTGTGACCTCCATGTTATTCCAACCACTGTATGACTTCAGGGGTAAACAAAGTCCTGTGTCGTACCCCTTCAGCGGAGTGTGTTCTTGCATTGTAATAATGGCTTCTTTTAGAGGGTGGTTACATCTCCAGGCTATATCAAAGCTCCTAATGCACATAGGGCAGGGCGAGCCTTGTGCCCCCAGAGTCCTGTCAGTTCATTGGAGTTTGGAGAAGCCCCTGACTCTGGGGGCACACCGCTCGCCCTGCCCTATGTGCATTATGACCATTCTGAGGGTCTTCTGGTCTTGAAACGGTGGTGTAAGAAGATCACAATGCGAGAGGTGGCAAGAAGATCACAATGTGAGAGGTGGCAAGAAGATCACAATGCGAGAGGTGGCAAGAAGATCACAATGCGAGAGGTGGCAAGAAGATCACAATGTGAGAGGTGGCAAGAAGATCACAATGCGAGAGGTGGCAAGAAGATCACAATGCGAGAGGTGGCAAGAAGATCACAATGCGAGAGGTGGCAAGAAGATCACAATGCGAGAGGTGGCAAGAAGATTAGTCCGCAAATCAGCACTTCATATCCCACATTGGGAGGAATGGTCGGTTTGGTCATCATCTAAAATAGCTTTTTTTCACAAGAACCTGCAACCATTGCTTATGTTTGTTCCAACTTTAAGGCCTCATACACACGGACGTTTCTAAAAAAATAAACAAAACGTCGGGCCCGACGTCAAGGAAAATAAGTCGGCGTTTTTCGGCGTTCTGCATCTGCGTTTTTCGGCGTTAGTGAGCGTCGGCGTCAATAGGCATTTTTAAAAAAAAAAACCCTGCATCTACAGACATTTACGATCCAACACTAACCTTTCTAACCCTGTAAAGAAGAAATCGGCATACATACCTTTTCTGAAGCCAGTGCGACCCCATCCTACGCTGAGCTGTCAGCCGTGGCTTCTCCCTGGAGGCGGGTGCAGAAGAGGCAGCCGACAACGGAACCCCCATAGTAAGTCTACGGATGATGTCACTTCCCAGCCATTTCACAGGCGTTGTCAACTGGCTTCTGCAGAGGTTCCTCCGCTGGAGACCGGATCAGATCGGCTTCAAAAAAGGTACCGTATGTATACTGATTTCTACTTTACAGGACTTGATAGGTTAGTGTTAGATCATGGATGTCTGTAGATGCAGGGATTTTAGTGATAGACTGGACTTCTACCTTAATAGGAAAGCAGAGGGACTGGCAGGAACGCCAAGGATTTCACCCAAATGAAGCAATACAAAGAGAACAGGAGACTTTAAAGAGGAAGTAAACCCTGAGTGGATTTACTTCCTCTATATTCCCCTGCAAAGTAGAAACATAATGAGCCCATTATGTGTCACTTACCTGCAAACGAAGCTTGCAATGTCCCCTGTGCTGGCGGCGTCCATCTTCAGCCCCTCTTCCCTCCGGACCCGGCATCTCTGGCTCTGTGACTGGCCGGAGTCGTGTGACGTCACTCCCGCGTATGCCAGTCACGGCAAAATCACAGTGAAGGAATGGCACGGAGGCCATTTTTTTCACTGCGCTTATGTTAAAATGACGTTGGCACATCTAGTACACTGTACATCTCCTGAACCGTGCAGGTTTGGGAGATATGTAGGGCACCTTCAAGTAAGCCTTATTATAGGCTTACCTGTAGGTTAAAGAGGAAGTAAACATGGATTGGGTTTACTTCCTCTACATTCCCCTGCAAAGTAGATGCATAATGGGCTACTATGCATCGGATAGTAGCCCATTATGTGTCACTTACCTGCAAACAAAGCGCTGTCCACTGTGCTGTTAGTGTCCATCGTCTGCCCCCTCTTCCTTCCAGGGCCACGATCTCCAGCTCTGTGACTGGCTGGAGTCGCGTGACGTCACTCCCGTGCATGCGCACGTGAGCCGCCAGTCACAACACGATCTCAGGGAAGAAACGGCGCGGCGGCCGTTTCTTCCATGCGCATGTGCCAAAATTACGTCGGCACATCTCTTGCACTGCATATCTCCTGAACCGTGCAGGTTTGGGAGATATGCAGGGCACCTAGAGGTAAGCCTTATTACAGGCTTACCTGTAGGTTAAAGTGGTTGTCACGAGTTGACAACCACTTTAACACCAGTGTATGGTACAATAGAGCAGCTTTTTTCAACCAGGTTGCCTTGAGGTTTCTCCAGGGGTGCCTTGGCAAAATGCCAAAAATTGCCCCAAAATTGTATGCAAGCCCAGCAGGTGGATCAAGGCTGCCTCTTAGTTACAAAAAGCCACATGTTTCTATTGTGCACCATTACAACCTTCCAGCCACTGGCATCCTAACAACCAGTGATGTCATCAGTGTTTATAAGAAGGGTGTTGATCGCCTGCATAGAATCCTTATTTGACCCTCCCCTGCCCCCCTCTCCATCAACACTGGGGTCACATTAGCTGAGTGATGGAGAGAGAGGAAAATACTAGTTGGTACCAGTGTGCACAATTGTATTTGCTTTAAAAGAATAACTCACCTCTAATATTGCTTGTCCTATGTGTGACTATAACAAGGCTTTCCAGTTACAGGGGACATTTACACTGATAATCAGGGCACTGATCATCCATTCCCCTATTTATCAGTGCAGCCTCATCAGTGTGCCTCATCAGTGCAGCCTCACCAGTGTCCATCAAATCAGTGCCCATCAGTGTGCCTCATCAGTATACATCAGTGCAGCCTCATCAGTGTGCCTCATCAGTGCAGCCTCATCAGTGTCCATCACATCAGTGCAGCCTCATCAGTGCCCATCACTGCAGCCTCATCAGTGCCGACTCATCAGTGTCCATCAGTGGAGCCTCATCAGTGTCCATCAGTGCAGCCTCATCAGTGCAGGCTCATCAGTGCACATACGTGAAGACAAAAAAAGCTTATTTGCAGAATTGTGTAAACGAAAGGTGTTTTTTTTTTTTTCCCAACAATTTTGGTCTTTTTTCGTTTATTTAGCAAAAAATAAAAAATCCAGTAGTGATTAAATACCACCATAAGAAAGCTCTATTATTTGTCTCAAAGAAATGATAAACCTTTCATATGGGTGCAGTGTTGCATGACCGCGCAATTGTCAGTGTTGCATGACAGCACTGAAAATTGGCCTGGGCAAGAAGGGGGTGAAAGTGTCCGGTACTGAAGTGGTGAAAGAATAGGCCAATCGCTTTGAATGTATCTAATGAGAACCAAGTGACTGAATTTGATGAGTCTGATTGCTGTGTGTGGCTTGTACAGCGCATGGCTGCTGGTGGAGTAGTAATGCTTTTTCTCACTGCATAGCAATGGAGTGCTCTCTAGTCTTTGAGTGGGGTTGTTGGATGTCTATTGGTTTATTCATAGGCCATTGTCTGTAATTATTTACTGACATCCATTAGGCTGGGAAGTTGTTTACATTTTCTGGGAGAGAATTCTTGCTGCAGTGCAGGTACTGCTCACTTCCTACAATGATTTAGCAATTCAAATGAAGCTGCTGAATAACTGACAGGGTCTCTAATGCAAGCTGTGCTCTTAGCTGGGTAGAACAATGGTGACTTCACATTAGGGTTGATTGGCGTTACGTATTTTTCTGCCCTGTATCTTTGAGGTGCAGGGCTTTAGAGCGAAGGAAAATGTTGAAGGTTGATTATTTTGTATCGCAAAGGGATTTGTATGACTCCAAAGGCACGGACGCAGAGTGCTGTTTGTATCTAGTAAACAATTGTCCTCAATTTACAACCACAGCTGTTCCAAAGCAATACTACATTCTGATCATGTTGTGTCAAGTGGCCACGTGTCTACGATGCAAATTTAAACCTGCAACACAGAGATCCACTGCTAGCTAGATTTTTACCATTACGGATTTGAGTTCTGCTTGCACTCATTGAATAGGGAATTGGTTGGATTTCAGTCAAACCTAAAAATGGTAATGCCTATAGCAGGGGTGCCCGACCTTTTGAAGAGCGAGAGACGCTTATGTGACTTGGTGGGGCCACAATGAGCGGAGCGGGCAGATGACAGGTCCGTGTGTACTCTGCATATGCAGACACAGCCCTTCGTTCTCTATGGGCACTCCGTCCGAACCCCCAAATGGAAGGGAACGGATCCATTTCAGTTTTTTTTGTAATGGATCGGATTGGAGGTAGGCGGGTGTAAAGGGACACAAGTGCGTTTACATCTGCTGTTCCATAGAGGTGAATGGAAGGTCTGATTGGGTCAGACTTATCGCGTGAAAGGGGGCTGAGGATGCTTTAACACTGATGCCCTGTGGTTTACCCGCACCATGGATGCAGCTCAATGTACCTGTGGCTTTCCTCCGGGTCAGCTACACTTTGCCATAGACCTCTATTATATATTGCAGGTGTGGTGCACTTTCTGAAAGCACACCAGACCTGCAGGTAATAACAGAAGTCTATGGCTCAGTGCAGGTAACCCGCAGGTGCACTGTGCTGCTCCTGCGGATCAATTTCAAAGCAGCCCAGTAATCAATGCAGAACAGAGATGCCCATGTATACAAAGTGATTTTAGTAATCAACTTCCCTTTAATAATAGTGTAACATTCAGGTATTGCTGACTGTTGCTGTCCCAAGCAGAGTGCATTTGGTATCACTCCACCTGTGACAGGAGGGGGCGCTATAGAGGAAGCATCAGCTTATGTGGCCCTGCTCCCCCGCCGCTTGCTTCCTCTACTACTGGATTCATTCACAACACTGATGCTTTGGGATGGCGGGTGAGCAACCCACCATCGGGGCTTGCCAACCCGCCATCACAGAGCAGGAGGTTGCGGTCCACATCAGAGGGCTTTGCAGGCCACTGGTTGGGCACCCCTGCCCTACAAGGAACATAGTCTATCTGCCCTCTCCTTTTTTTAAGTAATAAAAGGTGTATATAGACTCAATGGTGTGTATTTAAAAAACAAAATCACTGCAAATGCCTGAGCATTCACACATCAATGGCCAATAATCCCTGTAATGTGCATAATTTGTGTTTTTCCTATTATTGCCAGCTTCATCTAGTGGCCATTTTTCTGTATTTTCCTGATTGTAGTATGTGAGGAAAGTGCTACATTATGCCCACTAGATGGAGATGGCGATCATAAGCAACACACCTATTAGACACATTACAGGGATTTATCTTGACGGCTGTGTGGATTCTAAGGCATTTACACTGATTTTTTTTTTTTTTTTTTTTTTTTTTATCTATCTGATACAAGGAACATCCCGTC
>BLSH010396938.1:1505172-1525982 GCA_018402905.1 Glandirana rugosa
CCGAGTTCACTGACAGACGCAGCACCCACCCCTCTGGGCTCTGTTTTGGTACGGCTTGTGTACAAACTGGAGAGTTCCTCTGTGAGGGGGGGTTTTAATGTAGGAAAGGAGGACGGCCCCCAGGGGAGGGGCCAGCTGAATTCTTTCCCTGCCTAGTTAACTCCTGGTAAGACGAACATAAAACCCCACAAAGTCAAGAAGAGCTGCGTCTGTCAGTGAACTCGGAGAAAAGGATTTTACGGTAAGTTATAATAAAATCCCTTTTTTTCTAACACCCTAGAGAATAAAATGGCGGTCATTGAAAAATTTTGTCACACCGTCTTTGCGCAGCGGTCTTCCAAGTGCTTTTTTTGAAAAATAAATTCAGTTTTTTTAGTTAAATAAGAAAACCGTAAAGTTAGGCCATTTTTTTCCCATATTGTAAAAGATAATGTTACGCCGAGTAAACTGATACCCAACATGACATGCTTCAAAATTGCGTCCGCTCGCGGAATGGCGACAAACTTTGTAACTTAAAAATCTCCATTGGCGACGTTTAAAAAATTCTACAGGTTAGCAGTTTTGCGTTACAGAGGAGGTCTAGAGCTGGAATTATTGCTCTCGCTCTAACGATCGCGGCGATACCTCACATGTGTGGTTTGAACACCGTTTTCATATGTGGGCGGGACTTGTGTATGCATTCGCTTCTGCGCGTGAGCTCAGCGGGACGTAGCGCTTCAAATTTTTTTTTTTTTTTTTTTTTAATTTATTTTGCTTTTGACTTTTTATTTTTACACTGTTCTTTTTAAAAAAAAATGGATCACTTTTATTCCTATTACAAGAAATGTAAACATTCCTTGTAATAGAAAAAAGCATGACAGGTCCTCTTAAATATGAGATCCGGGGTCAAAAAGACCTCACATCTCATATTTACACTAAAATGCAAAAAAAAAAACAAAATTGGAAAAAAATGACAGCCCAAAAAAAAAAAATGGGCCCTTTAAGACCGTTGGGTGGACGCGACCTCTGACGTCATTTCCGCCTTGCCATGTTATGGAGCAGAGGTCCGGTAAGCGCACCTTTTCCGCCGCTGATGAAAGTGATCTCGCGGCGAATTCGCCGCTAAGACACTTTTATCTTGTTCGGAATCGCCTGCTGAAAAAAACTGTATCTGAATGGTGCCTGCCATTCAGATATCACCACTCAAACCCAAAGACGTCAATGTACGTCCTTGGTCGTCAAGTGGTTAATATATACAGCTGGAGTATTACTTATTGGATTGGTTTTGGTGATGTAAGCGTGGTTCTCTTTTTTCTGCTGTTTACTGAAGAAATGACACTGCAACAATGTAAAGTAGTGAGTGTACAGCTTGTATAACAGTGTAAATTGGCTGTCCCCTCAAAATAACTCAACACACAGCCATTAATGTATAAACCGCTGGCAACAAAAGTGAGTACACCCCTAAGTGAAAATGTCCAAATTGGGCCCAAAGTGTCAATATTTTGTGTGACCACCATTATTTTACAGCACTGCCTTAACCCTCTTGGGCATGGAGTTCACCAGAGCTTCAAAGGTTGCCACTGGAGTCCTCTTCCTCTCCTCCATGATGACATCACTGAGCTGGTGGATGTTAGAGACCTTGCGCTCCTCCACCTTCCATTTAAGGATGCCCCACAGATGCTCAATAGGGTTTAGGTCTGAAGGCATGCTTGGCCAATCCATCACCTATACCCTCAGCTTCTTTAGCAAGGCAGTGGTCATCTTGGAGGTGTGTTTGGGGTCATTATCATGTTGGAATACTGCCCTGCAGCCCAGTCTCTGAAGGGAGGGAATCATGCTCTGCTTCAGTATGTCACAGTACATGTTGGCATTCATGGTTCCCTCAATGAACTGTAGCTCCCCAGTGCCGGCAGCACTCATGCAGCCCCAGACCATGACACTCCCACCACCATGCTTGACTGTAGGCAAGACACACTTGTCTTTGTACTCCTCACCTGGTTGCCACCACACACGCTTGAAACCATCTGAAACAAATAAGTTTATCTTGGTCTCATCAAACCACAGGACATGGTTCCAGTAATCCATGCCCTTAGTCAGCTTGTCTTCGGCAAACTGTTTGCGAGCTTTCTTGTGCATCATCTTTAGAAGAGGCTTCCTTCTGGGACGACAGCCATGCTGACCAATTTGATGCAGTGTGCGGCGTATGGTCTGAGCACTGACAGGCTGACCCCCCCACCCCTTCAACCCCTGCAGAAATGCTGGCAGCACTCATAGGTCTATTTCCCAAAGACAACCTCTGGATATGACGCTGAGCATGTGCACTCAACTTCTTTGGTCTACCATGGCAAGGCCTGTTCTAAGTGGAACCTGTCCTGTTAAACCGCTGTATGGTCTTGGCCACCGTGCTGCAGCTCAGTTTCAGGGTCTTGGCAATCTTATAGCCTAGGCCATCTTTATGTAGAGCAGTAATTATTTTTTTTCAGATCTTCAGAGAGTTCTTTGCCATGAGGTGCCATGTTGAACTTCCAGTGACCAGTATGAGAGAGTGAGAGCGATAACACCAAATTTAACACACCTGCTCCCCATTCACACCTGAGACCTTGTAACACTAAGGAGTCACGTGACACTGAGGAGGGAAAATGGCTAATTGGTCCTAATTTGGACATTTTCACTTAGGGGTGTACTCACTTTTGTTGCCGGTGGTTTAGACATTAATGGCTGTGTGTTGAGTTATTTTGAGGGGACAGCAAATTTGCACTGTTATACAAGCTGTACACTCACTACTTTACATTGTAGCAAAGCGTCATTTCTTCAGTGTTGTCACATGAAAAGATATAATAAAATATTTACAAAAATGTGAGGGGTGTACTCACTTTTGTGAGATACTGTATATACACACATAGATAGTGCCTTGAAAAAGAATTCCACATTTTTTCATGTTACAACCAAAAACATAAATGTATTTTATTGGGATTTTATGTGATAGACCAACACAAAGTGGCACATAATTGTGAATTGGAAGGAAAATGATAAGTGGTTTTCAAAATGTTTTACAAATAAATCTTATGAAAAGTGTGCCATGCATTTGTATTCAGCCCCCCTGAGTCAATACTTTGTAGAACCTCTTTTCTCTGCAATTACAGCTGCAAGTCTTTTTGGGGAAGTCTCTACCAGCTTTGCACATCTAGAGAGGACATTTTTGCCCATTCTTTTTTGCAAAATAGCTCAAGCTCTGTCAGATTGGATGGAGGGCGTCTGTGAACAGCAATTTTCAAGTCTTGCCACAGATTCTCAATTGTATTTAGGTCTGGACTTTGACTGGGCCATTCTAACACATGAATCTGCTTTGATCTAAACCATTGGTCTCCAAACTGCGGTCCGGGCTCCAGTTGCGGCACTTTGCCTTTATCCTGCCTTTGGGGCACTTTTTCTGCCACTGACACCAACAATTCCTGCATATTCCAGCATATTCCTGCTTACTAACATTAAAATCTGATACCAAAAAGGGGGCGGGGTCCGCCCCGGGTGCTGCTGTATGCAACAGAGGAAGATGAGCAGCTTCACACTGAGCTTATAAGAGCCGCTCAGTGTGTAAAACTCATGTAATATAACTGATTGCAGAGACTAGCTGTCAAAACTCTGCAGTGATGTTTGGGGTGGGCGGGACAGCTGTTAAAGTTCGGCAGTGATGGGGGAGGCGGAGCCACATACACGAGGTGGCCCGCCCAGCCCCCATCCATTGGCTGGTGTTCGATAACTGTTTGGTCCCGCCCATCCCCGACATCACTGTGAAGTTTTGACAGCTAGTCCTTGCAATCAGTTATATATCAGTTTCACACACTGAAACACCAATCAGTGCCACCTATCAGTGTCAATCTGTGCCAACCAATGTCACCTATCATTGTCAATCAATGCCGCCTATCAGTGCCCACGCTCAGGTTTGATGCATATGACAATTGTATATAAAAATAAAAATATTTTGGCTTTAAGCTAAGTGCATTTTCGGTATCGGCACCAAAATTTCCATTCGGGGCACCACTACCACTGCAGCCTTCCAGCTTTTGATCCCTTAGGATCACTCAGGAAATGTGCATGGGACAGCTCTACATTTCTGATAAGATAAACATTTTTTTTTTGTGGTATTTATTGAACAGACATAAAGCACTTTTCTTTTTTACAGAGCAAAAGGGAAAAAATAAGTTCCTTGTTAGGGTACTTTCACACTGGGGGGTGGTGGGGCGTATTAGTGGCGCTAAGGCGGCGGAAGCGGTGCTCTTTTAACACCCACAAGGGGATAAAATGGGGTTAAAAGTGCCCATGCTTCGCGCTTCCGAGGCAGTGTGCAGCCACTTACCCATTGTTTTCAATAGGTAGGGGCGGTGGAGGAGCGGTATATTACTGCACCGCTACAAAGATGCGGCTTGCTGGACTTTTTGTAACGTTTTAGCTAAATAGAGCCTTTAAAGCGCCTCAGTGTGTAAGGGTTCTTAAGGTTTTATACATTCTAAGTGCTGAATTCTTACCATTGGGTCATCAGAAAGGTATCTTAAAAAAAAAAGGTTATAGTGTCCTTTTGAGTGACCCAAAAGAAAATGACGCTCTTATCACACAGAAATCTGAGAGCATAAATGTTTTACAAGAGTGACTGAGGATGAGTATTCTTCATTCCTTGAGATACTAACATGCCTCTATCAGGATGGGCCTTCCCAGCCATGTCATATCCTAAATGTATCTCTCCTGATATCATCCCACCAAAGGGGCTCTGACCTATATTTGCTGGGGGGGAGTGGAGCGCTTTGTATGTCCTTGTTGCACAATGTAACTATGAGCTGGATTCATGTGTGATGAGTTTCAGAGACTCCAAATCTCCCACTGCCGTTTAGATTGCGCTCATCTATCTAGGGCTAGGTTCACACTGATGCATTGCTGTCGTGCCATTTAGATCTTAAAGCATTTGTTAACCTTAAAGAATGTTGTACAGCACAGCATAGTGCTTGTGCTGTGTACCTTTGGTCCCCTGTATCACCTGAAATACCTGTCTAATCCTGCCTGGTTCTGCCTCCCCCTCTGTAAACTGACCACGGTTTATCATGGCTGTTGAGCCCGGACGCCCTGCCCGCCCCCCGCTGCTGAAATAACATTTCATAGTTTATATCTTAGATTGTAAGCTCTAACGAGCAGGGCCCTCTGATTCCTCTTGTACCAAATTGTGATGTCACTGTACTGTCTGCCTTCATTTTTGTAAAGCGCTGCGCAAACTGCTGGCGCTATATAAATCCTGTATTATAATAATAATATACAATCCTCCTCCTCTCCTAAGGATATGTCCCCCTGTGTGTGTGCTTTATTAAAATAAGCCGTTCTTTACCTTATCTCAAAGCACCCGCCAGCTCTCTCCTCCAGACTGATGTCAGCAGGGGAATCTCGGCCCTGCCCGGCGGGGAGAGGAGAGAGTCGGCGGGTCACATGAGCTATGATTTGAGATAAGGTAAAGAACGGCTTATTTTAAGAAAGCACAGCACGACCCGCGCATTCCCTTAGTTGCAATGGCGGCGCCTGCACCCGAGCTGAATCGGCTTCAGGGATTTGACATTGCGGGATCCCTGGACAGGTAAGTGTCCTTTATATTAAAAGTCAGCAGCTAAAGTATTTGTAGCTGCTGACTTATTTTTTTTTTTTTTTTTTTGAGGTTGGAACTCCTCTTTAATCCTTATGCTGCTAGCCTTAGTACACGTATAGCTAGGTATATTCTTTACTTATTTTAAATAGTTTTTTGTTTTTTTTGTTTCTTCACTTGCTTCCTGGCCTGTGCCAAAATTATGTAATCCTTCCCATGAGTCTTCCCTTCTACCCACATGCCTAACCTAACAAAGTTTGCAGTTCCACTTTTAAGATCTATTTTTCACATGTTAGCGTCAAGTTTTCGGGTTTGTTTTGTCTGTTTAAAACGATCTATTTTGTACAATGCCAAAAAAGCAGGTTATTTAGTGCAAGCTGCATATAGCGACTGCTAGTGACATACTGTATATATTTTGCCGTATTTAACCTGTGATGGTTTCATAATGCCATGTTGTGTAAAAAAAAATCACACAAGTACATTTTTTACTCTTTCCAGAACCAAGTGACAACCTCAGAGAAATTCTGCAAAATGTGGTCAAACTTCATGGAGTCTCGAATATGCGGAAGTTGGGTCACCTGAACAATTTTATTAAGGTAAGGTTTGCTTTGCATCTGATGATGGATTATCGGTGATTTGCAGAAGAACTCTCGTGGTCACAAAAAAATGAGAATACTGGTTCATAAAGGCATGTGCAGATAACTTGCTTTGTTTCCACAAAGAGCCATACATGTATTTTGGTAGAAAACCCCTTCTTTGTTGAATGTCTTCTTGAGTCACTGCCTTTCCCCACATAGTAGCTTGATTTCTGGGCATTACTCAGGAGGTTGAGCTCAGCTTTCACCACCGCCTTACTTTCTGAGTCGCCTGTTGGAAGAGCTGTGAGTTCCCAAGAGACAAGGCAACTGACATGTCCCCTCCCTCTGCATACCTATGGATAGCACTAGTCTCTGGGTAGTTCCTGGTGCCCAAGAAATTGTCAGCATTCCTTTTGCACACGTTCCTGCAAATGGTCTTAACAGTAGCTATCCGCTGGAAACTGGATGCATCATATGTAAATGCACTTATTCGTCAGCACACCGTGGATCATCAAATTCAGGTTGGGTTCACACTATTGCGAATTGGATGCGGATTTCACCACATCCAATTCGCTTGATAGGAGAGCGCTCATCAGAAGAGTTTTGTGTGTCTTTGGCTCCGTTTTAGGTTGGAATTTAGCCAAAAATTCGGACCTGAAGAGGTGAACGGGGATGCACCAGACCCCCTGCTGTGGCCGCACATAGTGTGAACCCAGCCTCAAAGTTTTATTACAGAAAAATCACATCACAATATACCAAGCGCATTGTTTCTGAGACGCCCAGGATCCCTTTTTCGAGATACAGTGCATCCGAAAAGTATTCACATTTTCCACATTTTGTTGTTACAGCCTTATTCCAAAATGGATTAAATTCATTAATGGCCTCAAAATTCTACAAACAACATCCCATAATTAAAACGTGAATGAAGTTTGTTTGAAATCTTTGCAAATTTATTAAAAATAAAAAACAAAAAAAAAATCTCATGTACATAAGTAGTCACAGCCTTTGCTCAGTACTTTGTTGAAGCACCTTTGGCACCAATTACAGCCTCAAGTCTTTTTGAATATAATGCTACAAGCTTGGCACACTATTTTTGTGGCAGTTTCTCCCAGTCTTCTTTGCAAGACCTCTCGTGCTCCATCAGTTTGGATGGGGGGCATCGGTGCACAGCCATTTTCAGATCTCTCCAGAGATGTCTTGGCAACTCGAGGACATAAACAGAGCTGCCCCGTAGGCACCCCTTTGTCATCCTGGCTGTGTGCTTAGGGTCGTTGTCCTGTTGGAAGATGAACTTTCATCCCAGTCTGAGGCACAGAGCACTCTGCAGCAGGTTTTCATCAAAGATCTCTCTACATTGCTAGATTCAACTTTCCCTCGATCCTCACGAGTCTACCAGTTCCTGCCACTAAAAAACATCCTCACAGCATGATGCTGCCATCACCATGCTTTACTGTATGTATGGTATTGGCCAGGCGATGAGCGGTGCCTAGTTTTCTCCAGACATGACGCTGGCCATTCAGGCCAAAAAGTTCAATCTTGGTTTCATCTGACCAGAGAATTTTGTTTATCATGGTCTGAGAGAGTCCTGCAGGTACCTTTTGGCAAACTCCAGGCAGGCTGTCATTTTTTCTTTCTCAGACATCACAGGACACAGAGCAGGCTATATATTCATATGCATACTGTGTTATGCACCACCTACAGGTGAATGGTAACTAGTAATCAAATAAAAAAATAAACAGGAAGTTCCCTCTCCTATATAACCCCTCCCACACTGGGAGCATTTTAGTTTTTTCGCCAGTGTCTTGAAGGTGGATGGTCACTTCTACAGATATGTGGAGCTTTTATGCTGGTTCCCACACAGGTTCTTTTAGAATCAGGGACAGCCTTCATACCGGATCCATTACAAACGTCATTAAGCTAAGATGAATGTTACCCGGGCCTCGCTAAGAAGACAGAAGAAACTGCAAGGTTTTGCCTGTAAGCAACCATATATGTCGCTGGATCCTGCGTGTAGGTAAACCTGGAACACTGAACCAAGGTACGCCTGCAGGGTGCTATACAGGTCCAAGGGAGTGGACGCTCAGAATTGGTGCCAGTTCCTTGAAGGTCCTTTGAATAAAGCCCGCCGTGATGGGTGAAGGTTGGGCCTGCAGTCTCCTCCAGGCCCCGCAACAAGGAATGGTGAGTAATCCCCATTGGAGAAAATGTTACTGAACCCAGCTGGCTTCCTGCAAACATAGGAAAAAATTTGTTTAGAACTTCCCTCCTTTTGCCTGCACTTCTTTTTTCTCACTACCAAAGGGCTCAGCTAGAAAGACACAGTCCTGATTGGTCTTGCCTCTGCAGTTCCTGTGAAGCTGCCACCAGGGGGAGCCTGCACCAGTACTAATCTGTCTTTTCATTATGTAAGTGAATGGACGATCGCAGGAGAGTCGCCTGAATGTCAGGACAGGGCTGGAGAGCAGGCTAAAGTTCCTCCTGGTGACACGTAAGTCTAGCGGGGGGAGCTGAGTCAGGGTAGGCAGGAAGCTGAGTTTGGGGAACGTGGGCAAAGCAGTGCATGCACTAGCAGCCATGGCTTCCAAGAAGCACACTGAGAGTAGCGAAGCTGCCCGTTACTAAGGCTAGGGGCACAGGTGTGTTACCACAGCCCTTGCTGAGGTTAGTCAGACCACTGCTGCCATTGCTTTACCTAGGAGACCAGAAGCGACCGGGCTATTTGAGCCGCTGCGGCTGTCTGGTATGGTAGCTGACCCCTCATCTGTTTCCTCACAGTTTGTTACTAAAGATGACCTGTCGGCAGCCTTACTGAGCTTAGAAACCAGGATTGCTGGTATGATTGCTTCTACCACACAGGGTGAGAAGGGTGATAGGTCTCCTTCCCCTAACCATCCGATTCTGGAGCGAGAATGGGTTGATGAGGGAGAGGAGGTAGCTGCAGGGAATCTGGCTGATTCTTTTCAGACACTTCTGCTTCAGAGAGTCCTGAGCCAGGAGAATCCCCAAGGACACCTGCCTCTCAATCTCAGAGGCTGCTGATCCAGGTACTTACACATAAGGTACGTGGAGCATTCTGGCTACCTCCAGCGGAGAGTCCTGTGGATATGTATTCCTCCCTTGGGTCATTAAAATACCACAAGGTGCGCAGGGGTTCGCTTTGCACCCTCTCTTGAGAGGCTGATACATGCTGACTGGGTGCAGCCAGACAGATTGTTTGTTCCTTCTAATAAGAAAGTATGTGTGGACAGGCAACCCACATTGGCAGGCCTCCACCCCTAATACAATTTTCGAAAAGCAAACAAGCAA
Source organism: Glandirana rugosa (assembly GCA_018402905.1). Taxonomy (NCBI): domain Eukaryota; kingdom Metazoa; phylum Chordata; class Amphibia; order Anura; family Ranidae; genus Glandirana; species Glandirana rugosa. Next base: position 1,514,653 of record BLSH010396938.1, read on the forward strand.
AACATGGGGCTTTAAATGAGGCATGTAAATGTAACTGATATTATACAACCAGTGTGCATGATTCTCTATGTATGATTAAATAGATATCTTCATAATATCATAATAGTATATCTCAATCATGGTCCATGTCAAGAATAACAAAGCCATCATAGGACTAAATATAATCATTTATAAATGCATATGTATATAGTAGATACAATTTGTAATGCAAAAATACATAATGGTAATATATGAAATCTCTGTACATGGGAACATGATTGGCAGAATAAAAATTATCATATATAAATATCATTTGGTCGGGTATAATTAATATCATATGCACACAGGAAAAATTTTGGTTAAACAAAGTATAGTCTTCGTAAAACTCCATCTTGTCTAAAAGTCTTCTAAAAATAAACCCTACGCGTTTCGTGGCGTATCAGCCACTCATCAGGTGTATAGCAAGATGGTACTGAAAAATATGTTAAAAATTAATTAGTTGAGGGATGATGGAATGTATAGTCCCCCTAAAAGGGGAGCAAAAATATATAGACATATCCAATTTATACACACCGATTTCCAGACAGTGCTCGGCCGACATAGGGGTGAAACAAAGGCCGTGGACGAACGCCCATCCCGGGGTTGAGGCGGAAAAATTCCCCCCCAAAAAAACCGGAGAGTAGCGGCGACAGAAGGGTACACACCTCCACGATGCTGTAGTGACATGTTGTGAGTGTACATCAATGACTACCTGGGCTGTGAAGAAAAAATTGGGTAAAATGAGATTGTGGAAAAAGGTGTAAAAAATGAAAAAAGTGTATTGGGATATGTGCTAATGGTGCAGGAAGCATTGGATGAACGTGATTGGTAGTGAAGTGATGTGCACAGTGTGTGATGTGTGAAGGTGATAGTGTATGGGATACCTGTGCTGGTAGTGTAATATGGATCTAGGCTATGTGGGGGCCTACTCCAATCAAGGAAGGACAATGGGGTGGTGTGTCGTCCACTCCGCCGCCCGCACCTCCACAGCCTGGGGCGGATATCCGCCAACGTCATACATCCGCGCCACAAAGTCAGGGGATGGTGCGGGCCAATCGCGGCATTATATCCGCAATAAAGCCACGCCCCTCCCATCTGTGGCGCGGGATCGACAAGACTCCTCGCAGCGTCATGTGACGCAAGAGGCGAGGCGTCCAAGCATGACGCCGATGCGTCAGGGGTCGACCCCCACCCCACCCCAAAGAGGGAGGGCGGAGAGGGGGAAGAACCGTGACGCATCGCAACCCCGGGGGAGGGAGAACCACCCCGACCTCGCATCCCCCAAACCGAACTGGGAGCAATACTGGAAAGGGTGGAAAAAAGTCAATAATATAAAAACACCAGTACCATGTTGGCGAAGACATATATAAATTATGGGGACACCTATAAAAATAGGTGGACAATACAGATGGGATGGTAACCATGGGTAATTAATTTTACTTGTGGGCGCCACGTCACACAAGAAAAGAATGGGTGTCTTCCACCCCGATACAGCAAAACAAGAAAGTATGTGTGGACAGGCAACCCACATTGGCAGGCCTCCACCCCTAATACAATTTTGGAAAAGCAAACAAGCAAAACATGGAGCTTTAAATGAGGCATGTAAATGTAACTGCTATTATACAACCAGTGTGCATGATTCTCTATGTATGATTAAATAGATGCCTTCATAATATCATAATAGTATATCTCAATCATGGTCCATGTCAAGAATAACAAAGCCATCATAGGACTAAATATAATCATTTATAAATGCATATGTACATAGTAGATACAATTTGTAATGCAAAAATACATAATGGTAATATATGAAATCTCTGTACATGGGAACATGATAGGCAGAATAAAAATGATCATATATAAATATCATTTGGTCGGGTATAATTAATATCATATGCACACAGGAAAAATTTTGGTTAAACAAAGTATAGTCTTCGTAAAACTCCATCTTGTCTAAAAGTCTTCTAAAAATAAACCCTACGCGTTTCGTGGCGTATCAGCCACTCATCAGGGGTATAGCAAGATGGTACTGAAAAATATGTTAAAAATTAATTAGTTGAGGGATGATGGAATGTATAGTCCCCCTAAAAGGGGAGCAAAAATATATAGACATATCCAATTTATACACACCGATTTCCAGACAGTGCTCGGCCGACATAGGGGTGAAACAAAGGCCGTGGACGAACGCCCATCCCGGGGTTGAGGCGGAAAAATTCCCCCCAAAAAAACCGGAGAGTAGCAGCGACAGAAGGGTACACACCTCCACGATGCTGTAGTGACATGTTGTGAGTGTACATCAATGACTACCTGGGCTGTGAAGAAAAAATTGGGTAAAATGAGATTGTGGAAAAAGGTGTAAAAAATGAAAAAAGTGTATTGGGATATGTGCTAATGGTGCAGGAAGCATTGGATGAACGTGATTGGTAGTGAAGTGATGTGCACAGTGTGTGATGTGTGAAGGTGATAGTGTATGGGATACCTGTGCTGGTAGTGTAATATGGATCTAGGCTATGTGGGGGCCTACTCCAATCAAGGAAGGACAATGGGGTGGTGTGTCGTCCACTCCGCCTCCCGCACCTCCACGGCCTGGGGCGGATATCCGCCAATGTCATACATCCGCGCCACAAAGTCAGGGGATGGTGCGGGCCAATCGCGGCATATCCGCAATAAAGCCACGCCCCTCCCATCTGTGGCGCGGGATCGACAAGACGCCTCGCAGCGACATGTGACGTCATGCACACTGGTTGTATAATATCAGTTACATTTACATGCCTCATTTAAAGCCCCATGTTTTGCTTGTTTGCTTTTCCAAAATTGTTCCTTCTAATATATCCTATGGAGGAAAGCTTTTTGAAAGGGGGGAATACCAGCTGTCCATGCAGCAGTCACATCCCTAAGTAGATCCCTGACTTGCCCTGTGGTTAATGACCCTTCAGATAAAAAGCTGGAGTCCTTATTTAAAGGCTTCTTTTTCCTTCGCTGGGCATCGGAGCTTATTTTTTTTTTACTGTTCTGAAGCAGCATAGAGGCCACATAGGATGCCTATGTGCTTAGCTCATCCTGTTTGAGCCCGGTTGCAGTTGAACAGGGGCATGCTTGTAAACTGGCTTAAATGCATGGTTGCTAAAAAAGCTTGTTTGCCTAAATGAATGTTTGCTGGAGCACGTGTTTGCTTAAAACACGTTTGTTAAACATGGTTGTTAAAACACATGTGGCCTAAAACACAGGGTTGCAAAGCAACACATGTTGCAGACTCAAGTCGCATACAGACCCGTGTTGCGAATACTCGTGTCGCTTAGAGACTTGTGCCGCATAGAAACTTGTATCGCATGGAGACGCGCGTCGCAGAGACACCTGTCGCATGGGCCTGTGTCTGCATCGGCGCCTGTCTGCTTAGGAAGGTGCCTGCATAGGTCGCATGATGCATAGCACACATGATGCAGAGACACCTGATGCCTATGAATGCATGTTGTGCATAAACACATGCCTGCTTCCTTACTACTCAAACCTTTTACGGTCCCGAAGAAAAATGGGGAGAGGTAAGGCCTATTCTAGAACTCAAGATCCTAAACCAATTTCTTGCGGTACGGCTGTTCTGCATTGAGTCAATACGCTCAATGATTGCCTCGCTCCAGGAAGGAGATTTTTTTGGCATCAATAGAGATCAAGGATGCATATTTGCATGTGCCAATTTTGCTACCTCTTCAAAGGTTTTTGCGTTTTGCGATAGAAGAACGACGCTATCAGTTCTGGCTCTGCCATTTAGGATCGCAATAGCTCCTTGAATCTTCATAAAGATTCTGGCTCCAGTGCTGGGCATTCTAGGGTCACGAGGGGTCCTAATAATGGGATGCCTAGACAACCTCTTGCTCATAGATCAGTCTCGGTGCAGACTCGAGCAGAATGTGACCCTAACAAACGTGGGAAGCAGGGGTTGGGTCATGTATGTAGGGGATTCCTTACTAGACACAGTTTAGTCTCTGGAATATCTAGGTTTATAACTCTTCAGTTCACCTCTGTGTGAGGCTGCTAGGGAAGATGGTAGCCTCTTTAGAGGCAGTTCCCTATGCACAGTTTCACTCCAGGGCGCTTCAGCACAACATCCTGGCAGAGTGGAACATACAATTGCAGACTTCGGAATCCTGCATATCCTTATCTCCCAGGGCTCGATGAAATCTCGCCTGGTGGTTCTTTTCTTCCAGTGTCTTGGAAGATTGTGGCCACAGATGCCAGACTTGTAGGCTAGGGAATGGTCATGGGGGACTCCATGGTCCAGGGGAGATGGTCCTAGGTGGAGCAGAGATTGCCCATAAACCTCCTAGAGCTACAAGCTATTCGGCTAGCTCCGAGGTATTGGACATCCAGGTTGCAGGACTACCTGGTAAGGGTACAGGCCGACAAGACCACAGCAGTGACAAGTTTGCAAGACTCTGCAGTTCACAACCCAGGCGTGGGAAAATTGGAAGGCGGACTTTCTCAGCCGCCAACAGATACACCCAGGAAAGTGGTCACTGCAGCCCGAAGTGTTTCGGGAAATTTGCCTGCGCTGGGGGATGCCAGAGGTTGATGTACTAGAATCCCGATATAACAACAAAGTCCAGCAGTCTGTGTCCTGAGCAGGGGATCCTTTGGCTATAGGAGTAGGGGCTCTGGTGATTACATGAGCCCAGTTCTCCTTGATTTATGTCTTTCCCCCAATCTCTCTGCTACCGCATCCCTTGCACAAAATTCGGGAGCAGGCGGCAACAGTCATTCTGGTGGCGTCAGATTGGGCCAGGAGGCCTTGCTACCCAGAGATAATGAGGTTAACGGCAGACGGGCCTTGGCAGCTTCCGATCCGATCTACTCTCTCAGGGTCCTATATTCCACCCGAATTTATGTGCGCTAAGCTAACGGCATGGCGATTTGAAGCCACGATATTGAGAGATCCTCGGGTTTTTGGGCCCTGTGTTATCTACAATGGTAAACGCTGAAAAGCTAGTCGCCAGGAATATTTATCACAGGGTCTGGAAGGCTCAACTTGCATGGTGTGAGGCCAGGAATTGGCATCCCCGCAAGTATGTGATTGGTAAAATGCTAGCCTTTCTTCAAGCAGGAGTAGACTTGAAGCTGGTTTTGACTACAATCAAAAGACAGGTTTCTTCCTTGTCCATATGTTTTCAGAAGCCTTTGACTTCTCGCTCCTTGATCAGGACTTTTCTTCAAGTGGTAACTCATCTGTTACCACCTGTTAGATTTCCTCCCTGTCTATGGGATTAAATTTGGTTTTGTCAAAGGACAACTTTCTGCCTTGTCCATATATTTTCAGACACCTTGGCTTCTCACTCCTTGATCAGGACTTGTCTACAAGGGGTAACTAGGCTTATACCTCCAGTTAGATTGCCTCCCTGTCCAGGGGATTTGAATTTGGTTTGGTCAGTGCCGCAGAAGCAGCCTTTTGAGCCTATTAGGGAGATTCCCTTGGTTCTTTTGACGAGGAAACTAGTCTTTCTTTTTGCCATCACACCAGCCAGAGGGGTTTCGGAGTTGGCAGCTCTTGTAAAGAGCCAGACTTGAGATTGCACCAGTATAAGGTGGTGTTGCGGACTCTTCCATTCTTCCTACTGAAGGTAGTGTCGGCCTTTCATCTCAATGAAGATATTATGTTACCTTCTTTTTATTCTCAGCCCTCCTCACCGGAGGAGAGACAATTCACTCTCTAGATGTGGTGCGTGCTGTTAAGATCTATCTGAAGAGATCTGCAGACATCAGTAGGACTGATGCCTTTTTTCTTTTGTTGCCTGAAGGCCCTAGGAAGGGTCAGGCAGCATCCAAGGCAGCTGTTTTCGCTGTGGATTAGCCAGCTGATTACTCAAGTTTATGGTTAAAGGGGGAGAGCTCTTTCCACCAGGAGATAGGGACCTCCTGGGCTTCTGCCACCAGTTGTCGGTGGCACAGATTGTGAGGCCGCTACATGGTCCTCAGTACATACATTCACAGGATTCTATCAGGTGGATGTTAGAACAGCAGAGGAATCTGCTTTTTGGCCACAGTATATTAAGGGCTGCGGTTTAATTGGGATTGCGTCTCCCTCCCCTCAGGCTTAGCTCTGGCACTTGGTATGTGTACAAATATATAGCCTGCTCTGTGTCCCATGATGTCCGAGAAAGAAAATAGGATTTTCTCCTATCGTTCACTGACAGACGCAGCTCATCATGACGTGTGGGTTTATGCTTGTCCCACTAGGAGTTAACTAGGCAGGGAAAAGAAACAGCTCGCCCCTCCCATGGGGGCCGTCCTCTCTTCCTACATAAACCCCCTTATAGCATAGCTCTTCAGTTCTTATGCCTAGTTTGCAAGGAGTTGACCTGGCTTCCCTATAGGGGAATTTGTGGTCCTGTTTGTGACCATTTTTTATTTTAAGTTTTCTTTTATTTGACATTCATCCTCGAGTTTTCACAAAACTGCTAGCACCGGTGTTGGCGTTGCTGCGACAGAGAGGCATTGCGGTAGTAGCCTATCTAGACGACCTGCTCCTGTGAGCAGAGTCCGCCTCGGCTCTGGAGGAGAATGTGGGTATCACAATGACCTCACTGCAGGACTTCGGCTGGTTGCTGAACCTGCAGAAGTCGTCGGTCTCTCCATCCCATCGCCTGGAGTATCTGGGTCTAATACTAGACACAGAGCAGGCGAAGGTATTCCTCCCTCCAGCCAAGTTGCTGTCCCAGCAGTCGGCAGTGCGCACCCTCTTGGCGCACCGTCAGTCTTCATTACAGTTCTGTATGCGGGTGCTGGGGCTCATGGTCTCGTCGTTCGAGGCGATACCATTTGCCCAGAGTCACACTCGTCTCCTTCGGCGAGCAATTCTGGCTCGGTGGGACAGGTCCCCTCGGTCATTGGACCTTCTGATCCGTCTGAGCTCCCAGACCAGGGTGTCTCTGACCTGGTGCCTTCGGGACTCGGCCCTGATTCAGGGGAAGTCGTTCCTGCCCCTCCAGTGGGTGATCATCACCACGGATGCCAGTCTTTCGGGCTGGGAGGGATCCTGGGGCTGCTGTCTGCCCAGGGCCGTTGGTCGGCACAGGAAGCTCGCCTCCCCATCAACGTTCTGGAGCTGAGAGCAATCAGATTGTGCCTTTTTCATTGGACAGTGAGATTGCAGGGTCGTCCGATTCGAATTCAATCGGACAGTGCCACAGCAGTGGCGTATGTGAACCATCAGGGCGGCACAAAGAGTCCAGCAACTGCGGCGGAAGCAGCTCTGATACTACGTTGGGCGGAACGTCACGTTCCGGCGATCTCAGCCATTTACATTCCGGGTGTGGAGAACTGGCAGGCAGACTATCTCAGTCGCCAGACGCTGGACCAGGGAGAGTGGTCTCTCCACCCGGAGGTTTTCAATCAAATTTGCCGCAGATGGGGGACACCGGACGTGGATCTCATGGCGTCTTGGTTCAATCACAAGGTGGAGACCTTTATGTCCAGAACGAAGGATCCTTTGGCAGTGACCACGGACGCTCTGGTGGCCCCCTGGGGCTGTTATCGTCTTCTGTACGCTTTCCCTCCGATAAGACTGCTCCCGCGATTGATATGCAGGATAGTGGCGGAGCAGATACCAATAATCCTGGTGGCTCCAGATTGGCCTCGGCGCACTTGGTACGCTGACGTGGTGCGAATGGTGGCAGATATCCCTTGGCGGCTCCCGCTGCGAGACAATCTTCTGTCTCAGGGACCCATCTTGCACCCTGCTTTACCCTCGCTGGCTTTGACGGCTTGGCTATTGAGTCCCAGGTGCTGAGAGACAGGGGAGTCGCCGACTCCGTGATCCCTACTTTGTTAAAAGCTCGCAAGTGTACTTCTCGCAAGATTTATCACCGCACCTGGAAGGCTTATATTGCTTGGTGCGAGGCCGAGGGCCATAACCCTCGCTCTTATGTCGTGTCCAGGGTCCTGACTTTTTTACAACAGGGCCTGAACAAAAAACTGGCTTTGAGTACTATCAAGGGCCAGATATCGGCTCTGGCGATTCTCTTTCAGAGACCTTTAGCTTCGCGCTCGTTGATTTGTACCTTTGTGCAAGGTGTGCGACACGTGGCGCCTCGGGTGAAGGTTCCGATGGCTCCGTGGGATCTGAATTTGGTGCTTTCTGTTCTTCAGAAGCCGCCTTATGAGAATATCAGGGAGATTTCTTTGTCATTGCTGTCGCAGAAGGTGCCCTTTTTAGTTGCCATCACTTCCGCCGGACGGGTGTCTGAATTAGCAGCACTATTGTGCAAGTCTCCCTACTTAGTCATCCATAAGGATAAGGCGGTCTTGCGACCTTCTCCTTCCTTCCTTCCTTCCAAAGGTGGTTTCATCCTTTCACATTAATGAAGATTTTGTTCTTCCTTCATTGTGCCCTCGTCCATCGCACCCAAAGGAGTTTGAGTTGCATGCTTTGGACGTAGTGAGGGCCTTACGAGTGTACTTGACTGCTACAGCTTCTTTTCGAAAAGCTGATGCTTTGTTTGTGTTGCCAGAAGGCCCGCGCAAAGGGTTGGCGGCCTCGTCAGCTACGATTTCTCGTTGGATCAGACAGACCGTGACCCATGCGTATTCTGTTCGGGGCAAGGTTCCCCCTTTTCTGGTAACGGCTCATTCTACCCAGGCTGTTAGCACTTCCTGGGCTTTCAGACACCAGGCCTCGGTGTCACAGGTGTGCAAGGCGGCCACTTGGGCCTCGGTTCACACTTTCACTAAGTACTATAAAGTTGATGTGTTTGCATCTTCGGATGCTGCTTTTGGCCGCAAAGTTTTGCAGGCGGCAGTGTAGGCACGTCTGGCGCCTCCTTAGATGTTCAGTTGGGTACGGTTGTTAGCGTTTACCCATCCCTCTTTTTACACAGCTTGGGGACGTCCCCACACGTCACAATGAGCTGCGTCTGTCAGTGAACGATAGGAGAAAAAGGGATTTTATTAAAACTTACAGTAAAATCCTTTTCTCCGAGTTCACTGACAGACGCAGCACCCACCCCTCTGTGCTCTGTTCTTGTATGGCTTGTGTATGAACTGAAGAGCTTTGCTATGAGGGGGTTTATGTAGGAAGAGAGGACGGCCCCCATGGGAGGGGCCAGCTGTTTCTTTTCCCTGCCTAGTTAACTCCTAGTGGGACAAGCATAAACCCACACGTCATGATGAGCTGCGTCTGTCAGTGAACTCGGAGAAAAGGATTCTACGGTAAGTTTTAATAAAATCCCTTTTTTTATACATACGTACCTGTAAAATCCATTTCTTTCTAAGGACATCATGGGACACAGAGGTCCCTCCCCTCTCTGTCTTTGTGGAGTTCATTGCTTGCTACAAAACTGAAGTGCTCCCAGTGTGGGAGGGGGAACTTCCTGTTTGTTTTTTTATTTGATTACCAGTGTACATTCACCTATAGGTGGCGCATAACCCAGTATGTATAGAATATATAGCCTGCTCTGTGTCCCGTGATGTCCTTCAAAAGAAATTAATTTTACAGGTAAGTATGTATAAAAAATCCAATTTTACTGAGGAGTGGCTTCTGTCTGGCCACTCTGCCATACAGGCCTGATTGGTGGAGTGCTGCTGGGATGGTTGTTCTGCTGGAAGGTTTTCTCTCCACCGAGAAACGCTGGAGCTCTGTCAGACTGACCACCAGTTTCTTGGTCACCTCCCTGAGTAAGGTCCTTCTCCCCCGACCTCTCAGTTTGGCTGGGTGGCCTGCTCTAGAAGAGTCCTGGTGGTTCCAAACTTCTTCCATGTACAGATGATGGAGGCCACTGTGCTCATTGGGACCTTCAATGCTGCAGAAATGTTTCTGTACCCTTCCCCAGATCTGTGCCTTGATACAATCCTGCCTCAGAGGTCTACAGACAATTCCTTGGACTTCGTGCCTTGGTTTGTGCTCTGACATTCACTGTTAATTGTGGGACCTTATATAGACTGGGCATGATTTGGAAAGGCACGCACCTATCAATTGAATTTACCACAGGTGGACTCCATTCAAGTTGTAGAAACATCTCAAGGATGATCAGTGGAAACAGAATGCACCTGAGCTCAATTTTGAGTGTCATGACAAAGGCTGTGAATACTTATGTACATGGGATTTTTTTTTGTTTATTTTTAATAAATTTGCAAAGATTTCAAACAAACTTCTTTCACTATGTCATTATTATCACACCATGTGATCCGATTCCTGTACGAGTTTGCAGTTCACAGAGCGATACGCGAACTGATTTTGGGGTGTTATTGGCTTTCTATTGACACTCCCCGCAGTTCGCGTAGTGCAGTGTGAACTGTTGCTCAGAGACATGCGATGCTGGAACCCACAGTGGATTCGCAGGGTTCCCACATCGCTGCAGGGACCTTAATCATGAAAATGTTGAACCTTCTGCAGAAGCATATTCTTTGGTGTGTGTACATGTCTCACAAATCTCATTGCTGGTGCCAGCTTGCAATCTTACAGTGTAAAAATCCAAGCCCCTCACACAATTCAGTCCTACTGCTGGCCCTCTCCCTGTTACCTGCTGCTGTAGTAAAAATTCATCAATGTCTTACACAGATTATCTTCATTTCTGTCGGTTATTCTGTGGACCTGTCAGAACACTGCACTGATCGCTGGGGGAGGGGAGGAATGGCTTCCTCTGGCCTGCGGCAAACAGATGATGCTAAATTCTTCTAATATTTTCCTTTAAGGCAGTCATTGAAATGATGAATGGTGCCAAGGCAAAGTCACTTGACTGAAGGTTGTTTTGTTTTTTTTCTGTTCTGCATACTGTAGGATGCCTTGTAGAGTTACTGATAATTTACATATAAAGGGAACCTGGTAGGTTGGATGAAATGTGCAATCTTAAAGGGATTGTAAAGTCAGAAGGTTTTCTTTTATCTTAATGCATAGATGCATTAAGATAAAAAAAAGCCTTCTGCGTGCAGCAGACCCCCTAATACTTACCTGAGCTTGTCTTTATTCATCGATGTTGCAGGAGTGTCTCAGCTGCCCGGGACTCACATCCTCATTGGCTGAAACAGCAGTGCGGCGCGTTTGTCTCCTGCTGCTGTCCATCAAAATCAGTCAGCCAATCAGGGGAGAGAGGGGCAGGGCCGGGTTGGGGCTCCTTGTCTGAATGGACACAGGGAGCTCTGACTTGGCTCGGTGCCCCCATAGTAAGCTGCTTGCTGTGGGGGCACTCAACAGGAAGGAGGGGCCAGGAGAGCCAGAGACACCCAAGAAGAGGAGGATCCGGGTTGCTCTGTGCGAATTCAACTGCATGGAGCTGGTAAGTGTAACATGTTTGTGTAAAAAAAAAAAAAAAAAAAAAAAAAAAAAAAAA
>BLSH010396938.1:1541936-1562108 GCA_018402905.1 Glandirana rugosa
CAGTGCGAACCCTGTTGTCACGCCAGTGGTTCTCCTTACGGTTCTGTATGCGAGTATTGGGTCTCATGGTGTCGACATTCGAATCGGTGCCTTATGCCCAGAGTCATATCCGACTCCTACAGAGGACAATTCTGTCTCAGTGGGACAAGTCTCCCCTATCCCTAGACAGATGGATCAGGTTGGATCAGCAGGCTCGAGGGTCGCTGATTTGGTGGATTCGGGCTCCGGCCATAAGGTTGGGGAAGAGTTTTCCTCCCCTCAATTGATCGATAGTGACAACGGATGCCAGCCTGTCAGGGTGGGGAGGAGTCCTGGGACAATCCTCCGTCCAGGGTCATTGGTCAGTACGGGAAGCTCGTCTTCAGATAAATGTACTGGAACTGAGAGCGATCAGGCTTTGCCTGTCTCATTGGACAAGAAGGCTGCAAGGCCGCCCTGTTCGGGTCCAGTCGGACAATGCCACAGCGGTGGCGTATATGAACCATCAGGGCGGAACAAGAAGCGCAGCAGCAGCCGCAGAGGCGGCTCTGATCCTTCGGTGGGCAGAGCGTCACGTGCCAGCTTACTCTGCAATCTACATCCCGGGTGTGGAAAATTGGCAGGCGGATTTTCTCAGCCGCCAGACGCTGGATCAGGGGGAGTGGTCCCTACATCCAGAAGTGTTCCACCAGATTTGCTGCAAATGGGGCACCCCAGAAGTGGATCTGATGGCCTCCAGGTACAATCACAAGGTACAGGCCTTTGTGTGCAGAACAAGGGATCCGTTGGCGGTTGCCTCGGACGCACTGGTAACGCCCTGGGGTCGGTATCAGCTACTATACATCTTTCCTCCTCTGAAGATTCTACCGCGCGTTTTGCGCAGGATAGAAGCAGAGGGAATCCCGACAATCCTGGTAGCTCCGGATGGGCCGCAGCGTCCGTGGTACGCCGATATAGTACGGATGGTGACAGATGTTCCAGGGCGTCTTCCACTTCGCGAAGACCTGCTGTCTCAGGGGCCCATCTTGCACCCTGCTTTACCCTCGCTGGCTTTGACGGCTTGGCTATTGAGGCCCAGGTATTGAGGGATAGGGGTGTCTCGGACTCTGTAATCCCTACTATGGTGAAAGCTCGTAAGAGCACCTCACGTAAGATCTATCATAGGACCTGGAAGGCCTATATTACCTGGTGCGAGGCGGGAGGATGGAATCCCCGCTCTTATAGAGTATCCAGAGTGCTGTCTTTTTTGCAGCAAGGACTGGACAAGAACCTGGCGTTAAGTACACTTAAAGGGCAGATTTCAGCCCTGGCGGCTCTTTTTCAATGACCATTGGCGTCTCACTCATTGATCCGTACATTTGTACAGGGAGTACGTCATGTCGCCCCTCGGGTACGGTCGCCCTTGGCACCGTGGGATTTGAATTTGGTGCTTTCTGTGTTACAGAAACCGCCATATGAAAAGATCAGGGACATTCCCCTACGCTTATTGTCGCAGAAGGTGGCTTTTCTGGTGGCTATCACATCCGCCAGGCGGGTGTCGGAGCTGGCAGCTTTGTCCTGCAGGTCATCCTACTTGGTCCTCCATAAGGACAAGGCAGTTCTGCGGCCTTCATCTTCATTTCTTCGGAAGGTGGTTTCTTCTTTTCATTTAAATGAGGATATTGTTCTTCCCTCATTGTGTCCGCACCTGTCACATCCGAAAGAGGTCGAGCTGCATTCTTTGGATGTGGTGAGGGCTTTGCAGGTATATTTAAGTCCTACAGCTTCTTTTAGGAAGTCTGATTCTTTATTTTTGCTGACAGAAGGGTCGCGCAAAGGTTTGGCGGCTTTGCTCATGCATATGAGATTCGGGGCAAGGTTCCCCCGTTTCCAGTCACGGCTCATTCCACCAGGGCAGTTAGTACGTCCTGGGCGTTTAGACACCAAGCTTCGGTGTCCCACGTGTGCAAGGCTGCTACTTGGGCCTCAGTGCACACGTTTACTAAGTTTTACAAAGTTGATGTTGTAGCATCCTCGGATGCTGCTTTTGGCCGCAAGGTATTACAAGCGGCAGTTTAGGCGCGGTTAGCGCCGCCTGAGAGGGCGTCTTTCTGTTGGGTACATTTGTTATGGTTTTTGCCCACCCCTCTTGATTGGCACAGCTTTGGGACGTCCCCATGTGTCATAAGAAGGCTGCGTCTGTCAGTGAACGGAAGAGAAAAATGGATTTTTTGTATAACTTGCCGTAAAATCCTTTTCTCTGAGTTCACTGACAGACGCAGCACCCACCCCTCTGCGTTGGTTTTGTACAGCTTGTTACGAACTGATGTGCTATGCAGAGCAGGGGGATTATATGCTGAGGTGAGGACGGCCCCCTGGGAGGGGCCAACCTACGCTTTTGTTTGTTTTTGCCTAGTCTACTCCTAGTAGGATGAGCATAACCCCCCATGTGTCATAAGAAGGCTGCGTCTGTCAGTGAACTCAGAGAAAAGGATTTTACGGTAAGTTATACAAAAAATCCATTTACCTCCCACCCTGTTCCAGTTCATTTTTTTGTACTTTTGTGTTTTTGAGTACCATATACATTGTCTTTCCATTGCACTATTTTGATCTTTTTTTATGACATATTATGGGAAGTATTTTACATCGATGTCCATATCTTTGTTTGTACCCTGGTATTTGTCTGAATAAAAAGTTTATTTGACTCAGAATTATCCGAAGGTTACAAGCACGAAAATTTTTCTTGTATAACAGAACAAACGATTTTTGTTTAATCAGTACAATATTTGTTCATAAAAAAATTGAGTGACCAAGGCCTCGCATGCTTGGAAATGAGACAACTTTATAATACAATACAATACAATACATTATCGTGGGAAGCTGTATTCTCTCTTAAAATGGATGATCATTCATTCTTTATTCTCATTGTGTGTACCATGCTTTTGTCTCTGTGCAGATTAGCAGATCTCCATCAAGCCCCCTCCAGTGTCATTGCCCCATCCCTGTTCCTGTGGCAGAACAGTTTTAAGGATTCCGTTCCAACCTGTTAACTGTTCCCAAACCCAAAGATGCATGGTTCCCATCTTTTTAGCACATATTTTCCTGAGACTTTCTATGAGGCCCCTGAACTACCAGTTTGTGGCTCTGAGCTTTACTGTATCATCTGCACTGTGGGTGTTTGCCAAGTTCTGCTGATTCAGTCTAACCCTCATGACATCAACTTTGTGGGATGGTTATACAACCTCCTGATAAATGAAGCGCTAACTCACGGGCTCTGTTGGTCAACATTGCTTTGCCTATCTGTACATTTGGTTGGTATGGATCCTGAACCTTCAGAAATCAGCCCTGCGACTGATTCATCATTTGGAGCTTCTGGGTTTGGTGCTGAGACTCTTCAATCTCAGAGTTAACCCATCCAAGCCATGAGTTGTCTGTCTCTGCTTTTGCGTGAGAGTCGTTGGACCTGATGGTAGCCTCCTACGAGCCTGTCTCTCTTGCCCCGTTTCACTCCAGACCTCTACAACATGGCATCCTGCTGTTGTGGGACAATCAATCAGTTCCCCAGACATGCGGATTCCTTTGTCACTGAGGGCCAGGTTTTCTCTGGCTTGGTGGCTTAGGAATCTGGCTCTGTGATTGGAAGTCCATCCCTTCCTTTAATTTGGAAGATCCTCACTATGGATGCTGTTGGGCAAGGATGGAGCACTGGGCACCCTGTGGGTTCAGGGAGCTTGGTTGTTGGAGAACTCTCTTCTCCCGATCATCCTGGAGCTTCAGGCAATGTGGCTGTTTCTGCAGCATTAGACCATCCTCCTGGTAGAGTCATCCAATCTAGATCCACTTGGACAATGCCACGGCTGTAGCGTACATCAATCTGGAACCAGAGGTGTTGCTGCGGCAACAGAGATGGATTAAATCCTGTTTTGGGCAGAACTTCACAATTTCAGCCTTGTCCACAGTGTACATACTAGTTGACAGGCAGACTTTCTGAGCTGCCAATTTCTGGACCCGAAGGAGTGGCCCTTGCACCTGGAGGTGTTGCAGTATCTGTGTGGCAGGTAGGGATGCCGAATGTAGAGCTCCCCACTCCCAATGTCAGATCTATACAACATAAAGGCTGATTATTCTGTAGTCCAAAGTAAGAGCTGAAAGTGCTACATGGCCTCTCTGAGAAATCGCAGCAAGCAGTCACAAGACATAGGATCGTGACAATTTTCTGACATCATAGTTTTATGGGGGTTTTTTTATTGCACTTTTCAAACCGTTGTGATAAATAGACTAAAAGAAAGCAGAGGAGGAGTTCCAAAAAATTAGAGAAAGAGCATACATCTGTCAGAATAATTAGGAACCGTTCTCTCCCTAATCTTTTCACATATCAGAAGTATTGAGATGTCGTCATGTTATACCTTGACCCTTCTTGAGCTTTCCACAGCTGGACCACCAGGATTCGATTTTCATAGAAACAAATATTATCCCAAACTGTCATATTCTTACATTTATGACTGCATAACGCTGGAAGAGTTGAAATCTTTTCACAGATTTAAACCCTCTGATGACTGGGTGTGCTTTTTGGCTTTCTTTGCCAGAAATGTTTCCCGTCAAAAGCATTATAGGATGCCTGTCATGAATGTGATGCATGGGATGCAATTCCTGACCTTTCTACAAATGGTATCTGGCTGTCATGCTGATCTTCTGGGCTTCAATATTTTGGGTGGCTGTTCCACTGAAAGCGTTTAAACATTCTGCTCTGTTTTCTGATTTTCATTTGCTGCATATTTGTTCTGGGTTTCTGTCTATGAAGTATTGAAGCAAAACACATCCAGAGGTAATTCTCACTTTTGGTAGGTGGACAGAGCAAAAGCGATTTCATTTTCTTATGACCGGTGTATAAAGGTACGCTTAACTCAAAAGCAACTTTGCATTAAAATGGACATGGTCATTGTGATTTTCCAAGCTTACCAAATTTGACCGCCATCGATAATATAAAACTAGAGAAATTAAAGGTCATTTAAGTGGATCTTTTAATTTATTGTAGTGTTATTTCTCTGGATAGCATTAGCAATAAAAATTTTGCTGTTTTCTTGTGCTTTAAAGTTTAAAACTGCAGGGAAAAAAATAAAATGTAAGACATTGTTTCCCAAGGGAATGATCCGATACAGAGAAATACTTAGCTCATTCCAAGATTCCATGGCAGTGGCCACTGGTACCGCATAGCATAAGAAGTGGTCAGATTGGTGAGAAGGGTTGCAAGAAGAGCGTTTTAAGGCAACCAATCAGCACAGCTGGAACAGGACACTGTAGGACTGTATATTAAAGTGTCACTAAACTCACATCATATAAAACTATCAATAAATGGTGTATTACATGCTGTTTATACTCGGTCACTATGGGATTTGTTTTCTGTATTCTGCAAAAAACCTGGTTGATCCTGCTGTCCGTTATCTCCCCCTTTTGTCCATGTCCCCAATTCAGCTGAGGACTTTGGAGAGCAGTGTTGGCTGTTCTGCACATGCTCAGTTTTTAGTGAATTTCAATGCTGAACATTTCCTTCCTATCACATCTGAGCAGGCCATGTGACTATAAAGTCACATGTGGGCCTATGCACAGTGGTAAATGACAGCCCGCTCACTCACTCCTCCTTCATACCCAGCTAAACACAATGGGGTCACAATATCAGATGTAGATTGAAGAGGCTTCACCTCCCTCATATTCTAAAATATTGTCCGGAGGGGCTTGACACAGCCTGTGACTGGCATAAATCCACCCACAGCATGTTGTTGCCAAAAAAAACCCAAAAATTAGATTTCAAACATATAGTTGTATGACAATTTAAAACAGTTTGATATTAATTATTTCTTTTCACTTTGTATTCCAAAGGCTGTTTATTTATTTATTTTTTTTGTTGAACATGTGACCAACATCAGAGGACTAGAAGCTCCTCCTGCTTATTTTTCCCTGCAGACAGGCTGGGAAAGATCTGGGTCACGTGACCGCTGGATATCGATTAGGAAAAAGATACTTATGTGTTTTTTTTTTTTTAATTAAAATAATTACAGTGCCATCATCCACATACAGAAATAGTAAATTGTAAATTTACTATGTACATTAAACAGCGTGTGTTTAGTATCACTATAAGGTTGATATTCCTTTATATGATATTTCCCTAGTAAACCAGACATTACATTCTATATCAGCGAAGGGGGGCTGATACATTTCTATCTCTCTTATTTATGCCTGCAGGTATGCTTTAAAAACCTTCCCCAGCATGAAGTGACCCCCCCCCCCCTGCAGGGAGCTCAGGGCAGGGCAGTTGACTACTTCATTGCCCTCTACTTGTCTTTTTTTTTTTGGAACAGCTTTAACAGCTCCAAAAACAAAACAGTTCAGGTTCTCAATTTAATTTATGCTGGTGTTTATTCACTATCCATTTAGATTTCTTGTATTATTAGAACATAACAGAACACCCAAAAATATCAGTGCTGTTGGTGATAAAGATCTTCTTGTTAATGTTTAATGTCACACGTTGGTAAAAATATCCTTACACCAGTTGGATTTTGTTTCTGTGGTTGGAAAGCACCTTATTAATTGGTTTGTCTTATTTTCAGCTGTGGGAAGCACCTTTTCAGCTGCAGAGATATATTTAAGCACAATTATCTACCAGAGTGATTGCTATGTAATATTTTTTAAGCACAGCTTCATATGGATCAATGGAACAGGGATTGGTGTAGCAGATGGGTGTTCATACTGTTTACCCTTCTCATTATTAAGGTCCTTATACTTTTTGTTTATCTAGCAATTTCTCCATATTTTGAATGCCATAGAGGCTCCCACTTTTCAGGTGGACCTGATCGGAACACCCATTGTTCTCTATGGGGAGGCAGATGTAAACGGACATGTGTCCGTTTACACTCACCTGCATCCGATCTGCTCCCCATCTGCCTTGCCGATTGTGTTGGATGCAAACAGACTGGCAGTTCATCTCCAGCCGACAGCCCCATAGAGAACAACAGGCTGTGTCCGTGTCCGCTCTGCATCAGCGGAGTGGACACAGACCTGTCATCCACCTGCTCATTGGGGATCAGCGGACAGATCCCCCCCCCCCCCCCTGCTGAGCAGGCAGATCCACTTGACAGAGTCAGCCCCATGTGAAAGGGAGGATGGGGCTGTCTCTGGCCAAGCCTGCTATGCTCTGCCTGGAGAAGACAGCGATTATTGCTATCGGTTATAACAGCCACTAGCAATGATTGCATGTAAAAGCCGGCAGGCTGGTTGTACCCGAGTTGATCCATCATCTTGAGTACTTTCAGCCTGCCGGTCGGTTAAGTGGTCCAGTGGATGAGGACCTGCACGCCTCTACCTATAGGCTGTAGGATATAGTGCACGAGACAGATGTGTTTTTGTCATGGTCCGAATTATGGTTCATGTATCACAGGATAGCCTATGATACTATAATACTTGTAAATAAAGATTGTTGTATATTCTTACAAAGATGTGTTTGTCTCATGTGGGTGCCTGTAAAGTCCATATATTGGTAGGGCTTGTTCCTGCAAGTTTCTACTAGTATAATATAACATTTGGGTGTGGCACAGGTGGAGGTCCCTTGTTTTTGGTATTAGAGGGAGTAATAGTGCCCCATCATTGTTATCAATGGGAAAAATAGTGCCCCATTATTGGTTTTAATGTGAGGAATAGTGCCCCTCCATTGGATTTAATGTGAGGCATAGTGCCCAAACGTTGGATTTAATGGGAGGAATAGTGCCCCAACGTTGGTTTTAATGGGAAGAATAGTGCCCCCTCCATTGGATTTAATGTGAGGAATAGTGCCCCTCCATTGGATATAATGTGAGGAATAGTGCCTCTTCGTTGGTTTTAATGGGAGGAATAGTGCCCCTCCATGGGTTTTAATGGGATGAATAGTGCTCCTCCATTGGATTTAATGGGAGGAATAGTGAGCCTTCATTGGTTTTAATGGGAGGAATAGTGCCCCTCCATTGGTTTTAATGGGAGGAATACTGCCCCTCCATTGGTTTTAATGGGAGGAATACTGCCCCTCCATTGGTTTTAATGGGAGGAATACTGCCCCTCCATTGGTTTTAATAGAAGGAATAGTGCCCCAACGTTGGTTGTTATGGGAGAAATAGTGCCCCAATGGTGGTTGTAATGGGAGGAATAGTGCCCCAACGTTGGTTGTAACGGGAGGAATAGTGCCCCAACGTTGGTTGTAATGGGAGGAATAGTGCCCCAACGTTGGTTGTAATGGGAGGAATAGTGCCCCAACGTTGGTTGTAATGGGAGGAATAGTGCCCCAACGTTGGTTGTAATGGGAGAGATAGTGCCCCAACATTGGTTGTAATGGGAGGAATAGTGTCCCAACGTTAGTTTTAAAGGGAGGAATAGTGCCCCAATGTTGGGTTGTAATGGGAGGAATAGTGCCCCGATGTTGGGTTTTAATGGGAGGAATAGTGCCCCAATGTTGGGTTTTAATGGGAGGAATAGTGCCCCAATGTTGGGTTTTAATGGGAGGAATAGTGTCCCAATGTTGGGTTTTAATGGGAGGAATAGTGCCTCATTGCTGATGTCAGTGGGAGGACTAGTGCCTCATTGCCTGTGTCAGTGGCAGGAACTTTGCTCCACTGTTGCTCACAGCGAGGTGAATAATGCACTAAGGGCCGGATAAAATCAAGCAAACGGCCACAGTTTGGAGACCACTGCAAAGGATACTAGAAGAACTGTGCTCAGGGTGTTGCGTTCCTTGCGAAATGTAAGCTGTGGGAGGTTTGAAATACTGTGTTGGCGTGCAATTATTTTATAACAAATGTCCCGGTTGTTGTTTGACTAGATGTTAGGGGTATAGATCCTTTAAAGGTAAGTTTATTTGTGACAAAGCTGGGGAAATGCTTGAAGAGACTCGATGGTTATCTTATCTAACATCAACAGAGAGCTTTTCACAATGACTTCTATATGAGCTGACTGGAGATTCTATGAACAGTTTAACGCATTCATGTTGCTTCCTGTTTGCGACTTTTGTTTTTAGTTCTGAGTTACAAGTTGGAACGCTCTGGGTTCTTGAAAGTGTGGGCCAGTTTTTAGCACCACTTACCAGAAAGTAGAATCATATTTTTATCTTGAAGAAGCAGTTCACACGTTGAGGTGCCACATTGTATGGAAAAATGGAGTTTAAACATCTTGTGCAAATTCAGTCATAGAAACTGGTCTGGCTTGGGTATATGCTCACCAGATGGGTGGTTATACATCACTTAGCCATGGCACAGTCTTATATAGTATATTACTACACAAAAATATACAATCTAAGCAACACACAGCTTCATGGGATCATATAACCAGATGGGTCAAGTCCACGTGATTTTAAAGTGGTTGTAAAGACTGAAGTTTTTCACCTTCATGCATGCTTATGCTGATCCCCCCCACAGAGCCAATACTCACCTGAGCTCCTTCTAGATCCAGCGATGAGCACAAGAGCCTCCGTTGTCTCAGCGCTCCCTCTCCTCATTTTCAGCGGCACAGCTATAGGCTCCCACTGCTGTCAATCACAGCTAATGAACCGGGAGAGGGGGGGTGGCAGGCCGCGATGTGTGTTATGGGTATATAGAGCGAGGCTCGGGAAGGAGCGTGCACCAGTGCCTGGTCAAGGGGGAGGAGCCATGAGCGCCAGTGGGGTACCTGAGAAGAAGAGGATTGGGGCTGCTCTGTGCAAAACCACTACACAGAGCAAGTAAGGATGACATGTTTGTTGTTAGGGTTTTTTTTATTTTTTTTATTTTTTTTTATTATTAAAATATGTATTATCTTGTACAGTGCTGGACACAGGCCAAGTATTTATAAACCCTGGGTTCATAACTTTAGATGATTGGATACTGGCTAAGCTTTGAAGGACACGCCCCCTGGGTGTCTACCCTATAACCCTACCTCACTTCCTGAGTTCTCAGTTTTGTTTTTTTTTGCTAGTGTTCTTAGGTGATGCACCCTCTTCTTCAAAGATATCACTCATGTTAACTAGCTTATCTTCACGTTCTCCAATCAGCTTTTTCACTGCCTTCAAATAGCACAAGTAGAAACAGTGCAACCGGATTGATGCAACCTTAGTTTTCTTTAACACATTGTTTTTCTCAATCTGTTTGCAACATTTGTCACCTGGAGATCCTGCCAGAAACAGCACTTCCTGTTTCAAGCTGAAAAGTTTTATCTGCTGCCTTGCATTTAGCTGCAGCATTGTAAGCTTGCTGTGTGCTTTCCTACTACCAGCTGTTGGGCTGCCAGTCAGTTCTGCAGAAAACTTGTAGACCAGATAGGCAGTGCCAACGGCCACTGAAGGAAAAAACGTGATGGGGGCGCTTTCAAAAGAGCGGTCCTGCAGCTTCAGACAGGAAAACAGTGAAGGTTGCTGGAAACTGAGATGAAGGTAAGTATTGGACCAAGTGGGCCACACTCAGAGGGTGGGGACATGCCTTAACAAACAGCTCATGCAAAGGTACAGTTTTGCTTTATGATGATGTATTGAAACCCAAAAATGAAAATGTAATACTTTGCAGCCAACCAGTTCTTAGATTTTGTGACTGCATTAGTTTTTTTTTTTTTTCTCACCTGGTGATTCTGCTAGTAACACTGAGGCTGGATTCACACCATTGCGGTGCGAATTCCAGCCTCTCTGCTGCCGGGAAGGGGCGGAGCCGCCGTTCGGCGGCTCCTGTCCATTCCCACAGCGCAGCAGCTGCGGGGGGAGAGATGGGGGAGGAGCCACGAGCAGGGGAAATATCCCCGTTCAGTGCGGAGTGCATCTCCGTGTTAGATGCGCTCCCACTGGACTCAACGGGCTGGGAATTCGCACCGCATTGCACAAAAAACGTGTGCGGTTTTTGTGCAATGCGGAGTGCGAATGCACCGCACATATGTGAACTGGACACCTTGAAAACAATGTGTTTTCAAGTGTCCTGCGAATTGGATGCGGTTTAAGCCGCATCCAATTCGCATAGGTGTGAACCCAGCCTTAGGGGTTGCTTTTCTAAAACTGGAGAATGCCAAATCAGGTGCAGCTGTGCATGGTAGCCAATCAACTTCTAACTTCAGCTTCTTCAATTAGGGCTGGTTCACACCATAAAAACCAACTCCAGATCCCTTCCGGATATGTTTCTGCATGTGCTTTTTTGATGCGTTCCAGTGTATTTTTGATGTGTTTCCGGATGAATTCCATGCGCTTTTTTTTTCCTGTTTTTTTCCACTATACTAGGATCCAGTGCGTTTTTGATGCGTTTTACTGCGTTCCTGTACAGTCCAGTGCAGAAAAAAATGCAACATGTTCTACTTTTTTTTTTTTCTTGAACTGGAAAGCCCTGGAACTGACTGCACTGGTGTGAACTATGCAATTAGAAACCATATAACCTACTTTCCATGCTTTTTTGATGCAGAAAAAAAAATGCACTGAACTGCACGTGGTGAGACCTGGCCCTTAAGCTTTGACAAAAAAAAAAAAAAAACTGAAAGCTGATTGGCTACTATGCACAGCTGCACCAGATTTTGCACTCTCCAGTTTTAGTAAATCTCCCCACTGGTTATTAGGGCTCATGCACACTGCATCTCAAAGAAAGAGAGGATGAGTTCTATAGCCTTAAAACCTTTACTATTCAAGGGTGACATTGTTTCCCTCCCTAAAAAGTACAATGAGTAAGTGTTGTCACCCTAGGCCAGGAAGTATGTTACTTGCAGATCACCAGGTGAAAAAAGATGGAAAAAGAAAACAAAAGCAGCCACCATATAAGTTGCATTATATTAAACTTTTGTTCTTGGTTTTAGATTACCTTTAATAAGTCATTGCTGTGGGTGATAGTATTATGCTTTGCACTAATTTGTAAAAATACATTATGGCTACTAATTTTAAATCTGTATTTTGTCCTCAGCTTCTATGCAACGTTGGCCACAATGAAGAAAAATTAGGTTTTATGTATGAAGACATAATTATTTGGTAAGTAGAAAAATGTTTAGTTATATGTAAGTGCCATGTGATATATATAGATATATATATCTATATACATACACACACAATATAGTATATAATATAGTCATTTTTTTTATTGATATTGCAGTGCTGTTAAAAACCTCCTGTTCACCCAGTCATTATTGAATGGGGTTGTGCTTGTAAAGCTTTACATACAGACTCATTGCACTTCATTATAGGTCAGTGAGTTTTTATACTTTAACCAGTTCTAGTCTGGGTCAATCTTGACATTCCTCTCCTACGTAACTCAGCCAGTCCAGGCTCGGGAAAGATCCTGACCATATGGTGGCTATCCACCCAGAAGCCGGGACCAGCCCCAACTCTCTGCTCAGAGCAGAAGGGGAGAACTGAGTGATCAGTTTTGATCGATGCTGCATCCATCTAGGTGAGCATCAATGTTTTTGTTTTTTTTAATCCCAAACTCCTCTTTTAAGCAGAGGCTATCTACCAGTAGATTGCGGTGGCCCCATTTACTTGAATGGGTAGCGATTAGCAGGTGGTAGCACCCACCAAAAGCAACAGAGGGCTTAATTCCTGCTGCGGCATGTGTACACCTTACATGTGATTGATCCCTAAGGGTGCTGCTGCCAAATGCAACTAAGGGCTCATTCACTGCTGCTCCTCTGAAAAGTGATCCGAGTGTGTTTGACCAGTAGTGAGGAGATGATATGTTGCCTCCTCACCACCTGATTTAAACTCCTGATTGCTGTGCAAGACATGGGATTGGGGCACGGTAGTACGGCAATTAGAGGTTTAAATCAGGTGTGAGAAGGCAACACTGGGTGACACTGTGCCCGACTGCTTGGTGATCTCTGACTCCTCCCATGTTATTCGGTTAGATCTCCAGCTCTTTAAGGTTGCCTACCCCTGCCCTAGAGGATAAAAATGTGGATGTTAAATATTTAGGCCTCATACACACGGACGTTTCTTAAAAAATAAACAAAACGTCGGGCCCGACGTCAAGGAAAAAAATTTGGCGTTATGCATCGGCATTAGTGAGCATTAGTGAGCGTCGGCGTCAAAAGGCATCTGCTATTTTTCAACCTAAAAACGTACGTTCACTGACAGACGCAGCCCTTCATTAGACAAGTGGGGTTTATGCTCATATCACTAGGAGTAGACTAGGCAAAATAAAACAAAAGCATAGGTTGGCCCCTCCCAGGGGGTCGTCCCCACCTTAGCATATAACCCCCTGCTGGACAATAGCATACCAGTTTTTATTGCCTAGTGCAAGGAATTAGACCTAGTTCCCTATGGGATCTGCGTTCTTCTGAGGTTTTTTCTGATGAAGACTGCTATCAAGAAGCCGGCTGGTGGTATAGAGGATAAAAAAAGCTTTCCCCAGTCCGGCTAACGTCTGTGCGAGCTACCCTTAGCCTTGGCAGGGACATGCCACATAGGGCCCGTTCCGTGCGGGCTGCCAGTGGCGTATCCCACTTGTGCCCAGTGACTGGTTTGTTCCTGTCCAGTGGCCTGGCCAGCAGCATCCCTCTCCGTGAGGAGGAAAGTCTGCTCCGGGTGGCTACCCGCTGCGCCCGTCGGATCAATGAGTGAACCCCTCTTCCGTCCTAGGGGCACGGAGAGGGGCACCTGGGCAGCTTCTGAGGTAGCCGGCCGGTGGGGGCTTATTAGTGGGGACGCATCTGGGGTTGTGATCTCTCCCCCCCCCCGCAGTACCACACCCCGCACTGACCGTTTTGAGCACTGTATTCAAGCGATTCACCGCTATTTCGTGGTGGATCACCGTTCGCCGCCATTTTGCCATAGCTTGGCATGTTTTGATGGCAGCGGCCATTTTTCTGTAGCCCATGCAGTTTTTAGCCTGTCCTCTGGCGGCACCCAGTGGCTTTTCTTGGTATTACGGGGAAGTGATAAAACCGGCAGAGGCACTTCCGTTTTCGCTTGGACAGCGTGACTGACAGACGCGGCAGTGCAGGCTCTTGAAGGCCCTGGCAACGTAAATCTGAAAAAAACGAAGGATAAGTCAACCTCCACATGATGGGTTGCCCCCGCCCGACTCTCGGGTGGGGGGCCGATTACTGGGGTTCGCAGACAGATGGACTGCCCGCATCACCGAGCGGTGGGTGCTGGAGGTTTTGTCCTCCGGGTACAGGATAGAATTCATCTCTCTACCCCCAGAAAGGTTCTTCCCTTCGAACTTAAGACTCCCTCAGGGGCGTCGGAAGGCGCTTCTAGGGGGTGATTGTACCGGTACCCACCGTGGAAAGATTTCACGGGTTTTACTCAAACCTTTTTGTGGTGCCCAAAAAGGGTGGTGTCAGGCCAGTTCTGGACCTGTAGGGACTAAACTGCTTTGTAAAGACAAAAAGATTCAGGATGCAGTCCATCCGCTCGGTCGTGGCTGCCCTGCACCAAGGGGAATTCATGGCGTCCCTGGATATCAAGGACGCGTATCTCCACGTTCCAGTTTGTCACAGGCACCAGCGTTTCCTGCGTTTCGCAGTGGGGGATCTGCATTACCAGTTTGTGGCTCTCCCCTTCGGTCTGGCTTCGGCTCCCCGAGTGTTCACCAAGGTGGTGGCCCCGATGCTGGCGCTGTTGAGACAGAGAGGTATCGCGGTGGTAGCATACCTCGACGATTTACTCCTGAGAGCAGAGTCGGCCGCAGCTCTGGAGGAGAACGTGATAATCACGGTATCCACGATAAAAGATTTCGGTTGGCTGATCAACCTGCAGAAGTCGTCGTTGATTCCATCCTGCCGTCTGGAATACCTGGGTCTGATTCTGGACACGGTGCAGGCAAGGGTGTTTTTACCGCCAAACAAGCTCCTGACACTTCAGGCAGCAGTGCGAACCCTGTTATCACGCCAGTGGTCCTCCTTACGGTTCTGTATGCGTGTGTTGGGGCTCATGGTGTCTGCTTTCGAATCGATACCTTACTCCCAGAGTCATACTCGGCTCCTGCAGAAGGCGATTTTGTCGCAATGGGACAAATCTCCCCTATCCCTAGACAGATTGATCAGGTTGGATCATCAGTCCCGGGGATCCTTGGTTTGGTGGATTCGAGCTCCAGCCCTCAAATTAGGAAAATGTTTCCTCCCCCTCAATTGGTCGATAGTAACAATGGATGCCAGCCTATCGGGCTGGGGAGGGGTCCTGGGTCAGTTTTCTGCCCAGGGCCATTGGTCAGCTCAGGAAGCTTGGCTTCTGATAAATGTACTGGAGCCGAGAGCCATCAGACTTTGTCTATTCCGTTGGTCGACAAGGCTGCGAGGCCTCCCTGTCCGGGTTCAGTCGGACAATGCCACGGCTGTGGTATATGTGAACCATCAGGACCGAACAAGAAGCTTGGCAGCAGCTGCGGAGGCGGCTCTGATCCTCCGGTGGGCAGAACTTCACGTGCCAGCTCTCTCCGCAATCTACATTCCAAGGGTGGAAAACTGGCAGGCGGTCTTTCTCAGCCGCCGGACTCTGGATCAGGGAGAATGGTCCCTATATCCAGAAGTGTTCCGCCAGATTTGCCTCAAGTGGGGCACTCCAGAGGTGGACCTCATGGCTTCCAGATTCAATCACAAGGTACGGACCTTTGTGTGCAGATCAAGAGATCCGTTGGCGGTCGCCACGGACGCACTGGTAGCACCCTGGGGGCGGTATCGGCTACTGTACGTCTTTACTCCTCTGAAGCTTCTGCCGCGGGTTCTGCGCAGGATAGAAGCAGAGGGAATCCCGACAATCCTGCTAGCTCCAGATTGGCCTCGGCGTCCTTGGTACGCCGACGTGGTGCGGATGGTGGCAGATGTCCCGTGGCGTCTTCCACTTCGCGAAGACCTACTGTCTCAGGGGCCCATCTTGCACCATGCTTTACCCTCGCTGGCTTTGACAGCTTGGCTATTGAGTCCCAGGTGTTGAGGGATAGGGGTGTCTCTGACTCCGTGATCCCTACTATGATTAAAGCACGTAAGTGTACTTCACGTACGGTTCATCATAGGACCTGGAAGGCCTATATTGCCTGGTGTGAGGCAGGTGGTTGGAGCTCCCGCTCTTATACGGTGTCCAGAGTGCTGTCTTTTCTCCAGCAGGGACTGGACAAGAGCCTGGCGCTAAGTACGCTTAAAGGTCAGATTTCGGCCCTGGCGGTTCTTTTTCAACGACCCTTGGCGTCACATTCATTGATCCGTGCATTTGTACAGGGTGTAAGTCATGTGGCTCCTCGGATACGGTCGCCTCTGGCACCGTGGGATTTGAATATGGTGCTTTCTGTGCTTCAGAAGCCACCATATGAGAATATTAGGGACATTCCCTTGCAGTTGTTATCGCAGAAAGTGGCTTTCACGTCCGCTAGGCGGGTGTCTGAGTTGGCAGCATTATCCTGCAAGTCACCTTACTTGGTCCTTCATAAGGACAAAGCGGTTTTGCGACCTTCCCCTTCTTTCCTTCCGAAGGTGGTCTCTTCTTTTCATTTGAATGAGGATATTGGTCTTCCTTCATTGTGCCCACACCCATCACATCCCAAGGAATTTGAACTACATTCTTTGGATGTGGTTAGGGCCTTGTGGGCATATTTGATTTCTACAGCTTCTTTTCGGAAGTCTGATTCTTTGTTTGTACTGACGGAAGGTTGGCGCAAAGGCATGGCGGCCTCGTCAGCTACCATTTCTCGTTGGATCAGGAAGACCGTGACCCATGCATATGAGGTTCGGGGCAAGGTTGCCCCTTTTCCAGTCACACATCATTCCACCAGGGCAGTTAGTACTTCCTGGGCTTTTAGACACCAGGCCTCGGTGTCTCAGACGTGCAAAGCGGCTACTTGGGCCTCAGTGCACACGTTTACTATGTTTTACAAGGTTGATGTTTCAGCATCTGCGGGTGCTGCTTTTGGCCGCAAAGTATTACAAGCGGCAGTGTAGGCGCGACTGGCGTCGCCTGAGAGAGCTTTTTTTGTTGGGTACAGTTATTTGCCCACCCCTCTTGGTTGACACAGCTTTGGGACATCCCCACTTGTCTAATGAAGGGCTGCGTCTGTCAGTGAACGTAAGAGTAAAAGGGATTTTATTATAACTTACCGTGAAATCCTTTTCTCTGAGTTCACTGACAGACGCAGCACCCACCCCTCTGTTGAGTTTGTACGGCTTGTTACTAACTGATATGCTATTGTCTAGCAGGGAGTTATATGCTAAGGTGAGGACGGCCCCCTGGGAGGGGCCAACCTATGCTTTTGTTTTATTTTGCCTAGTCTACTCCTAGTGATATGAGCATAAACCCCACTTGTCTAATGAAGGGCTGCGTCTGTCAGTGAACTCAGAGAAAAGGATTTTACGGTAAGTTATAATATAATCCCTTTTTTCGGCGTTCTGCATCGGCATTAGTGAGTGTCGGCGTCAATAGGCATTTTTTTTTAAAAAAAATCATCCCTCTGCTATTTTTCAACCTAAAAACGACGGTGTCAAAAACGCCGGTACGGCGTTAGTGAGCGTCTTGCGGCATCGGTGGCAAAAAACGCCAAAACGTTACAGCCTCAGAACGTGCTGGCCGTGGGTTTTAGTTTCAGCTCACTAACGCCAATGCCATCTACAGCTCAAAAACGTCGGCGTTTTTATGGGGCCATTGACTAACACAGAGAGCTGCAGAAAACACCGGCGTCAAAAAACGTCCGTGTGTATGAGGCCTTATATGTCACAAGATTTTTGCACAGTGTTTTTTCAAACACAATTTTTTTAATAAATGCAGTTTAATGTAGAAGTTCACGTTTGAGAACATGTTACATGTACCACCTGATTTTAGAGTGGAAGATGTAACATTTTCTCAGTACTTCGGCCTCTGCCTACAGCACCCCCACCCCCCGCCCCCAGGTCCTACATTCATTATTGCATGTGCGTGTGAGCGCCGGTGGATGGGACGCTTTCAACATTTTTTTTTTTTTTTTTTTTTTTAACAATGTACCTTTACATTTGTTTGGGATCAGCTTTATTGCTATCACAAGGGATGAACAACATGATTGTAAGATGTGTGACCAGTTTTAAAGGTTTTTAAAACACTTTTAATTTGACAGGTTGTACATCTGAATCAGGGGTTTCCAAACTTTCTAAACAAAGGGTCAGTTTATTGTCCATCAGACTTTGTTAGGACCGGACTAAGGCCAGTGGAAGTACCTTGGGAATGAAAAAAAAGCACCTGTGGGTCAGTAAGAGGAGGAATAGGGCCCCATCGTTGGTATTGGAGAAAGAGTGCTCCATCATGGGTGTCAGTGGAAGGAATAGTGCCCCATTGTTAATGCATTCTATGCATTAAGGTGAAAAACCTTCTGTGCTGCAGCAGCCCCCAGAGCCCCTTTTACTTACCTGAACCCGATCTTTCCAGCACCGAGCAGGAGCCCAGCGGCTTCAGCCACTGTCTCCGTCCTCATTGGATAGATTGATAGCAACAGGAGCCATTGGCTGCCGTTGCCGTCAATCAATGAATATGCACTACAGACATAGATTTAGCCATTGTGATATATATTATAATTTACATTACATTAGCATTACAATTAAACTAAACCCATTCGATTTTATTCAGCTAAAATGTATTGATTTCAATTTAGTTTTAGTCGGTCTTTTAACTAAAATGCCATTTTACTTTTAGTCATCTGAATTGTTTTAGGTTTAGTCATGTTTAAGTGCCCATTCACACAGGGGCGACATGCGCTCTGACTTGAGTGGCCTCAAGTCGCCCCAAGTCGCTTGACATTTGAAATCCCATTGAAATGAATGGGAGCCGTCTTTAATGTACACTACTGAAGTCGGAGCGACTTCAGAAAAGGTTCCTGCATGACTTTGAGGCGACTTCTATCCGACTTGTGCCCATAGAATTCAGTAGAAGTCACCTCCAAGTCGGATCCCCATCTACATGGAAGCAACTTTACAGTATAAAGAATAGAATTTATTTTTAGGCAGCCCCCTCCCTCTCTTCTCTGATTGGTCAGGGCAAAAGTCGCCTGGCAAAAGTCATGTTGTAAAGTCGCCTCAAGTCCCTGAAGTCGCGCTGAAAGTCGCGCTGAAATTGCCTAGCAAAGTCGTGCCGAAGGCGGGTCTCCCCTGTGTGAATGCAGCCATAATCAACTAAAATAGTTTTAATTACTTGCCAACCTGCTCACACAGATATACTATGCGGCAGGTCGGCTCTCCTGCGTGAACCAACGTACCTGTACGTCAGTCTGTGCATGTGGGATTGTGGGAGCACGCCCACGGGTCCCGCAGAATCAATGTCCGCCGGCACCCCATGATTGCTCTGTGCAGAGGCAGAACGGGGATCTGACAATGTACACGAGGTGGATCCCCGTTCTGACAGAGGACATGACAGAGATCTACTGTTCCCTGTTATCAGGAATAGCGATCTCTGTCATGTCCCTGCCAGCCCACCCCCCCCCCTACAGTTAGAACACGCCCAGGGAACACAGTTAACCCCTTGATCGCCCCCCTAGTGTTAACCCCTTCCGTCCATTCTCATTTTTACATTGATCGCTGCATTTTTATAGCACTGGTCCCCAAAAAGTGTAATTTGGGGTTAGATTTGTCCACCACAATGTCGCAGTTCCACTAAAAATCGCAGATCGTCGCCATAACTAGTAAAAAAATTAAAATAAATAAAAGTCCATAAATCTACCCCGTATTTTGTAGATACGATAACTTTTGGGCAAACCAATCAATATAGGCCTGTTGTGATTTTTTTTTTTTTTTTTACCAATAATATGTAGAAGAATATATATCGGCCTAAACTGATGAATAAATGTGTTTTATGTATTTTTTTTTGGATATGTGTTATATATTTCTCCTACGTTCACTGACAGACGCAGCTCTTCATGACTTTGTGGGGTTTTATGTTCGTCCTACCAGGAGTTAACTAGGCAGGGAAAAGAAATCAGCTGGCCCTGCCGGGGGTCCCCTCCCCGGTCGACTAAAGAAAAGGGACGGATCAATTGAGGACCATCCTGCTTGTATTTTGGGGTGTTTCAGTACTTCTCGACGCAGACAGTCACTTGCATCCTCTTTATATATTGTGTATAGGTTTTTTTTTATGTATTTTGTGTAAATAAGTAGTCAAATCCGGCTATATATAAGAAGATGTATAATAACCATTTTTTTTTTTTTTTTTAGTGTTGTCCGGATATAACTAACCAAACGGGTTTTCAATAGCATAGATGTTTTATGCCCCATCTAAATACCTGAAAATAAATAAAATTAAAAAAATGATCAATACCGCTGCTA
>BLSH010396938.1:1576385-1599283 GCA_018402905.1 Glandirana rugosa
GGGCACGGGCTGGATGGCACTTTGGGGGCACGGGCTGGATGGCACTTTGGGGACACGGGCTGGATGGCACAGGGGGCACGGGCTGGATGGCACAGGCGGCACGGGCTGGATGGCACAGGCGGCACGGGCTGGATGGCACAGGGGGCACGGGCTGGATGGCACATTGGGGACACGGGCTGGATGGCACATTGGGGACACGGGCTGGATGGCACATTGGGGACACGGGCTGGATGGCACATTGGGGACACGGGCTGGATGTGTCTATGCACACATGGACGTTAATTGTTGTTTAACAGCAGTGGCGTTTTTGGCCTGTTATCTGAACGCCCTGAATTGGCGTTCAAAAGTCGTCCTTCTGACCACAAAAAACACTGGACGCCGTTAGACGCTCATAAACGACGGTAAACAGCCATTTATCGGCGTCTGGCGTTCTTTGTAGTCAATGGAAGCTAACAAAGTAAAAAAAAAAAACGCTCAAAAACGCAGACGCCAATAAACGCTGCTTACAGAACGGTGCAAAAGAACGTTTTCTAAGCAGTGTCTCCTGTCCGACGCCCGGGGAGCCCAGAGAGTGTCCAGTGTACATGGAGCCTTAAACCTAGGTGCATCTTATGTAGCAAAAAATATGCAAATCATAATATTTAAAGATCAGCTGTCATCTCTGACCCGCTGTTGATTCACCGACAGTCCCATTTATTTTAATGGGACGGCTGGTGATGCGGCAGTGACACAACAAGGTGAGGGACGTGGCGCAGCAGGTGAGTGGATGCCCACTAACAGGTGCTGCCATGATGGATCTGAAATGACTGGTGCTCTTTAAATGTAAGGACTTATTCTTGTTGGTAGTTACAATTTTTAATATTTACAAACAAAGTGAAGCTTTCCTATTTAGAATAATAAGCTGTCAGGTTAGTAAAACAGCGATATCGGAACCGATTCAATCATACAGTTTATAGTGTACATAGATTTGCAAAACAATAGGATAAAGGAATATTCCTGAACTTTGTTTTATTTCATGGTTACTGTGAAATTGTGTGAATGCATAAATGCAGTGCATGTAATCTCAGCTTGGATTCATTGAATGAGTTTACCAAAAATGTAAATATGGCAGAATATACAGCCTCGTGCTACATAACTAAGCTCCATTTCATGCTGAATAAACAAAATTATTAATGTATTTGAAATAGAAAACAATCTTTAGATAGATTTCTACTCCAAAAGCATTTTATTAAAAAAATTTGATAAAAAAAAAATCTGATTTTAATTAAAAAAAAAAAAAAAAAACTTTTTTTTTTTTTTTGTCATTGATTATTCACCCTGGTTAGCTATATCATGATTAACACAATCGTTTTGCAATTTGTCAGTCACCTAATTATTTACAGTTGTGCTCATAAGTTTACATCCCCTGACAGAATTTATGATTTCTTGCCCATTTTTCAGAGAATATGAATGCGAACACAAAAACTTTTCTCATGGTTAGTGTTTGGCTTAAGCCATTTATTATCAATCAACTATGTTTACTCTTTTTAAATCATAATGACAACAGAAACTTCCCAAATGACCCTGATCAAAAGGTTACATACCCTGGTGATTTTGGCCTGATAACATGCACACAAGTTGACACAAAGGGGTTTGAATGGCTATTAAAGGTAACCATCCTCACCTGTGATCTGTTTGTAATTAGTGTGTGTGTATAAAAGGTCAATGAGTTTCTGAACTCCTGACAGACCCTTGCATCTTTCATCCAGTGCTGCACTGAAGTTTCTGGATTCTTAGTCATGGGGAAAGCAAAAGAATTGTCAAAGGATCTGCGGGAAAAGATAATTGAACTATATAAAACAGGAAAGGGATATAAAAAGATATCCAAGGAATTGAGAATGCCAATCAGCAGTGTTCAAACTCTAATCAAGAAGTGGAAACTGAGGGGTTCTGTTGAAACCAAACCACGGTCAGGTAGACCAACTAAAATTTTAGCCACAACTGCCAGGACAATTGTTCGTGATGCAAAGAAAAACCCACAAATAACTTCAGGGGAAATACGGGACTCTCTGAAAACATGTGGTGTGGCTGTTTCAAGATGAACAATAAGGAGGCACTTGAAGAAAGATGGGCTGCATGGTCGAGTCGCCAGAAGAAAGCCATTACTACAGGAATGCCACAAAGTATCCCACTTACAATACGCCAAACAGCACGGAGACAAGCCTCAAACCTTCTGGCACAAACTCATTTGGAGTGATGAGACCAAAATTTTACTTTTTGGCCACAACCATAAATGGTACATTTGGAGAGGAGTCAACAAGGCCTATGATGAAAGGTACACCATCCCTACTGTGAAACACGGAGGTGGATCCGCTGATTTTTTGGGGATGTGTGAGCTACAAAGGCACAGGAAATTTGGTCAAAATTGGTGGCAAGATGAATGCAGTATGTTATCAAAAAATACTGGAGGAACATTTGCATTCATCAGCCAGGAAGCTGCGCATGGGACGTACTTGGACATTCCAACATGACAATGATCCAAAACACAAGGCCAAGTCTACCTGTCATTGGCTACAGCAGAATAAAGTGAAGGTCCTGGAGTGGCCATCTCAGTCTTCTGACCTCAATATCATTGAGCCACTCTTGGGAGATCTCAAACGCGCCGCGCCATTCATGAAAGACAGCCCAAGAATTTCCAGGAACTGGAGGCTTTTTGTCAAGAGGAATGGGCAGCTTTACCATCTGAGAGGATAAAGAGCCTCATCCACAAATACCACAAAATACTTCAAGCTGCCATCGATGTTAAAGGGAGCAATGCATGGTATTAAGAACTGGGGTATGTAAACTTTTGATCAGGGCCATTTGGGTAGTTTCTGTTGTCATTACGATTTAAAAAGAGTAAACACAGTTGATTGATAATAAATGGCTTCAGCCAAGCACTAACCATGAGTGAAAGAAAAGTTTTTGTGTTATCATTCATGTTGAAAAATGGGCAAGAAATCATAAATTCTGCCAGGGTATGTAAACTTATGAGCACACCTGTATACTGGTTCTCAGTGACGCACTGTTCATCTGTGAATGATTCTTATAAGAATTATTAAATTTTTATTTTTCTTGATCCAGCGCTTCAGAACCCAGAAGTTGTGGCGCTTAGAGGTGGTCTCAGTACTATCCTGAAAAATGTGATTGACTGCCAGTTAAGCCGAATAAATGAGGCTCTCATCACCACAGTCCTGCACCTCCTCAATCATCCAAAGACACGACAATATGTACGCGCTGATGTTGAATTAGAGGTAGGTGCCACTTTGTCATGTACTGACTTTCTGTAGTATTCAGCTTCTCAAGGAATATGAATAGCTACTACTAGGTAGGTGCAATAATGAGTAACTTAATAAGTTAAATAATAACTGAATAAGAACATTCCCCTAATGGAGAAAACTGCAACCAGGCAATCATACTGTTACCACCTTCTAGATAGCTGTTTTATTTTAACGGTCTGTCCTTTTCCTACACTATTATGACCGACTCTTGTGTCACCTACAAAATGTTATAATTTTAATCTATTTAAGCCTTGGACCTGTTTTGGTTTCTGCCTTGCTGTTTGTGGTAATTTATCGCGTGACCCTATTGAAGTGTCAGTGAGGACTGACTGAATCACGCAGCACGTCTGACTTTAAACATCTCGTTATTAGCCACTTGCCCCCCCCCTTAGGACGTCCATGGACATTCTGGGGTTTCAGGAGTTATACCGGGATGACTCCTGCACCTACAGGCATCATCCCGGTATGGATCTTTTCAGCCGGTGATTCCCTTGTAAGGCAGAAGTGATCAGAGTGACTAATTAGCCAGTAGGCCACTTCTGCAGGTAGCGGAAGGCGGCCTTACCCCACGCTGTTGCTGCCGCCTCACCCTGGTTCTGCCGCCCCATTGCCGAACACGGGAGTGATGCATCCGGCTGCGATTGCTGCCCTGAACAGAGAGTGTGGAACTGACGTAGTTTCTCTTTCTGTAACTCCAAAAACCAGGAGCGATGAGTTCGGTTCCGCCTCTTTGTTTACCTGGCTGCTAGCAGT
Source organism: Glandirana rugosa (assembly GCA_018402905.1). Lineage (NCBI taxonomy): Eukaryota > Metazoa > Chordata > Amphibia > Anura > Ranidae > Glandirana > Glandirana rugosa. Next base: position 1,580,438 of record BLSH010396938.1, read on the forward strand.
CAGGGAAGCAGCCAATCAGACCGATCTGGGTCTGATCGGCTGCACGGGAGGCTAGAGGAGAGATTTGGGGTCCAATAGGCCCCAGATCTCTCCATAAAGAGGACCTGTCACGAACCATGCTGTCACAAGGAATGTGGTTCGTACGTCCGTTTCTCTCCGTCTGTTCAGGACAGCAAATCCCGGGCCCCCGGGATGGGACGGTAGAACCCAGAAAAGGCGGCGGGAGGTGGGTGGGGACCGCCTTCCGCTACCCGCAGAAGTGATCGAGGCACAGCTGCCCCCACCAGTGGAACACAATAGCTCCGCAGTAGGGATTTCCCCATTAACGCTGACTGTGTTGATGAGGCAATCAAGTGATTTTCTTTAAAACAACCATGTATGGATGGCTTTAGTGAATTGACCATAATGTGTTTCCAGTGCAAACAATGGATACTACAGTGTGATTGGGTAGGGTGTGCCAGCTTTGGCTTCTGCACAGGTTGTGAGGGTGGTACACTACTGGCAGAAGTTTAGAAAAACAGAAAATGAAGAAAAATCTGCATTTACCAGCTATTCTTGCATAAACTGTTCAGTACACGTTATAAAACATTCTAATTCTTGTTTATTTTTGTTTTAGCAAATTTTAGCCCCATACACAGACTTTCACTACAGGCACAATCCAGACACAGCGGAAGGACAGCTCAAGTAAGTGCATACAGTTTCTCTTATTTAATTATCGTGTTTATAAAGTAGTATATTATGCTGCATTCATGCAGAGTTCGCTGAACAGTTCCCACCTATCACTTTCCTTGTGGAGCGGACAGTTCAGTGTCCTTTTTATAGACCTATAGAGTTTGGGTAGAAACAAATCAGATGGAAAGGTCATGGAGGAAACCCTCACTAACATAAGAACTAACAAGTAGTGCCTTCTTTAGAATTGTGATGACCCGGCATGATGATCTTTCTAAATCAGACCTTGTATAAAGAAATCATAATAAAAATAACAATTGCACTCATTTTATTATGATTGCGTGCCATAAATGATTTAAACACCTTTTTTTTGCAGATTACAGTCTTGCTGCTGCATTTTGGATGGGTTTTGTAGCTATAAACATTTTAGACCAGTGCTGACTCTTTTAAAGGATAAGTTCACCTTTTAACAAAAAAAAAAAAAAATTATTTTTTTTTCAGGTAAAAAAAATGTGATTTACAATTTTTAGTTTTAGGAGTCTGGAAAGCATTGTGGTCAGCTCTGTCTGCAGAAACCAAGGATGTTTCATCTGTCTTCTCTGCTCCGATCAGCAGAGGATCTGTGAGCTGATCTCTTGCTGATCGGAATGGAATCTGCCCCATGTGAAAGGGTCCTTGGTGTTCACTTCAGTTTCTCAGCCAGAGGGCACTATTAGGGGCACAAGTAAACCTGCCACTAGCCAGGGTAATTAAAATATGCATGTGATGGAAAAATGCATATGTTTCAGCATAATAAAACCCTCAGTATTTCCAGAGGAAAAACTGCCTATAAGCAGCTAAACTTGTATCTCAAGTCTACCTTAAAAGATAGGTGGCTTTAAAGTGAATGTAAAGTCTCTCTTTTTTTTTTCTTTTAATAAGCATGTTATACTTGCGTGCTCTGTGCAGTTGGTTTTGCACAGAGCAGGCCCGATCCGCCTCTTCTCGGGTCCCTCTTCTGTGCTCCTGGCCCCTTCCTTCTTTTGAGTGCCCCCACAGCAAGCAGCTTGCTATAGGGGCACCTGAGCTAAGTCACAGCTTCTTGTGTCCATTTAGACATGGAGCCGTGACCCGGCCCCACCCCCCGCTCTCTCCTTATTGGCTGAATAATTTTGAGGGACAGCAGCGGGAGCCAATCGTGCAGCGCTGCTGTCTCAGCCAATGCAGAGGGGAGTCCTGGTCAACTTAGACACTCCTGCAACATCGCTGGATAAAGACGTAAGTAAGGTAAGTATTAGGGGGGTTGAAGGGGGGCTGCTGCACACAGAATGTTTATTTTTATCTTAGAATGCATTAAAGTGGTTATAAAGTCTCCTGGTTTTTCACCTTAATGCATTCTATGCATTAAGGGCCCCCAGAGCCCCCCTTTACTTACCTGAGCCCGAACTGATCCCGCGCCGGGGAGGAGCCTTGTCCCTCTAGCTGCTGGCTCCAGTCCTCATTGGATGGATTGATAGCAGGGGAGCCATTGGCTCCCGCTGCTGTCAATCAAGTCCAGTAATGCGGGGGGTGGGGCCGAGTCCCGCTGTATGTGTGAATACACGCAACAGCAGGACTCAGGAGCGCGTCCACATGGGTGACAACCAGGGAAAGTGCTACCCTGGCGGGTCACACGATGCAGAGGAGGAGCCAAGATCGCCGCCGAGGGACTCCAGAAGATGAGCAAAACCGCTGCACAGAGGAGGTGAGTATAGCATGTTTGTTATTTTAAAAAAGTAAAATGGGAACCTTTACAATCACTTTAAGATATAAAAAATAAATAAAAAACCTGCCTTTACCACCACTTTGAATATAAAACTCCAGGCAAATGGCTAAATCCACAAACAAAATACATATATAAGAGCGGTTTTACCAAAAGGATTGATTTACTAAAGCTGGAGACTGCAAAATCTGGTGCAGCTCTGCATAGAAACCAATCAGCGTCCATTTTTTTTTTTTGTCAAAGCTTAAAGTAGAACTATGTTCGAAATGAAGAAATCAATATGTTATGCACCTATACAGTCTGTTAAACATGTCACTGATTGTTTTGCAAAAAGCAGTAAGGATATTGCTATCTCTACCTTGTCCCCTGCTCTCATGTGCACTTCCTTTAACCACTTGCCGACCGCCCGCCGCAGCGTGACGGCGGCAAGATGGCTCGTCATCGCGAACCGCCATCACAGGACGGCGGCCGCGATAACTAGCATTCTGAGCGCGCGTCGCCGGAGGCGCGCTCACTGTGTTGGGGGGAGCCAGGGAGCGGGTAGGGCTGACTCGATCGCTGACGGCTACCCACGATTGCTCCCCTGCACTGAAAGAACGGAGGTCCGTGTGTGTAAACACGGATCTCCGTTCTGTTGAAGTGGGAAGGGCGATGATCACAGCCTTCCTCTATATGGAAGCTGTGATCATCCCCTTTCCCCAGCCAGGGCAGCCCACACACAGTTAGAACACGCCCAGGGAACACAGTTAACCCTTAGAGCGCCCCCTGCAGGTTAAACCCTTCACTGCCAATGGCATTTACACAGTAATCAGTGCCTTTTTATAGCACTGATCGCTGTATAAATGCCAATGGTCCCAAAAAAGTGTCAAAATGGTCCGACATGTCTGCTGCACTATCGCAGTACCGCTAAAAATCGCAGGTCGCCTCCATTACTAGTAAAAAAATAAATAAATAAATAAAAACCCCAGAAATGAATTCTCATCATCCGTAAATGCTGCAACTTTTGCGCAAACCAATCAATAAACGCAGATTGCGTTTTTTTTTTACCAAAAATATGAGGAAGAATATAAATCGCCCAAAACCGATGGAAAAAAATGTTTTTTTATTTTGGATTTATATTTTAGCAAAAAGTAAGAAATTTGGGTTTTTTTGCAAAATTGTCGCTCTTATTTTGTTTATAGCGGCAGTCAGAAATGACGCAGAGGGGATCAAATACCACCAAAAGAAAGCTCTATTTGTGGGAAAAAAAGGACGCAAATTTCATTTGGGTACAACGTCGCACGACCGCGCAATTGTCAGTTAAAGCGACGCAGTGCCGAATCGCAAAAAGTGCTCTGGTCCTAAAGTGGGAAATCCTTCCGGGGCTGAAATGGCTAATGAAGAGACAACTTTACTTCCCAGTTTTCGAATTGCCTGTGTTGAACACCTGTTGTCCCCATTTGCGTCTATCTCTCTGCAGAAACGTCCTGACATCACTGCGGGAGAAGCTCCTATAGTCTATGGAAATCTCAGGCATTCATTCTACACAAAAGACCTGATTAGGCTCTGCCCACAACCGACCCATGAAGCCCCACCCACTCCCACCTATGTCCCGCCTTTGCCCGCCCACTGCTCTATCTATACAGCCAGCTCCTAGTTTGCATTTTGTTCTGTCGTTTTACAAATTACCAGAGGAGAGCAGGCAGAGAGAAGCACACATATTTGATAGACTGATCTGTGTGCAAAGTAACCTGTGCTGACTTGTGCCTGTTTTACATAGCACACACCCAGCAATTGATTGACAGAAGGGTGTGTGTTATGTAAAATAGACTGAGGATCATAGAAGACAGGAGGAATGAGAGATAGAGCTTCTAGTTCACTGGAAGGACACAACATCTGGGCTCTGCTCAACTCCTCCCATCATCACTAGCAGTGTATAGCAAAGGAGGAATGAATGTGGGGGGGGTGGGGGGAGTTGCAGCTATATGGTAGGAAAATAATAATTTCAGTTATTTTTATTACCATGTGTAACTTGCAGGTATTTATATGAGGATTTACTAAAATATGTATGTTGCCTTTAGTTGTATTTTAATTACCCAAGCTGAAGTTAGAAGCTGATTGGCTACCATGTACAGCTGCCCTAGATTTTGCACTCTCCAGTTTTAGTAAATCAACCCCACAGGGTTTGTAGTTATGTGCACCCAGTCCTGTCAGACTGCACAGTCAGCATGGAGACTTGACTTTTTTTTATTTGCAGTTAGTGTTACTAAACCCACAACTGTAAAATCAGTCTGTATGTGCAGTAAAGCCTGCTTATTGTGGAACCTAAGGCGTTAATCCTCTGCATTGTGTAAAAAATAGGCTGTTTGACCCTGTCTTCTCAGATCCTCCCCTTCTTCTGCAGTCCCCAATCCATCTCCAGATAGTACAGAGCCTTGGGAGCACTCTGCACATGCTCAGTTTGGTGTGCATTGCTAGAGCGTTTTTATTTTTTTTTTATTTTGGAAGGGTGCATGTGATTGGCGCAGGGCCAATCAGCACTATTTTGACGAAGAGTCAGGGGTCCTGCAGCCTCATAGGACAGTCAGAGCAGAATGAAATCTCCTCCTACAGGCCTTAACCAGACACTGATAGAAGTCTCAAGACTGCTATATACTGCTGATGAGAAAAAGCACTTAGCAGTTTATATTTACTAAAATAATTGCATTTCCATGTTCTGTGTACTGTGGGAGACCAGATATAGTGAATGCTGGGCCCTAGGTTTAGTAACACTTTAAGTAATAAAACTATATCTTGTCGCTGTCCCCAGCCTATGATTGGAGGTGCATGAGACACAGCAGACTGATGAGCTCATCTGCCTTTCTGGATTCTGCTTCTATTAGCATGTGAGCACTGCAGCCTGATTGGCTCCTTGTGCTGCTTCTACCTCTCCCATAAGCTGTGCTGTACAGGGGACTGCAACAGGCTGATACCAGGTCAATTTTGCTCTTATTTTACAGCCCAGCACCAATACAGTTAGAACACACTGAGGGAACACAGTTAACTTAGAGCGCCCCCTCCAGGTTAACCCCTTCACTGCCAATGGCATTTACACAGTAATCAGTGCATTTTTATAGCACTGATCGCTGTATAAATGCCATGCAGTACTGCTAAAAATCGCAGATCGCCGCCATTACTAGTAAAAGATAAAAAAAAAAATCCCCAGAAAGTAATTCTCATCATCCATAAACACGGCAACTTTTGTGCAAACCAATCAATAAACGCCGATTGCTTTTTTTTTTTAACCAAAAATATGAGGAAGAATATAAATCGGCCAAAACCAATGAAAAAAAATGTTTTTTTATATTTTTTTGTTTGGATTTGTATTTTAGCAAGAAGTAAGAAAAACTTTTTTTTTTTTTTTTCTGCAAAATTGTCGCTTTTTTTGTTTATAGCGGTGATCAGAAATAACGCAGAGGGGATCAAATACCACCAAAAGAAAGCTCTATTTGTGGGGAAAAAAAGGATGCAAAATTTGTTTGGGTACAACGTCGCACAACCGCGCAATTGTCAGTTAAAGCGATGCAGTTCCAAATCGCAAAAAGTGCTCTGGTCCTAAAGTATGAAATCCTTCCGGGTCTGAAGTGGTTAAGGATCAGCGATGTCACCCATCACTTTATTGGACAAAGAGGGAGGGAGAAGGGACAATGCTAAGTTTGACTTGTACAGAAAATTTTGCTTAAAACATACTTCAAGGCAAAATAAAGGTTTTTTAAAAAATACGGTAATCCTCTGCAATACATGCAGATTCTTATATTTTTTTTCCTTTTAAAGAGGAATTAAACCCTGATGGGTTTTACTTCCTTGTTATTACCCTGCAATGTAAACGCATAATGGGCTAGTATGCATCACATATTAGCCCATTATGTGGCACTTACCTGCATTGGAAGCCCATGATGTCCCCGCTCTAGGCAGCGTCCATCTTCTGCCCCTCTTCCTTCTGGGGCCGCGATCTCCGGCTCTGTGACTGGCCGGAGTCGCGTGACGTCACTCCTGCGCATGCGCACGATCTCAAAGAAGAAACGGCACAGAGGCTGTTTCTGCACTGCGCATGTGCCCGATGACGTGGGCACATCACAGTACACTGTATATCTCCTAAACCGTCTAAGTTTAGGAGATATGCAGGGAACCTACAGTTAAGCCTTATTATTGGCTTACCTGTAGGTTAAAGTGGTTGTCATGAGTTGACAACCACTTTAAAGTGATTCTAAACATATATATATATTTATAAATAAAAAGCATGTTAATACTTACCTGCTCTGTACAGAGTGGTTTTGCACAGAGAAGCCCCTCGCCGACGCTCCTGCCTCCCCAACACAATCTCCCCCAGCTGAGTTTTTCTATAAGACACACGGACCGTGGCTTGCCCCCCCCCCCCCACAACTCTCTCCTTACTGGCTGTGATTGACAGCAGTGGAAGCCAAGGGGGGTGCAGGGACTGTTCAGTTGCTAACATATTACATGTTGCACCCTAAATATGAGTGTAACATGTTACTAAACTTGAACTTATCCTTTAAGCAATATTGTCAGCGCTCTGCTGTATTTGGAACAGTTTTGACTAGTAATTATTTAAGAATTTCCTGTTACATCAGCTGATGTTATATTGCCTTCAGTACTGTGAATCCTCACCATGAGGTGTTGCCTTGTCATTAAATGTGGCACACAGCTGATGAGGTGTTAGAGACCATGTTAACACAACACTTCTCTTCCAAAACTCTGTTCAGAAACATCTACTGCCGACTTTCATGTGAAAGATCATATATATATATGTGCGTGCGTGTGTGTATATATACAGGTGCATCTTATAAAATTAGAATATCATCAAAAAAGTTCATTTATTTCAGTAATTCAATTAAAAAAGTGAAACTGATATATTTTATATAGATGTGTTAAGCACAAAGCAATATATTTTAAGCATTTCTTTTAATTTGGATGATTATGGCTTACAGTTAGTGAAAACCTAGTTAGGGGGTGGGAGCAGCCGGCTCAGGCTCTCAGTGGCTCAATGAGAGGCTGAGCCGGGTGCCGGTCCAGGCTTGTGGGAGGATCCCGACCTCAGTGTCATGATCTTCCTCGAGCCTGGACTGGCTCTGTGATGTCAGCAGACTTCAGCCTGCTGTCTGCTGAAAAGGGGTCGAAGGAGTGGAAAATGAACTGCACTCCTGTGATCCACAGAAGTACAGCCAAACAAGCTTTTACTGTACTACTCCTTAAGAACAAAAACATAATATAATTGGAGCTTACCAATCCTTAGAAGCTGCAATTGCATAGGTTTCCTTTTTTCCACCTTTATTTTCACCTGGTAATCCTGCCAATATTATACTTCTATACTAGGCTGACAACACTCACTCACTGTACTTTATTCTAAGGAGGACCAATGTTGTCATGTGGGAGCAGTTTGCTCCTAGTTTGGATTACAGAATATCTCCCCTCTCTGTTACATTTGGGGGAGGTGTTCTGTTGTCTATTTTCTGTGAGCTAACCAGGGCTGATAGTGGTGCTTTTATTTTAGTGCAGCACAGGAAGCTTTGAGCTCAATGGATTCCTGGCAAGATAAACCGGTATTCTCCTGTACTGTTGGCTTACTAAAAAGTATGTCCATGTACAGTATAGTATGCACTCAATACTTGGTCGGGTCTCCTTTTGTGTAAATTACTGCATCAATGCAGCGTTGCATGGAGGCAATCAGCCTGTGGCACTGCTGAGGTGTTATGGAAGCCCAGGTTGCTTTGATAGTGGCCTTCACCTCGTCTGCATTATTGGGTCTGGTGTCTTTCATATTCCTCTTGACAATACCCCACAGATTCTCTATGGCAGTGGTTCTCAACTCCGGTCCTCGGGACCCCCCAACAGGCCAGGTTTGCAGGATAACTAAAATACATCACAGGTGATATCATTGGCTGCTCAGTGATTGCAGTATTCTAGTCTGCATCTCTCCAAGGTAATACTGAAAATCTGGCCTGTTGGGGGGTCCTGAGGACCGGAGTTGAGAACTACTGCTCTATGGGGTTTAGGTGAGGCGAGTCTGCTGGCCAATCAAGCACGGTGATACCATGATCATTAAACCAGGAATTGGTAATTTTGACAGTGTGGGCAGGTGGCAAGCCCTGCTGGAAAATTAAATCAGCATCTCCATAAAGCTGGCCAGCAGAGGAAAGTATGAAGTGGTCTAGAATTTCCTGGTAGAGGGCTGCGCTGAGTTTTGCATAAAACTCAGTGTACCAACACCAGCAGATGGCATGGCTCCCCAAATCATCACTTACTGGGGAAAATTTTGCCTTTAAATTGGAAATCAAGATCCCAGAGTCTGGAGGAAGAGTGGAGAGGCACAGAATCCAAGTTGCACGAGGTCCAGTGTGAAGTTTCCACAGTCAGTGGTGATTTGGGGAGCCATGTCATCTGCTGGTGTTGGTCCACTCTGTTTTATCAAGTCCAAAGACAGCGCAGCCCTCTACCAGGAAATTCTAGAGCACTTAATGCTTTCCTCTGCTGACCAGCTTTATGGAGATGCTGATTTCATTTTCCAGCAGGACTTGGCACCTGCCCACACTGCCATAACTACCAATACCTGGTTTAACGATCATGGTATCACTGTGCTTGATTGGCCAGCAAACTCACCTGACCTAAACCCCATAGAGAATCTGTGGGGTATGGTCAAGAGGAAGATGAGAGACACCAGACCCAACAATGCAGATGAGCTGAAGGCCGCTATCAAAGCAAACTGGGCTTCCATAACACCTCAGGCTGATCGCTTTCATGCCACACTGCATTGATGCAGTAATTCATGCAAAAGGAGCCCCGACCAAGGATTGAGTGCATACTATACTGTACCTGGCCATACTTTTCAGTAAGACAACATTTCTGTTTTAAAAATTCTTATTTTTTATTGGCCTTATGTAATATTCTACTTTCCTGAGATACTGAATTTTGGGTTTTCATTCACTAGATGTAAACCATAAATCATCAAAAATTAAAAGAAAGAAATGCTTGAAATATATCACTGTGTGTGTAAAGCATCTATATGAAATATGAGTTTCACTTTTTGAATTGAATTACTGAAATAAATTATTTTTTTGATGATATTCTATGATATTTTACTTTTTTGAGATGCACCTGTGTGTATATACATTATATTACCAAAAGTATTGGGACGTCTGTCTTTACACGCACATGAAATTTAATGGCATCCCAGTCTTAGTCCGTAGGGTTTAATATTGAGTTGGCCCACCCTTTGCAGCTATAACAGCTTCAACTCTTCTGGGAAGACTGTCCACAAGGTTTAGGAGTGTGTCTATGGGAATGTTTGACCATTCCTCCAGAAGCACATTTGTGAGGTCAGGTACTGATGTTGGACGAGAAGGCCTGGCTCGCAGTCTGCTTGAATTCATCCCAAAGGTGTTCTATCTGGTTGAGGTGCAGGCCACTCAAGTTCTTCCACTCCAAACTCACTCATCCATGTCTTTATGGACCTTGCTGTGTTCAGTGCTGCGTAGCCATGTTGGAATAGGAAGGGGCCATCCCCAAACTGTTCCCACAAAGTTGGGAGCATGCAATAGTCCAAAATGTCTTGGTATGCTGATACCTTAACCGGTTTCACACCGCGCGCTGTATATTTACGGCGGCGGTGTGGACACTGGCGGCGTGCTCTCGTGCCTGACACACTCCAGATGAGCTGCTACAGCCAAAGAGCGGGAAACCACCGATGTAAACACGGCTGTTCCCGGCTCTTTCAATGGGGACATAGATCTACTGATCCCTGTCACTGGGATCAGTTAGATCTCCTATGTCCATGTTAGCTCAGCCCCCACACAGTTAGAACACGCCCAGGGAACACTGTTAACCCCTAGATCTCCCCCTGCCGGTTAACCCCTTCACTGCCAATGACATTTATACAGTAATCAGTGGACATTTAAATTTCTGATCGCTGTATAAATGTCATTGGTCCCAAAAAAGTGTCAAAAATGTCCGACATGTCCGCCCCAATATCGCAGTACCGCTAAAAATCGCAGATCGCCGCCATTACTAGTAAAAAAATAAATAAAAATCCCAGAAATGAATTCTCATCATCCGTAAACGCGCCCACTTTTACGCAAACCAATCAATAAATGCCGTTTACGTTTTTTTTTTTTTTTTGCCAAAAATATGAGGAAGAATATAAGTCGGCCAAAGCTGATGAAAAAAAAATTTTTTATATATATATTTTTTTTTTTTTTTGGATTAGAATTTTAGCAAAAAGTAAGAAATATTGTTTTTTTTTTTTTTGTTTTTTTTTTTTTGCAAAATTGTCGTTCTTTCTTTGTTTATAGCGGTGGTCAGAAATGACGCAGCGGTGATCAAATACTGCCAAAAGAAAGCTCTATTTGTGGGAAAAAAAGGACACAAATTTTGTTTGGGTACAACGTCGCATGACTGCGCAGTTTTCAGTTAAAGCGACAGTGCTGAATCGCAAAAAGTGCTCTGGTCCTAACATGGGAAATTCTTCTGGGGCTGAAGTGGTTAAGAGTTCCCTTCACTGGAACAAAGGGGCCAAGCCCAACCCCTGAAAAACAACCCCACACCATTACCCCATTCCACAAAATGATTTGGACCAGTGCACAAAGCAAGGTCCATAAAGACACGGTTGAGGGAGCTTGGGGTGGAGGAATTTCACTGGTCTACACATTGTCCTGACCTCAACCTGATAGAGCACCTTTGGGATGAATTGGAGACTGTGAGCCAGGCCTTCTCGTCAAACATCAGTGCCTGACTTCACAAATGCGCTTCTGTAAGAATGGTCAAACATTCCCATAGACACTCCTAAACCTTGTGGACGGCCTTCCCAGAAGAGTTACAGCTGCAAAGTGTAGGCCAACTCAATATTAAACGCTACGAACTAAGACTGGGATGTCATTAAAGTTCATGTGAGTGTAAAGGCAGGCGTCACAATACTTTTGGCAATATAGTGTGTGTATATATAATTGTTTTCCTACATTTGATCTGATTTTCTTTACCCTGATTTTTCCTTTTTTCTGTTCCTTACTATGTGCGATGTATCATGCAGACGATGCAGGCAAGCCAAACCTGTGATGTTCAGTGGTAGAGTACCTGGAGTGCGTGGTCGCCTTAGCACCTGTACCACATTTTATAAATCCTTATCCTACTGAAAGATGTTTTAATTAATGTTTAATGTTTTCATTCCTTCTTCTTGTGTAGTCCTCCAGCATCGTGCAGTAGTGTGATCTATGCTGGGCAAAGTGACGGATGTTAAAAGTGAAATGGCTTCCAGTGCATCACTGATGGGCCGTGATTCACACTTCTCATTTTCCGGTTCACTTAATGTGGTTGTAAACCTCAGGAATACAATCTGAACAAAGCATATCCTTCTATAGTGTGTACTTGTCTCCATCCATAGTACTAAGTGTCATTTCTCTCGGCTGCCTCCTTCCTCTGCTTATCAGCATGAGTCACTTCTGACAAGCTTTCCTGACACCAAGACATAAAAGGTGACAGGGGAGGGGTCTACAGCAGATTAGCAGCCTCAGCTCTTTTCCTGTGTGCTGTGTGGAGGGGGTGTGTCCCTTCCCTCCAATCAGATCTAAGAGTTATCCTCGCTGAGTGTAACTTCAGCTCTCCGCCCACTGCTTTTCAGAGCTGAGAGATCCTGTATAAATTCTGCACTTTGAATGGAAGTAGGGGAAAGACGACTGCAGATAAACTGATCATTTCACTGGGTATATGTAAGGGCTTACAACCACTTCAAATTAGTTCGAAACGGCACACGAATTGTCTTTTTTTTTTTTTTTTTTATGGTAGTAGTGATATGTCTCCAAAGTTGCAGAAAGGAAGCACGGAGATGAGAGCAGTGGCATTCATTTTAATGGCATTGGTCCGCTTGCGCATGTGTTTAAAGTGATTTTAAATGATCACTTTGTTAAACAACCCATTAATTTTAAAATAGAAATAAAAGGCAAAACATTTTAGTTAGCTATAAAAAAAATTATAAATTACTTTTTTTTCCATTTTTTTTTATAAGTGAGTACATTCCCGCTTTTCTCAGCTGCAGAGCTGGAGGGAGGAGAAGCACCATAGCTAGAGAACTGACCACAATGTGCTCTCCTGCTTAGTGTGGTCAGTTTTTAATAGGAAACCAGAGGGACTGGCAGGAACACCAGTGATTTCACACAAAGGAAGCAATACAAAGAGAACAGGATACTTTCTCATATGAGTACATGGAACAGCCGGCACATACCAGGAATATGAAGTGTTGGGGTAGCAAACTGACTGCACTAAAAATGCACATGTCTGAATGGAGCCTTGTCTATATTTGTGTAGTTAATTTTCAAGGTATTATCTTCCACTAATAAATGAGTTATCCATGCTATAAAACAGGGCTTGACAAATTTGTTTTGAACCTAGGAGCCAGCTAAAAAAGTTAGGAGCCATTTTTTTTTTTTAGTGTAGTGTTGGTTTTCAGCACCCGGGGTAAGGCGAGTAATTTGCGCCCCCTAATTTACTCACAGCAGAGCAGCCAGTCAATAACTCCAACGTAACGCCGTTACATCAGGGTTATAGGCTGGCCAGAAAGAGTGACACTAAAAACCCGTTATAGGTGGAAACTCCTTATTATGCTGAATGCATCGTGACTGCGGCATGTAAAACGCCCTCATCTGCTGCCTAGCGTAGCTTAAGGGTTGCCGTTGGTGGGTGGCAAAAACATGTCTCTACTGCACATTTTACCACCCAACTGCACATCTAAACGAAGCCTAAAAAAGGTGAAAGAAGTATTCCAGTGATGCTGATCTTCTGCCTCTTTGCAGCCATTTCCTGCCTACACATGTGTCCCCTACGGTGACTATTGCTGTGGTGGGTTTCCGGTCACCATGAAATACTGGAGCCCAGCGGCACATAAAAAGGGTAATTGTTGATGGTACACAGGGCTTTATTAGAGGATATAGAAAAAGACTCTTCTAAAGCATATCCAGCTGCCTCATCGCCCCTCCTCCACCTCACAGTACACAGTAGAGCTGCACGGCTCTGGCTAAAACAAGAATCACAGTTTTGTTGCTTAGAATAAAGATCACGATTCTCGCAGTGTAACATCATCTTGCACATTATACAAAAAAAAAAAATGGGCTAACTTTACTTTTTTTTTGTAATTCATTAAAGTATTTTTTAAAAAAAAAAATGCATTTGAAAGAGCGCTGCGCAATCACCGTGTGACATAAAATATTGCAACAACCGCCATGTTATTCTCTAGGGTCTCTGCTAAAACTATATATATTATGTGTGGGGGTTTTAAGTAATTTTCTAGCAAAAAAAAATTGATTTTTTACTTGTAAGCAACAAGTATCAAAAAAGGTTTAGTCTTTAAGTGGTTAAACTTCCCTCATCTAGACCGGAATTCAGTCCTTTGAAAAAAGAACGAAGAGATACTTTTGTATCTTTTGTGTTTATCGTGATCAGAGAACTTGGCAGACTGCCTGGAGTTTTGTTTATATTTAAAGTGGTTGTCAATACATGACTTTAACCTACACGTAAGCTTATGATAAGGCTTACTTGTAGGTACCCTGCATATTGCCCAAACCTGCACGGCTTAGGAGATGTACAGTGTAAATGCATGTACCGACGTCATCAGTTTATTCACTAAGTGTGCCGTAAATGACGGCTCCCATGCGCAGCACTGACAATCGCAGCGCTGCAGTCCGCTCTGTGATTGGACGGCGCCCAGGATCCCGGAAGGAGACGGACTCAGCATGTCGCCGGTCACAGTGGTGTTCGGGTGCTAAGGTAAGCATTTCATAATTTGCTAGTATGTGATGCACACTAGCTCATTATGCCTTTCTCTTGCAGGTGTTTTTTTTTTTTCTAACATGAAAACCACTTTAACAGCAGTCAGCCTCAGAGAACGGCTCTTCACTGAGCAGAGTCGGAGATGCTGTTAGTGAGGGGAGAGAAGGATCTAGTGCCGCTCGCCAGGACGCGATTTCTGCTCGCCATGGCGACCGGGAATCGTCAAGCCCTGCTATAGAAAGCATGGCTCATTCAATGCAACTCTACGGGACCTTACCTTCTTTCATATTACTTTGTCGCACTTCAGAGATTGACTTCTGCAGTGCAGTCAGAAGTGCAATGTATGAATGAATGAAAACAGGTATATACATTCTCAAATTGGAAAACACAAGTGAGCATATACGAGGTGTGTCTAAAAAGCCTGGTGAATGGTCCGCTATCGCAACAGCAACATGGGCCAGGTGCATGCACATGGCTACCCAGAGACACGTTGAGAAGCGCCACCTAGCAGGCAGTACACGTGACCGTCAGGGTAAACCTGCTGCAGGCAGTTGAATGTAGTCAGTGTGAGAGGTAGGGTCACAGTGCAATTGAGCAATGAGTGAACATCAAGGTCTGCAACAAATTAGGGAAACCCATGACGGAGACACATGAAATGATGGTGCAAGTGTACGGGATGATAACCGTGAACAGAAAATGTGTTTACGACTGGTTCAAACGCTTTTGTGATGGTAAGGAAGCGACTGAGGATGAGCCACACTCGAGTCGGCCGTTGACAAGCAGAACCCCAGACATGATTGAGCAAGTACGACAAATGCTGGCACAAAATCGGCGATGGACTCTATTGATGGTGGAGCAATTGGGCATTAGCATGGACATGGTGCACCCCATAGTTTGTGAAGATTTGGGTAAGCGGAAGATCTGTTCCTGGTTTGTGCCAAAGAAACTGACAGACAAACAGATAGCAAAACGGATGGAAACCTCTTGAGATTTCATTACCATGCGTAACCAGGATCCATCCTTTCCGCCAACCATGGACATGGGATGAGACCTGGTGCTACCAGTTCAATCCGGAATCCAAGCAGCAATCTATGGAATGGCGTTCACTGTCTTTTGGGCTTCTTTCTGTTTCCCCGCCTGAAGAGCGCCATGAAAGGCGCACGTTTTGCAGACACAGCGCCAATCCAAGAATGTGTGTCAGGTGTTCTGCAATCGATTCATAAAGAGGTCTTTGCTGACAGTTTACAGAAGCTTTCTGAACATTGCCAAAAGTGTGTTGTGAAGGATGCCAATTATTTTGAAGGCCAATAAAGGTAATTTGTGTGTATCTGTTTTGTTTGTTCTCTGATACCATTCACCAAACTTCTTAGACACAAAAAAACAGCTCACTGGTTGATTTTGATTATTGCATTTAAAGTATACCTTAATACCTTAACTATATATACAGTATCTCACAAAAGTGAGTACACCCCTCAAAGTTTTGTAAATATTTTATTATATCTTTTCATGTGACAACACTGAAGAAATGACACTTTGCTACAATATAAAGTAGTGAGTGTACAGCTTGTATAACAGTGTAAATTTGCTGTCCCCTCAAAATACCTCAACACACAGCCATTAATGTCTAAATCGCTGGCAACAAAAGTGAGTACACCCCTAAGGGAAAATGTCCAAATTGGGCCCAATTAGCCATTTTCCCTCCCATTGCCATGTGACTTGTTAGTGTTACAAGGTCTCAGGTGTGAATGGGGAGCAATTGTGTTAAATTTGGTGTTTTTGCTCTCACTCTCTCATACTGGTCACTGGAAGTTAAAAATGGCACCTCATGGCAAATAACTCTTTGAGGATCTGAAAAAAAGAATCGTTGCTCTACATAAAGCTGGCCTAGGCTATAAGAAGATTGCCAAGACCCTGAAACTGAGCTGCACCACGGTGGCCAAGACCATACAGCAGTTTAACAGGACAGGTTCCACTCAGAACAGGGCTCGCCATGGTCGTCCAAAAGAGTTGAGTGCACATGCTCAGCGTAATATCCAGAGATTGTCTTTGGGAAATAGGCGTATGAGTGCTGCCAGCATTGCTGCAGAGGTTGAAGGGGTGGGCGGTCAGCCTGTCAGTGCTCCTACCATACGCCGCACACTGCATCAAATTGGTTTGCATGGTTGTCATCCCAGAAGGAAGCCTCTTCTAAAGATGATGCACAAGAAAGCCCGCAAACAGTTTGCTCAAGACAAGCAGACTAAGGACATGGATTACTGGAACCATGTCCTGTGGTCTGATGAGACCAAGATAAACTTATTTGGTTCAGATGGTGTCAAGCGTATGTGGCGGCAACCAGGTGAGGAGTACAGAGACAAGTTGTCTTGCCTACAGTCAAGCATGGCAATGGGAGTGTCAGGGTCTGGGTCTTGTTGAGTGCTGCCGGCACTGGGGAGCTACAGTTCATTGAGGGAACCTTAAATGCCAACATGTACTCTGATATACTGAAGCAGAGCATGATCCCCTCCCTCCAGAGACTGGGCCGCAAGGCAAGTATTCCAACATGATAACAACCCCAAAGACACCTCCAAGACTACCACTGCCTTGCTAAAGAAGCCGAGGGTAAAGGTGATGGACTGGCCAAGCATGTCTCCAGACCTAAACCCTATTGAGTATCTGTGGGGCATCCTCAAACAGAAGTTGGAGATCTCGAACATCCACCAGCTCCATGATGTCATCATCATCGTGGACTCCAGTGGCAACCTGTGAAGCTCTGGTGAACTTCATGGCGACCACACAAAATATTGACACATTGGGCCCAATTTTTACATTTTCAATTAGTGCTGTACTCACTTTTGTGGCAGCAGTTTAGACATTAATGGCTGTGTGTTGAGTTATTTTGAGGGGACAGCAAATTTACACTGTTATACAAGCTGTACACTCACTACTTTACATTGTAGCAAAGTGTCATTTCTTCAGTGTTGGCACATGAAAGTGTGTGTGTGTGTGTGGGGGGGGGGGGTCCTCTTTTGTGAGACACTGTATGTATATATATTGAGAGATAGAGCGAGAGAAACATATTGGGATGCCTGTCTTTATATGCACATGAACTTTACTTTACTCAGTCTTAGTCTGCAGGGTTCAATATTGAGTTGGCCCACCCTTTGCAGCTATGACAGCTTCAACTCTTCTGGGAAGGAGGTCCACAAGGTTTAGGAGTGTGTCTATGGGAATGTTTGACCATTCTTCCAGAAGCCCATTTGTAGGTCAGGCACTGATGTTGGACGAGAAGGCATGGCTTGCAGTCTCCACTCTAATTCATCCCAAAGATGTTCTCTCGGGTTGAGGTCAGGACTCTGTGCAGGCCAGTCAAGTTCCTCCACCCCAAACTCGCTCACCCATGTGGTGCACAGTCATGTTGGAACAGAAAGATGCCATCTCCAAACTCTTCCCACAAAGTTGGGAGCATGAAATTGTCCAAAATGTCTTGGTAAGCGGACGCCTGAAGAGCTCCCTTCACTGCAACGAAGGGGCCAAACCCAACCCCTGAAAAACAACCCCACACCATAATCCCTCCTCCACCAAACTTTACCCTTGGCACAATGCGGTCAGGCAAGTGCCGTTCTCCTGGCAACTGCCGTTCTCCTGGCAACTGCCAAACCCAGACACATCAATCGGATTGCCAGAAAAAGAAGCGTGATTCTGTCAATCCAGAGAACACGTCTCCACTGCTCTAGAGTCCAGTGGTGGCATGCTTTACACCACTTCATCCGGTGCTTTGCATTGCACTTGGTGATGTAAGGCTTGGATACAGCTGCTCGGCCATAGAAACCCATTCCATGAAGCTCTCTACACACTGCTGTTATGCTAATCTGAAGGCCACACTAAGTTTGGAGGACTTTAGCTATTGACTCTGCAGAGAGTTGGCGACTTCTGAGCACTGTGCGCTTCAGCATGCGCTGACCCTGCTCTGTCATTTTACATGGTTTACCACTTTGTGGCTGAGTTGCTGTTATTCACAGTTGCTTCCACTTTGTTATAATACCACTTACAGTTGACCATGGAATATATGGTAGCAAGGAAATTTCACAGATGGACTTATTGCACAGGTGGCAACCTATCACGGTACCACGCTTGAATTCACTGAGCTCCTGAGAGAAACCCATTCTTTCACAGATGTTTGTAGAAGCAGTCTGCATGCCTAGGTGCTTGATTTTATACACATATGGCCATGGAGGTGATTGGATCACTTGGATCCAATGATTTGGAGGGGTGTCCCAATACTTTTGGCAATTTATAATGTATAAAGCAAGGGGCGCTTTTGAGAAGCAATGATCCTAGTAACGAAGAGTTTTCGCGGGGAACGAAATATGTAATATTTAACGGTTTTCATAACCCTGTGGGGAGGTTTAGTAACCTAGGTTCACTAGGTTAGTGGAGGTACCGGTATACACATATTTTAGTTCGTGGATCCGTACGTCTGACGAAGATGTTTGTAGACACTTTCTTACCCAAAGAGAGTCCTCGAGTCACTTAAGTTCGCACCATGGCACTATCCAACGGTGGACACGTTATTCAGGTAGACACTTTAAAGGAACGATGGTATATAAGGTACCAGTTGACATTCACCATAATATTGTTTCACCTTCGTTGACACTTATTGTCGTTGA
>BLSH010396939.1:0-50082 GCA_018402905.1 Glandirana rugosa
CGCCTCCAAGTTGGATCCCCATCTATATTGAAGCGAATTTACAGGAAAAAGAAAATAATTTGCCCAGGTAAAAGGAATGATGTCAGAAGAGATTTATTTTCTGATTGGCCAAGTCGCCTGGCATGGAAGTCGCTTTGAGGCGCGTTGTAAGTCGCCCAAAGTTGTGCTGAAGTCGCATTCAAATCGCCTACAAAGTCGCGCCTGAAGTCGGATCACCCCTGTGTGAACCGACTCTTAGCGTTAGTTAAGGGTTAATTATTTATTTATTGTTACTTAGTATTTATTGAATTTATGTTTTATTTATTTGTGTATTTATTTTACATTTATTGATTAATTTAATATTATTTGTATAATAATAAATAAAATAGAATATAAAATACTATATAACCCCAACTCCTAATACTAACCTAAACTGAACTTACCCTAACGAATAAACATTATAATAGGTGAATAATAATAAAAAAAGAAATAAAAGCTAATGGAAAAGCTAATAAAAAAAGCTGAAATACCTAGCAACAAATGATGCAACAGATAATAGTTTTCTGTATTGGTTGATAAAAAAAAGCCAGAGCCCAAAAATGCTGCATACAAACACGCAAAAACACACCAAAATCGTGCATAAAAAGGAGCGAAAAAACGCTGGAAAAATGCTCAAAGATGCTACGCTTGGGTGTGAATGCAGCCTTAGGGCGGGTGGTTGCTTTACCTTTCTGACCCCAGGGGCGTGCAGCACGGCCTAAAGTGGTGAAGTGTGTCCCTCGGCAGCACATCACTGATCAGGGTAAAGAGCCCGTGACGTTGGCTCTTTACCATGTGATCAGCTGTGTCCAATAACAGCTGATCACATGTAAACAAATGCCGATTATCAGCATTTCCTTTCCTCATTGCTGTCAGTGTCTGAGGAAAGGAAAACCGATAACCGGTTTTCCAGTTACACGCCCATTTGCACTGATAATCAGGGCACTGATCAGTGCAGCCTCATCCGTGTCCATCAGTGAAGAAGAAAAATTACTTATTTACAATATTGTATAACAGAAACAAAGGTTTTGTTTTGGGTTTTTTTTCATCATTTTCAGTCTTTTTTTCGTTTGTTTAGCAAAAAAATAGAAAAAAAACCCAGGGGTGGTTAAATACCACTAAAAGAAAGGTCTATCTGTCTCAAAAGAAATGATAAAAATTTCATATGGGTACAGTGTTGCATTATGGCGCAATTGTCATTTAACCCATTGCTTACTGGGCACTTATACCCTTCTTCCTGCCCAGGACATTTTTCAGCTTTCAGTG
Organism: Glandirana rugosa; assembly: GCA_018402905.1. Taxonomy (NCBI): domain Eukaryota; kingdom Metazoa; phylum Chordata; class Amphibia; order Anura; family Ranidae; genus Glandirana; species Glandirana rugosa. The sequence continues at coordinate 1,285 of BLSH010396939.1, forward strand.
CTCTCACACTTTGAATGACAATTGCGCGGTCATGCAACATTGTACCTATATGGAATATTTATCCTTTTTTTTTCACTCAAATAAAGCTTTCTTTTGGTGGTATTTAATTACCACTAGGTTTTTTATTTTTTGCTAAAGACCGAAATTGTTGAAAAAAAAAAAAAAGTTTTTCATATTTTGTTGTTAATTTTTACAAACAGGCCATTTTTCACCTTCACTGATGGGCACTGATAGGCTGCACGGATGGGCACTGATGAGGCGGCACTGGTGGGAGCTGTTCAGGAGGCATTGATGGACACTGATAGGCGGCACTGGTGGGCACTCATTGGTAGCACTGATGGACATTGATAGGTGGCACTGGTGGGCACTAATTAGCAGTACTGATGGGCACTGATAGATGCCACTGATTAGCAGCGCTGGCGGGCACTTAGGGGACTAATGTCCCTCTAACTGATGTGAATATGTATATGTAAAGCGCTGTGTAAATCGACTGCACTATATTAGTACCTGAAATTAATAAAATAAAAAACAGAAGCCAGTTAACAGCTGACAGCGTGAAGAAAAAAAAAAAGCCGGTAACCGGCTTCGGTTTAGTTCCATGATCAGCTGTCATTGGCTGACAGCGGATCATGTGGTAAAGGGTGCCCTGCGATTGGCCCTCTACCCTGCTCTGTGATCAGCTGAGTCCCAAGGACTCGGCGATGACAGAGCGCGCCACGGCGCAAGAACGGAGCCAGTCCATGTATGCCCTCACGGCAAAGGAAGCGCGCACTGTAGCTGTGTTTTGGTTATAGCTCGAGTGTCAAGTGGTCGCGATATCGCTGAATATTGGCCTGGGCAGAAAAGGGGGTGAAAGAGCCCAGTATAGAATTGATTGGCACCTGCTGCTGTCAATCAAAGTCAGTGAGCCAATGAGGAGAGAGGTGACACAGAGCAGTGCCTCGGCTCGGGTGCCCCATAGCAAGCTGCTTGCTGTGGGGGCACTCGGCAGGAGGGAGGGGCCAGGAGAGCCGACGCCGGGCCCGAGAAGAGGAGGTTCCAGGCTGCTCTGTGCAAAACCACTACACAGGGCAGGTAAGTATAATGGGTTTGTTGTTTTTAAAGAGACTTTAGTATAACTTTAACATTTTCATGTGTAGGTGCCCCCAACATGTGCATTTACGATCTCAAGTTTTCTTTTAAGGGGGGGGGTTTAAGTGCTTGGGTGTAACTTTGACTGGCACTTACAGGAGTGTGGGGATGGCTTCCATTTGACAGCTTGTCAGATTTACACATGCCACCACCAATTTTCCTTTAGATTTACTAAAACCATATATAACATGAGATTATGAGATTAAAGTAAGGCCCTTGCACTACATAGTTGAAGGTAAATTGAATTAGAAAATTGTATTGTGTGGGCAGCTTTAGGCTTGTTGCAAGGTTAAACATTCTTCCAGGGTGCCCAATTTTTCTTTTTTGGGTGTGAAACACTGCTGTCCACCTTTCTGGTGGTGCAGCTAGGTAGTCCAGGATGGCCAGGGGTAGTGAAGTTTTGTGCCAGTTTACTTGCCTGCACCCAGTGTGGAAATGTTAACACTGTTTTAATGGAGATTAGAAAGCTGCCTCAACCCCCGACTCCTTCCAATAGACCACGCATCTGATGCATTTTCATAGAGTTGATAATGTATGAGAGGGCGTGGCCAATCAGGAGGAGGTGGTGCTGAGAGCGCTTTCTATCTCTTAAGGAGTTGGAGCTGTTTAGGTGTGCAGTGTTCTTTTAGGATCTGTTATACTGCATTGTATTAGCATACAGGCCTGCACCCTAATTGATGTGGGATTATCAGAGCCACACCATCGGCACTTGGAGCGGCATGCCACTAAGCATGCACCAGGTGGCTGATTTGGATAGTTCGATGAATGCGCAGATATAGAGGTGTTCCTAATAAATTGCTCTGTGGGGATATATAGTTGAACTGTGCATTAAGCTGTTTACATGGTTCATCTTTTTTGTCATTCAGCATTAAGTAAGACAACATTCTTTTCTTTTGATACATTGCTTGTTTCACCAGCTAACAATGGCTTTTTCTGGCCTGTGCTAGAAGACTTCAGTGAATAATGCTTGATTTATGGATTTTCTGCTCACTGTAGACAGGCATTTTATCTGACATAAGCTTCCATCTTTATCTCAACTATAATTTTTTACAGCCATCCTCTGTGCACATACTGTAATTGTATTTCTTTATTGCAGTCTCTTAAATCTTTGCTCACTTAAAAATCAAGACCACTTATTGAAGTTGGCAGTCTCCAGCTTAGATTACAGCCGAGACGGGCTTGCCAGAGTCATCCTCTCCAAAACGTTAACCGCATCTCCTGATGTAAGTCTTATTTTTCCCATTTCTTTTTACTTCTGTGTTGCCTGAAGTGCTGCAGGAAGTTAATGAGTTGCCGTAATGCATTCTTAATGTATCCTCCTTCAGTGCTTTCTTACTTTTATTAAGTACACCCTATGCTTACAGGGAATTTTAATTGGCACACATTTATTGCAAAATGTATCCTTCATGATATGATATAGTATGATGGAAGAGGGTAATGAAGGAGTCGAGAAGTGTATGCTTTTCCTGTAGTAAGGGTAATTTTTCAACCTTATAGAGAACAGCCACGCGATTAGTGCCAGGGTATTGCTCACATTCTTTAAAGAGGACATGTTGTGCTATCTCCAACACTGAGAACAAATACATTTTGACCAAAATTCAAATATATCCACAGAAATAAGTATAATATACAAATAAAAATACGTATTTATGTGCAAAGTCCTAATGTGAAATAAACCTAAATATCCAACAAAAGTGTGATGAAAGTGACCGCATCCACCCACATAAATGGTTAGGAGATGAAGGTATTCTGAAAGAAAGTTCCTCCACCAGGTAAATACCCTACCTATAGGCCAGTGTTTCTCAAACTTTTTTGTCTTGCGGCGCACCAAAAAGATCTAAAAATTTTTTCGCAGCACACCTGAAAACATTTAACAAAATGGCTTCCTTCGGTAACGCAATGATGTCACAGCAGGCTCCACCCTGATCACATTCTCCCTGCCACTATATCTAAGGTTCTCCTGACATCAGTCCTTCCAGATCCCTCACATCATCAGATACATCTATATGGTTTAATTTAACTGGTGTGAATAAAAGGATGCCTCCTCTCATTTTAGGTCATTTGCTCTTTCTTTTTCACATGCCAAGGAAATGAAGCGTTGTGCATTGCCTGTGCCGTTTCACTGCAGGAACAAGTTAACTGCCGTCCTTCCCACCTGCACATGCTTTCTTATCCTTTGCTTGGTCGCTGGGAGCAAAGAAAAGAAATACCTGGCACTTCCGGAAATTAAGAGCATATGAGTCACTCCCCTTCTTCTCACATGACTGGGAGTCATGGACCCAGAATTGCCAGTATGGGTTAGCAGCCAGCCCTTTGTATACTCAAAACTACATCTTGGAGTTTACACAAGACTTCATCTCTTGTAATTGAAAGGATTGGCAGGAAAGTGAAGAAAATATGAGTGTGCAGTTGGGTAGGGGAACAGCTAAGTGAACCTGTTTTGTTGCCTTTAACTCTAACACAGACATTGCCTGAAAGTGATTTCAAAGGCACCATTAGCACACTTCAGTGTTGACCATCTGAAGGTTTTGGTGCTCATTTTATTGTGAGAACAGCAACCAGCCCATCTGGATAATTGTACTGGCTTATGTATTACAGTGACTAACAACAGTCAGGCAGATGACTCTTTACTGTAGTCAGGTTAGGAGAAAGATATGATTGTCTGCCATAGGCAGCTGCACTTGGCAGTGTTGGTTCAGTACACTTAAATCTTGTTTGCAGTCAAATGTTGGATTCCCCACTATTTATTTGCTGAACACTTCCATTCACACAGTGTACCATAAAAAATGCTCATGAATGTGACAGTTTGACAACCTTCCACTCATGCCCTGGTGGTTGCTAGGACTCTGGCGTCCTAGCAACCAGTGGCACATCCACGGCTTCATTCAGCTGCCGGCCGGGAGATTCCTGGCTGGCAACTGAAGGTAAACAAAAGGCCCAGGAATGTTGGCTGACATCATTACACAAATATGGCATGAGCCATACTTAGTAGAGATTTGAAATCCCACGTGCCTGAGCCTACCAGGAAGCCGACACTGCACACCGCTAATCACAGGCAGTGAGACATTTGCCGATCTGTGCACCTGTGGACCGGCAAATGTCTCACTGCTTGTGATAAGCCTTGTGCAGTGCCACCTGCACGTTAGGGGTGCAATGCTGCAAGCCAGTGTTCCTGCATTGCAACAACGTGCAATGCACGTGGTGGTGGTGCAGGTATTAAAGGTTTAACAGTAGGTGAGGAAACCACACATAACCACCTTGCCACCTGTCAAACGCCTTTGAAAAGAGGTTCACTGCAGGTCACTCTTCAGAGAGGCAGCAATGGCTGCCACAAGTATAAGCTTTAGAAACTCACCAAAAACAATTTTAGAATCTTTGTTGTGATCTTTGAGGATCTTAGAGAATGAAAAGATTAAACCAGTGTTTCTCAACCTTTTTTCAGTCAAGGCACCCTTTAACTTTCTTCAAAAAAAAAAAACAAAGAACTCAATTCTAAATTGTAAAAAATGAAACTAATAGTTTAACATATCACACTGATATCCACACATGTAGGACAGCCAACGTTAGAGGTGACTTATTCTTCCAAGGCAAATACACCTTTGCACACTGGTATTTTGCTTCTCCCTCACTCGGCTTATGTGAACCCATTACTGACGGCGTGAGGGAGTGGATGTACAGGTGCCCAATGTCCTCCTTATCAACCGATGATGCCTTTTGGTTGTATGGAAACCTATGGCTTTGTGTAACTAAAAGCCAAGCTTGATCCACCGTTGGCTTGTTGACAATTTTTGGGCAATTTCTAGGCATTTGGCCAATGCACCCCTGAAGAAACCTGCAGGCTCCCCGGTTGAAAAAGGCTGGATTAAGCAGTAACCACAGCTTATAAGAATAGCAGAACATTATAAGTTACAGCTAATATGCTGCTTAAGGTGAATTTATCCTTAAAATTAAGGTTGGGCTCCGGCGGGTTCGCAAGTGCATGTGCACGTTCCCGAGCCTGCCAGGAAGTGAACCCTGCACTGCGCTAATCACAGGCAGTGAGACATTTCCCCGATGTGCGGCTGCAGCGATTGGGGAATTTCTCCCTGTTTGTGATTAGCGTATTGCAGGGTTCACTTCCCAGCGGGCGCGTGCACTTGCGAACATGCCTGAACCCATCCTTACTTTAAATAGACCCCGTGGTGGAGGAAGTCCTATCTTGAAAACCAGCCCAAAAGGTTGTTGAAGCCACCAGTAGAAGCTCTCTTCTGTTGTGCAGTATGTTGTTTTATGGTAACATTTAGGGTTTGTGGATTTACTTAACAAATTGCAAACCTCAAAACCACATCTGTTTTGGATTCTAATGTACAATTCAAAATAAAAAATATTTTAATTAAAAAAAAAAAAAAGCTTGACATTTTCTTATTGTGCGCAGAGCTGCCGTTTATACGCAACAAAGCATTTGCGGGTTCTTCTGAGAGCCAATGTGGAGTTTTTCAGCAACTGGGGGATCGAGTTACTAGTGACGCAGCTACATGACAAAAGCAAAAATATCTCCACGGAAGCCTTAGATATTTTGGATGAGGCCTGTGAAGACAAGGTGATTATAGCGTATTTTCAGAAATTTCATTTCTTTTTCCTAGCATAGTTTGGTATTGGTTCTACTGTTCTTGAACCGCTGTGGCCAAATGTAGAGTTTCGGAGCTGGTGGCCTTTTCCTGCTTTGTTGATAATTTGGGGCTGTTAGACCATAGCTTCTGTCACGGGCAGTGTGACTGTTCAGCAGGAATACTAGAGCAACTGTGGACTACAGTCGCAGATTTTTGACATGGTGATAAAGCTTACCAACCAAATGTTTAGTCGCTGTCTTCTCCTATAAGTGCTGAGTGATCATCTTGTGTTAACCTTGCTGTCATCTCCTTGATACTGAAGTTAATGGCCCATGTGACTTGTGTTTTAAATCAACTAAATAAACTCTTTGTGCATGAAAATAAAAGTTGTGCAAAGTCTTAGGGCCCTTTCACATGGGCAGAGTGATTGGACTCTCCAGTCTCCTCTATGGAGTGGCGGGTGTCAACAGACATGTGTCCGTTGACACTGCCGACATCCGATCTGATGCTGTCCACTAAAAAACCTCATGGTGATTTGTTCTCCATCAGATTCGATCGGATGGCAGTACAGTGTAAACGGACAGGCACCTCTAGAGGAGAGTGGGCTGTGTCTGTACCCACTCTGCATTAGCACACACAGACCAGCCACCCGCCTGTTCAACGGGGATCAACGGACAGATTCACCGCTGAGCAGGCGGACTCCAACGGAGACCACCCCGTGTTTAAGGGGCCAAACCGTTCATTTTTGTAAAACATATGGGTTGATTTACTAAAGGCAAATAGACTACATTTTGTAAGCGTAGTTGCTCCAAAGCTTAGTAAATAAGAGGAAGCTCTGCTGACTTCTATCATCCAATCAGGTGCAAGCAAAAATGCTGCCATTTGTTATTTTCCTTGCGTGTGATTGGGTATTCTTTCAAAGTGAAGCTTTACCTCATTTCCTAATCTCTGGAGCAAGTGCACTTTCAGAGCGTATAGTAGTCTAATTGACTTTAGTAAGTAAACAAACATGCTATATACTGTGTATATATGTGTGTGTGTGTGTGTGTGTTTGTATATATACATATAGTCTCAAATTAGCAGCTTCAATCCTCTGTATGTGTTTTGCTGCTGACCATACATTAAATAATGTGCTCATAATCTTACCTATATGAAACCCTAATTACAACTGGAGTCATTTTAACTTAAGGTCATATAAAAGATGTTTACCAGAAAAAGAAAAAAAAAGTTTTGTTGGTGGGTAGAGGAATTTTTCAATGCAACTTCCTATCCCTTAATGCCATCTTGGTCAGCCTTTTGTCTTTAAAGCCAAAACTTTTCATTTTAGTTTTAGATAGACTAGGAACATGGGCCATCTGTCATGTTTTTATTATTTTCTGATATTCACCCTATTTTTTTTTTTGGTGCTGGAGCCATTGTCTCTGGTACTGAAAATGATGGGAAATCCAAAGTTGTTTTTAGCTCTCACAGGAACAGTAGAGGAGGGGGAAATTTTCCGGTGGTGCCAGCTGTCAAAGAAGGGAGGGAGCTGTCTGCCCTTTTCACACTGGTGCGTTTTGCCTTGCTAAACTGCACCTTTCCAACATTACAAAAGTGCATGAAAAATAGTTACCTTTAAATTGTATCTGTTCACATATCTGCATTTTTGTTTTGTTTTGTTTTTAAGGTGCGCTGCAGTTTTAAAAAGTCCTGCCTGGTGCTCTGTTTGAAATACGCACCAAAAGCACATCATCCATTATAGTCAATGGAAACCCACCAAAAATGTACTTTGTTGCGTTTTTGGAGTCTTGTATTATTTGTGTGACCATGGATTAAAACGCATGCAAAATGCATGTAATACTTATCTAAAACACTTATAAATTGCGTTAAATTTGAGTGCAACGCTTTAAAAATGTGATATGCATCTTTGAAAAACGCATACTGTGTTTTAAAGTGCACCAGTGTGAATGGGCCCTAATTTATGGGTACAGTAGCGACCAACCTCAATTCTGTGTCATCAATAAAAGTAAAAGGGTCCACTTGTATAGGGTTTTCTTTTTTAACTGGTAGGGAATAGAGAACTACCATAACAATGTCCTCTGGCATTTGCACACACAACGGATAAATACAGACTGATGGTGTTCACACTGTGTGCTCTCCCCGCAGGCTAATCTACATGCACTCATCCAGATGAAACCTGCACTCTCTCATCTTGGAGATAAGGGTCTGCTCCTCCTCCTAAGGTAAACCTGATTTTTCACCTATTAATATTTTGCTGAAAATCTTACTACTTCTTATCTACTAATTTGTTTTCTTTGTAGGTTCCTGTCAATTCCAAAGGGGTTTTCCTACTTGAACGAAAGGGGTTATGTCACAAAGCAGCTGGAAAAATGGCAGAAGGTAACAAACCTAAATATTTTATGTACTACTTAAAGAGTAAAATAAAATTAAAAGTCAGCAGCTACAAATACTTTAGCTGCTGACTTTTATTATATGCACTCTTACCTGTCCAGGGAGCCTACAATGTCGGCACCCCAGCCGATCTTCAGATCGGCTGTGAGGTGCAGCCGCCGCCATTCCTGGTAAGGGAACATGGCAGTGGTTCCCCGCTGTGCATGTGCGAAGCGCCCTGCGATTTCCAATTGGCTCGGCCGCAAAAATAGGTATGCGTTCCCCCCTGAGAAGTGTCAAATGTGGCACCAGTGGGGGGAGGGGGGGGCGGATAAGTGAAAGTTTCGCTTTTAAGTGGAACTCCACTTTAAGGTTTTTAGACCAACAAGTTTATAAGCTGAGAAGTCATCCCTAAAGCTGAACTACAGGCAAAATGCAATTTCTTGCTAAAGGTTTTGTATTCCTACCCATACAGTCCTCAGAGTTAAAGTGGTTCTAAAGGCAGTAGGTTTTTTTTATCGTAATGCATTCTATGCATTATGATGAAAAACCACCTGTGTACAGCAGCCCCCTTACCCGAGCACCCTCTGGATCCAGAGATGTTGCACAAAAGCATCGACTGTCCAGGACTCAGTCTTGTTTTGCTGAGACACAGCAGCAGGTGCCATTGGCTCCCACTGCTGTAAATCAAAGTCATTGAGCCAATGAAGAAAGAGAGAGGACAGGGCCCAGCCATGGCTCCGTGTCTGAATGGAGGCACGGCTTGGGTTTCCCCATTGCAAGCTGCTTGCTGTGGGGGCACTCGGCCGGAGGGAGAGGCCAGGAGCCTTGGCGAGGGACCTGAGAAGAGGAGGATCTGACCTGCTATGTGCAACACCACTGAACAGAGCAGGTGAATATAACATGTTTGTTATTTTTAAACAAAAAAAAAAAAAACACGACTTTCCCATGTCATCCTCCAGGACGGTCACATGAGAGATAGGCTCCACCTCCTGCAGGAAACACAAGTACATACAAGTTTAAAAAAGCCTCCCTAGGCTGGCCCTTCATTTCTCCTGTTTCCTGTGTCCTGCAAACACCAGCACTGGAGGGGGACATGCATCCCCAGTTTGTTGTTTTCTTAGACAGCTTTTGCTTGCGGTAGGCGTCCCTGGATACCTCCTTCACTCCCCCTGTGCTCAAACTGATGAGGCAGTGAGTCACAGGTATACACTGGGAGAGAAGGGAGGACTCGAGGAGTGCAGGTTTCTTCAACCGAGACGGTAGTCCCCTGGACACCCCTACACCAGATGATTTTTTCCCCCATCCTTTAGATTAAGCAGAGGATGGGGGAAGAGCCAGGTGTAACATTGCGGCGATCAGGAGTTCCTGAAGTCAGACTGCACTTTGCGCCAGCTTGCCCAGCCATTAGCAGGCACGCGGGGTGCACCAGGTGGTTTGTTTTCTTTTCCCCTGCAGCATGCCAACACATCGCATCCGCGCCCAACATGTATATTCGGTCATGGCCGCAGGGGCATGTCACTTTAACCGTTTACCGACTAGCTACCGCAGTTTTACTGCGGCAGGTTGGCACGGCTGCGCGAATCGCCGCCATTGTACGTCAGGCGCGTATGCGGCGATCTGTGGGTGCGCGCGCCCATTCACTAGCGGGGGAGCCAACCAGTGGGTCCAGCGACTCCATTTCCCGTAGTCGATCTGGCAGCGTAAACAAAGCAGATCCAGGTTCTGTCGTGAGTAGAGAGAGATTATCTGTTCCTAGTGATTAGGAACAGCGATCTCTCTCCTCCAGTCAGCCCAGCCCTCATACAGTTAGAAACACCTCCCAGGGATCACATTTAGCCCCTTGATCACCACCAGTGTTAACCCCTTCCCTGCCAGTGCCATTTATATAGTAATCAGTGCATTTTTATAGCACTGACCTCTGTATAAATGTCACTGGTCCCAAAAAAAGTGTCCGATCTGTCCACCGCAATGTTGCAGTCCTGCTAAAATTTGCAGATCACCGCCATTACTAGTAAAAAAAAAAAATAATAAAAAAAACATGAATCTATCCCCTATCTTGTAGTGGCAATACCTTTTGTGCAAACCAATCAATATACGCTGCTTGCGATTTTTTTTTTTTTTTTTTTACCAAAAATAGGTAGAATACATATTGGCCTAAACTGAGGAAGAATTTTTTTTTTTTTTTTTACATTTTTTTTGGGGGGATATTTATTGTAGCAAAAAGTAAAAAGAGGTGATCAAATACCACCAAAATAAAGCTCTATTTGTGGGGAAGAAAGGACATACATTTTGGGTACAATGTCGCACAACCGCACAATTGTCGGTTAGAGTCGCGGTGCTGTATCTCAAAAAATGGCCTAGTCAGGAAGTGGGTAAATCCATCCAGGGCTGAAGTGGTTAAGCTAGGGTACACACTATCATTTTTTTTTTTCCGTGCAACCCACCATGCTGAATGAAAAAAATGGAGGCCCTCGCTGTACTAATTATTTTATGTAAGTACAGCGATCTCCCTGCTGAGCTATTGTGCTCTGACAGGGGGAAGCCCCCTGACAGAACACACTGGTCACTGCTCTCAGCCATTGGCTGCCAGCACTGACTGGATGCCAATCAGCAGATATCTTTCAGTCATCCACCTTCGACAGAAGCTTCATGTTCTGTCGTACATACAGGCTTTATGTCAGCCAATTTCTGTTGAACCAGCCAATATTTGGCCCGCGTGTACGGGGGGCTTAACTCATCTCTGCCACACAGCATAGCCTGTCTGGAAGAGGAGGAAACTCTACTGCAGTTAGGTATGACAAGTTGTCCCTTCCCCAGCATGTCATGGGACAGTGAATGAGAAGCAGAATACTGGTCAGTTTGTGACTCTGCTTTCTGTTCTATCAATATTCTCCTTGTGCACTGCAGCACACCTTGTACTGCTTCTTCCTCTCCCAATCTAAGGTCTCCTATACAGGGAATTTTAAGAGGCTGATAATGGGTCACATTCAGGTACTTTACACTTAAAAAAAAAAAAATAATGAATTATGTATTCATGAATACAAAGCAGCATTCATTTGTGGCTTTTATATATGCCTGGAGTTAAGGGTTTTTTTTTTTAATTGTATAGATATATTCACATATACTTATATTTACATAATAAGGCAAGCCATTGATGAATCGTTTTTTTTTTTTTCCTTCCATCACGCATGGAAGGATAGAAAAACGATCGATTCCATGATCAACACAGTCAGTGCTGACGGGGGGAATCCCTCCCACAGCGCTATTGTATTCTGCCAGCAGATGGAGCGTGGGGAGCATTTTCGGCTGGCAGAATACATTTGATCCATGTATAAGCAGGATGATTGTGCCCAAGTCAATACTTCAATCCACTTGGATACCATCAATCTTGCCCATACATGGATCGAAATTCGGCATCATGTGGCCGGCTTAAACCCTTCCAAAATAAACAAAATCGCAACAGCTCTGCCTGCTGCATGTACAGAAATGCCTTTTCCTAAAAATCATGTCTAAAAAGGGCAAAAAGCTTTGAACTACCAAGAGAAGTTCCTGCTCTGCTTCTAAACCATAAAGGACAGATGGAGACCTATTTTAATGACAAAGCTAATAGCGACATTGTTTTGTCATGCCATCATTGTGAGTTTCCTGAGGGTTGTGTTCAGCTTCTTGCAAGAACTTGCTCCCTTCATCACAGGTGCACATAGCAAGTGTACCTGAAAAATCTTAAAATGGGATGTACGCTTACATCCTAGTGCAAGATCTCACTACAGAATCCTATCACAGATCAACACTCATTATGGGGTTAGATATTTGAATCTGTGAGTGATACAATTATTACAACCAGAGAGAGATCTGCAAGATGTCTATTGCACCAGCGTGGACACACTTAGGGGTTGATTTACTGAAACTGGAGAGTGCAAAGTCTGGTGCAACTGTGCATGGTAGCCATTCAGCTTCTAACTTCAGCTTGTTCAATTAAGCTTTGACAATAAAACCTGGAAGCTGATTGGTTTCCATTCATAGTTGCACCAGATTTTGCATACTCCGGTTTCAGTAAATCAACCCCATTGAGTGATTTCATGCCAATCTTGTCTCAGTCAAAGCAAAATCACAACAGCACCAGGTTTAACCCATTTATTCTATTTCACAGATGCCAAATGTTTTGAGCACAGTAAACGCTAACATGAACACATTTCATAATGAATAAAGTGCTAGTGCAAACAATAAATAGGTGACAAAATGAAAAATGATAGTCCAGGAGTTCACATATAAAAATGTGCTTTGATAGTGATTCTTCTTGAAAATGTACAAAGATGATAATCTCTATTCAGTAAAAGTGCTTCACACGTACACAGTGTTTCTCCACTTCTCAGCCTGTGCTCCATTCACCAGATGAAGTGCAAGCTCACCTTCATCTTAGACCCATAAAAGGTCAACAATGCATAGACAGAGGTCGATCTCAAAAAACAGATAATAGTGCTCAGGTTCCTTTAAGAAGGTTCCCCTTCCAGAATGGCTACACACAGTTCACAATCAGGTCATAGGCAACATATAAAAAAGAAAACAGCCTCCAGTAGTGCAGTGCCTGAGTTAATGAACTAAATAAACCCCACAACCCCAGCTTCATAAAATGCACTCACACAATATAAGCATAACGCACGTGGCTTCTTCTGGACAGTTATTGGGCAGCGCTATCACATATTTACATAATTTTTATTTGCTGTGGAGCTGGCAACACATTTAGTGATAGCAGCAGTCATACACTTACAGTATCGCTAGGTGGCAGCGTGCAACTACTTCATTTTTATAGAACACAGTAAACCCTTCATCAGCAACTTTGCCATAAACGTGCAGTTTTGGATCCGTGATTAGAGCATAAATGAGGATGCTCCGCTATGCACATATTGGCTTCTTCTGAGCACCTGTGTACTAGCTTGAATGCATTTCTGTTTTCCCTGCCCTAGGAATATAATCTGAAATATGTTGAATTGATAGAAGAGCAGCTGAACGAGGCTCTCACCACCTACCGAAAGCCTGTTGATGGCGATAACTATGTGCGACGCAGTAATCAGAGGTAAATGATTATGCAAACTGACTATATAAATAAAGTATGGACACGTGTATGATAATGTTCACTATGGCATAATGTAAGTAACAAATAAAACAGTTTGCTTAAAGTAAATAGAGGGAAGTTCCCTGCGACTAAAAGCTATTGGCTGAGCTAACTGCACAATTGACATTTATGAACAAATCATTTTTTATGTTCTGTTTTCATTTAGAGTGCAGAGACCCTATGTGTATTTACCTGTTCACTTGTATGGGCAGCTAGTGCATCATAAAACTGGTTGTCAGCTCTTGGAGGTCCAGGTGAGAAAAAAAAAACTATTTTCTAAAACCTAAAGGAGTTTAAGAAAACATGGACGAAAATAAATGATGTATATGTATTGCTTGAAGCTTCTTTTGGAAAGTTTTGTTTTTATTTTTATTTTTTTAGAACATTGTTCCGGATCTAAGCTACACTGTACGTTCACCATCACTAGACAAGTGGGAAGGAATCAAACAGCTCAAAGCAGCTCTCTGGTCATTGGTAAGTTGAAAGATCTTTTAATGTAATGACTGCTTAATTGTCATCACATATTGATATTTTGCATCAGCTGTTTGACTACCTTTGACCGGATGTTCAGGACTGCACCCTTTCAAGAAGATTTTGCTCATAACAAAATTTGGTTTAAAAAAAAAAGTGTATATATTTTTTTGCATAAGAGACTGGAAAGTCATGCAACAGTGATCAGTGGGTCGCTGGTGTAATGTACAGGCTCCTGCAGACTTTCTGCAGCCACTGGTCCATACTGGGGTACAAGCCTTTGGTAACTGGGCTGCGGGAAGTGGCAGACAGGACTCTCTTTTTTGCATTCGCCTGCAAACCATGCTAGTTTCATATTTGACAGGAGCAGAACCCCTGGTTTCTGTAAAGTGGGGTAGTTTGGGAGGTAGAGGAGTGGGGGGGGGGTTGGGCTCTGACCATGCTTCATGTAAAGACCCTTTTACATGGGTTTTCCGTTCAGGTCCTCCTGTCCGTTTTTCAGGCGGACCTGAACAGACGCTCATGCAGCGGCGAATGTCAGAGGAGACACGTCTGCTGACATCTGCCGCTCTCCGATCTGAAACCTATTTTCCATCTGTCTGTAGAATCAGGTTGGAGCGGATTGGATGGAAACGGACAGACGGTCCGTTTTCATCCGATCTCCATAGAGCAGAGTGGCGCTCTGACAGTTCCATCTCCGCTCGTGCGGAGACGGAACTGTCATCCGTCGGAGCGATCCCCTCTGAGAAAAAACGGACCCTTTACACGGAAAGCCCGTGCGAAAGTGCCCTTACACCCTAAATGTGGATATAACATGAAACGTGGTCAGCAAGGTGTAGTTAGCCTTTAAATAGGAAGTAAACCCAGATTGGGTTTACTTCCTCTACATTCCCCTGTAAACTAGAAGCATAATGGGCTACTATGCATCGCATAATAGCCCATTATATGTTACTTACCTGCAAACGAAGCCAGCGACGTCCAGCGCTGTCCCCTGTGCTGGCCGCATCCATCTTCAGCCCCTCTTCCTTCCGGGGCCGCTATCTCAGGCTCTATGACTGGCCGGAGTCGTGTGACGTCGCGCATGCGCACGGGAGCCACCAGTCACGGCACGGTCTCAGTGAAGAAACCGCACGGAGGCTGTTTCTTCACTGCGCATGTGCCGAAATGACGTTGGCACAGCACATACACTGCATATCTCCTGAACCATACAGGTTTAGGAGATATGCAGGGCACCTATAGGTAAGCCTTATCATAGGCTTACCTGTAGGTTAAAGTGGTTGTCACAAGTTGACAACCACTTTAATTCTTGTTCAAAGCGGCCGTGCGTCCCCGTTTCTTTAGCCTTGGATACTCTGGAAGTGTCTGAAGCTGTGAGCGGGGTGCCCCCCGGCCTCCGTCCTGTGACCAATTCTGTTTAACTTGTTCATAAATGACATAGAGGTTGGAATAAATAGTTCAATTGCATTGTTTACAGGCAACACAAAACTAAGCATGGCAATAACTTCATAACAGGATATAGCAAATGGACCCGCTGTTGACTCACCGGCCGTCTCATTCACTTTAATGGGAAGGCTGGTGATGTGGCGGTGACACAACAAGGTGAGGGACGTGGTGGCAGCAGGTGAGTGGATGCTTGCTAACAGGCGCTACCAAGATTGATCTGAAATGACAGGTGCTCTTTAAATGTAAAGATTTATTCTTGCTGGTAGTTACAATCCTTAATATTTGAAAAACAAAATTAAGGTTTCCTATTTAGAATAATAAGCTGTCAGGTTAGTAAAACAGCAACATCAGAACCCATTCAATCATACAGTTTGTAGTGTACATAGATTTACAAAACAATGGGATAAAGGAATATTGCTGAACTTTGCTTTATCTCATGGTTACTGTGATATTGTGTGAATGCATCAATACAGTGCAGTGCATGTTATCTCAGCTTGCAGAGCTTGGATTCATTGAATGAGTTTACCAAAAATGTAAATATTGCAGTTTAAATATTGTCAGTTTCCTACTAATGTACTGACTGCTGCAGAACAATATATGTGAGATGATCCCTTTTACATGCAAGGTAAACATATTGGCTTACACCATGTTTAATGGTAATTTATTTTTCTAGGGTAACATAGGGTCCTCCAACTGGGGACTGAACTTGCTTCAGGAGGAGAATGTGATCCCAGATATCATTGCACTCGCTCAGCACTGTGAAGTGCTTTCTATTAGGGGGTAAGTATCCACCCTCTGGCTAAGTGTTTTCTCAAGATAATGTTATATTCTGCTTTGCCATTATAAAGGCTAATCTGTATACCATATACGTAAGTCATGCCAACTAAGATTCTTCTTGCTTGCTAAGGACCGGTTCACACATAGGCGATCTGACTTCAGGTGCATCTTTCCTAGCTGATTTGAATGTGACTTCAAGGCGACTTAAAGTGACCTCCATGCCAGGCGACTTTGGCCTGTGGCCAATCAGAAAAGGGAGGGAGGGGGTTGCCTGGGTAATTCATGGGGAGTACCTGTGTAAATTCTTTTCTTTTTTCCTGTAAAGTCACTTCAATATAGATGGGGATCTGACTTGGAGGCGACTTCCATTGAATTGTATAGGCACAAGTCAGATAGAAGTCGCCTTGAAGTAGTACAGGAACCTTTTTTGAAGTCGGAGCGAATTCAGTAGTGTACATTAAGACCGCTCTCATTCATTTCAATGGGATTTCTGATGTCAAGCGATTTGGGGTGACACAAGTCGGAGTGCAAGTCGCCTATGTGTGACCCGGCCCTAACTCTTGTTTGCCTTTGTGAAATTTGTAGCATATTGATATTCAAAACTCTGAATGCTCACAAGCATTGTACTTCAACTCTGATAAGCACATCCTCCCAACAACAGGGTGTTCGATAAAGGCTGTATTAAAATTGATGCTCCTTTGCTCCTGCACAGACATCCATGGGAACATACACAGGGGCGTACTTGTGCATGTGCTTTTTTTTTTTTCCTCAATTGAATTTATTTATTGAGAAATTTATGAAATTAAATCGGAGTTCCACCCTATTAAAAGTCAGCAGCTACAAAAAGTGTAGCTGCTGACTTTAAAGAATCGGACACACACCTGTCCCATGGTCCAGCGATGCAGCCACCTGAAGCCTCCCAAAACCCCCCCCCCCCTCCCCCACCCCCCCCCCCTCGTTCGGCGCCAGCATCACAAGTGTGGGCACTCGGCTTTGGCTTCAAAGCCAGGCGTGCACTGCCCATGCGCGAGCTGCACTGCACTTTCTGAATACCCGGCGTATCTTCTATGACCTGTGACATGTCCCAGAAGATCGGTGAGAGGGAGGGGGGGAAGGTGAACCTCCTTCCTGTGCCGCGGAGCCAGAGGAGGAAGTGCAGCTGGAACCCTGTCAAAACAGGGTCCCCGCTGCCCCCCCAAAAAAATGACATGCCAATTGGGGCATGTCAGGGGGTCACCTTCCCTTAAAGCGAAAGTTCCACTCTGAGGTGGAACTTTGCTTTAAGATTACAAGAGATAAGGGGTGTGAAAACCCAGAGGGGAGGGGGGATCATCATTTTTACAAATACAAGAAACATTAGCAAAACAGTATGAATAGAGGTAAACAATACTATTATTGTCAATACATATGTAGTGATTGCATGTGTAAACAAGAAATAATTACTTTAGTGAACAAGAGAATACAACAATTCGAGCAAATTGGATGGATCATTTCTAGTGAGCGAGGGGGGGGGGGGTGTATATTAAGAGGGGATATAGGGGAGTACTGCATTACCTATTACATTGGTCTAGGCAATTATGCCCAATAAGGGGGAGGTGGTGTGTCCTTGATGTCAGAGTTTTTGAAGTCCTTTGAAGTAGTTGAATGAGTTAGAGAAGGACTTGTTTTTCTCCGGGGACATGGTTGCATTAATAGAAGCATACCATCTCCTATGGAAGTGGTGTGCAGATGTGGCTCTGGAGAAGTCTGATTGTGAGTTTCTCTCGGTATAATAAAATAGTTCGTTCCCACTTGCGTAGAGAGATTTTTGGAGGTATTGTGGAAGTCCATTGTTTTAGGATAGATCTTTGGGCTACTAGGAGACAGACTAGGATTTAGGAGGTGTGCTCTTGCCTCCGGAGGGTTGGCGATTGGAGGCAAGGAAGGAAGTTCCAGTAACCGAAGAGCAGCAGAATTGGGTCCTTTGGAAGCTGAATGAGGGAGACAGTAGATATAAAAGATATAACTTGGTCCCAGAAAGTTGAAACTTAAGGACATAACCAGAGGCGGTGTGCCAGGGAGGGTTTCGAATGCAAGCAGAGCGGGCAGAGGACAAGACCGCAGGTTGAATTTTACAGAAAGAAAAGGCATGAAAGCACAGTGAATTCATTTCAATTGGGTCTCTCTCCAGGATTCATTGGAGATTAGATGTATTATGCTTTTGTAACCCTGGAGTAACTTATCCGTGATCTCTGTAGTAGGAAATTCCTTATTCCAGTTTACAGCTGATGTAGACTGAAAAGGTCCATTTGCAGAGGAGAGGTTTGTATATATCTGAGATGGACTAGGAAACATGGTTTAGCAGGAAGTCCTTTGTAGAGGAGCAAAACCTTTTATGGCGGTTCCGGCATTGGGTGTTGGCATAGCTGATGCATTGAAATTGTGGGTTACAGGTAAGGAGAACTTCTTGCCAATTTCCATAAAAGCACAGGGTAGGGATGTGCTCTTAAATAGCACCTATCATACAGCTGAAACAGATAGAGTAATAAAAGGGCTAAAGTTCTTACCTTGGTAGAGGAGACTGTTCAGGCAGTCACTGATTGCCCTTTGTTTCTTTTAGCGTCAGCCCTCCAAACCCCTTTGTTAGAGACCAGTGCTTTGCCATTAGCCACACAAACTGAAAGAGGAAAGTAGAGCTTACACGTTTCAAGTTCAGTTTTTGGCATGCATTAGGGGGATGCTTTTAATAACCCAAACTTATGAATAATGAAAATCCACTTTATGTCGGTGGATCAGAATGGTCCTCTACACCCCTGGGACTCTTTGTGGAATTATCTCACTCTTAAAAAGTATATGCAGTTCAAAATAGAAAATATTTCACACATTTGCTGTGGCACCCAAGTCCCACCCCTTGCAGCAGAGTACCGCACTATTTTTACAAATGTACTGCAGCCAGCGTAGAACGTTGTCCTAATAAAATCGTCCTGATGAAGTGTTTATGAGCACCAAGTGATAACTATTCTATTATTAGAATGTTGGAACAGTAATACGTAAATGATCCCTTTTGTAATTTAAAGGAGCATTTTCATAGTATGTTACACATGTTTCAGACCTGGTACACTGATCTTCCCGGGGGGGCACACTGTCAGCACAAATTTTGGCTATTGGAGGACAAGCAGGATATTCTCCCAGTACAGCCATATAACTGACCACACTGGGACGGATGTGTTTCTATGCCTAGTGTAGTCCATTTGAAATAGGAAAGTAGAGGAACTGGCAGGATCAGCGGGTATTTTGCACAAAGAAAGCAATACAAAGAGAAAAGGTTATTTTGTTAACACAAGTACATGGTATAACAGGCACATATCAGGAATATGAAATGTTGGGGTAACATTCTTCAAGGATTTATCCCTATACAATAAACCTTTCATTAAAGATCTTCAGGGGGCTACCACAGCAAATATTTTTTCTGAAGATACTACTTTCGGTAAGATGCTGTACAAGCATGCAGATCAGGAAAGTTGGGTAAAAATGGCAGAAGACTACATCTGTGTATACTTGTTTCAGGTCTGGGAATCCCAAATATTGAGTTAACATGGTCAGCATGCCAGCCTAACAACTAGTATTTTCAGAAGCAGAACTCCATGAAGGGAAAATTGACAAGTAAATTAATTGATTGTGGCATATATTTAATTTTACTCATTGCAAAACCAATTTGTATTACAAACTTTCCAGGACCTGCGCATATGTTCTCGGGCTGCTTTCCAAGACCAAGCAAGGATGCGACATATTGAAGCACCATAACTGGGATGCGGTGAGACATAGCAGACGACAGCTATGGCCGGTGGTTCCAGATGACATGGAGCAGCTCTGTAACGAGTTGTCATCTATACCTAGCACACTCAGCCTGAACTCTGAGTCAACCAGCTCGAGACACAACAGTGAAAGTGAATCCATACTTCCTAGTAAGAACTGCCCTGCTTTTTATAGTTCATTAGGGAAACCTGTCTCCTTTCTGCAGAAAAGGTAGCAATTATATTTTTCAAGTAATACAGCGCATGCGTAAGTAATATGCCAATAATTCCTCTGAAAGTGATAGGCTGAATATTGTCTGAGCCCAACTTCAGCTGCAAGAAAAACGAAATCCTAATCCCCAAATAGAAAAAAAAAAAACAGCTCAGGCTTCAATACTTCCCCTGTCCCCTGCAGACTCTGCAATTGAGTGCCCACCTCCCTGTGTGTTGAGTGACCCCCAGGACTGACCCCCTAGAGATACTTCATCAAACCACTCTGAACTCACAAGAGAATTCTACAGAGAATGACACCACATGGTGTTGATCTCTGCAGCATTCTTAACCTACCCACTACTGAAGACAGAAGAAGGCAAAAAATAACCTGTTACAGACCAAATACCCCGGAAGAAAAGAACATACAAGTTAAATGATTTTATCCTTTTTGCATTTTATCCAAGTGCATATTCTGTAACTTTTTTTTTTTTGCATGATTAGCTTTTGAAATTAGTTAGGTTTGCTCTTGTCACAAATGTTAAAGGATAAGTTCAGTTTTGGGAACAGGTTACATATTCCTCCCGTTTTTAGGGTGTAACATATTCCCTCTCCCACAGCCACTCCCCGAGCCACTGCCTCTAGTGACAGCAAGATGGGGATCTTCTCCCCAAACTTGCGTCATTTAATTCACAGGGGTCTGTGAATGGGAGAACTGCAACTACCGTCATACTTTGCAGCTGTTTGCTTGTTGTTCTCAGTTAACTACCAGGAAGCTGTTGAGCACTGTGGTAGTTCATTGTCTCTTCCTGTCATTGTATAACTGCCTGCTTGTACGAGGTAGACAGCGTGCATGAGTCCTGTATTGCACCCGCAATCTGATGATCGCCGGCACTGCGGGTGCAGCGTTGTTCATTCATTCTTCTTTTCAGACTGTATTGACTTGCCTGTACGAGGTATAAGTAAGCAGATACAGGCAGTCCCCGGGTTACAAACTAAATAGGGTCTGTAGGTTTGTTCTTAGGTTGAATTTGTAGACAAGTCAGAACAGGTACATTTTTTTTTAAGTGTAGCTTCAGCCTAAAGAAGAATTTTTAAGCTTTTTGGATAGCATGTCATATTTGTTTTGCTTTCTGTGCCTCTGTTCAGAAGATTTCCCCTCACTTTCTCTCCCTATAACAATTGGATTTTGAAAATTTTGAGTTGTTTTGGAAACAGGGATTGTTATAAAGCTTCAGCGGAGACACCTTTTTTCGCAATAACTCTTACTGGAGTGAATTTCCCTTCCTAGGGGTAGATTTCCTCTTACTTCCTGTTGTCTCCCTCCATTTGTAAGTAGAAGTCGAATATTTGTAACCCAGGGACCGCTTGTATACTGACAGGTCTGCAGGAGTCCTGCATGGCCTTAGTGATTTGCTGATCACTGGTGCAATGCTTTACAGGTTCCTACATCAAAAAATAGTACATGCACATTTTTTTACCTGCAAAAAAATGTACATTTATTTTTTTTTTGTAAAAAGTTGAACTTTTCCTTTTAGAAGTATATATGCTCTTTAAGCATGTTTAATTTGCAGTCTAATATATGTGTTTCCCTTTTTAAACAGGTATGTATATTGAAGATGGTAATTCTTCGACAAGTCCTTTCTTCTTCACAGACGAATCTGAGCAAACATTTTTTGAAACACCGTTGAAGGACAAGGATCGCAGTCCATTCACGCTTCTTGCCCAAAGCAAGTTTGTGAAAAATCGTTTTCTGAATTCACTGACTCTGCCGAGCAAAAAGTTTCGAGCCAGCAGCACCAGTGATCCTAAAACCAATAAACTGTTGGCGGACAAGCAGCCAGGCCTAAGGCGGAACCGAACGGTCACCGAGCCGTGTTCGCACTCAGAGTTCAACTCCATGGACAGTTTGGGCTCCGTTTTTAAAGTTCCCAAAATAAACACCCTTCGCCCAGAAAGTTCTATTATTAAACACATAGACGACAATGGCAGCACACCCAGTATTACCGAAAACGATCTTAAACTTCCAAAAAGTCTGGGGCACGAAAATCACAGAGACCACGCAAGCCGAGAGAAACTAATAGGTGACGGCACAATGAACACACATTTTAAGAGCCGCAGCTTGAGTTTTAATACGGACACAACGACTAGTGGGATCAGCTCTATGAGCTCCAGCCCTTCTAGAGAGACAGTGGGAATAGACACTACAAACCTTGATACAGACTGTGGAAGTTTGAGTACGGTCATTAGCACCAAAACTGTCAAACCAGCCATGCTGCATCCCAATCACTTGCCCCTTTCTAAGTCAAACTCTGTGTCCTTGGTCCCCCCAGGGTCTTCCCATACTCTTCCTCGGAGAGCGCAGTCACTTAAAGCGCCCTCCATAGCTGCCATTAAAAGCTTGGCGGATTATCACTTTAGCTACACAAGTTCTCGAGATGCATTCGGATATGCAACTTTGAAACGGCTACAGCAACAACGAATGCATCCTTCACTGTCTCATTCTGAAGCTTTGGCCTCTCCAGCCAAAGACGTTCTCTTCACTGATACCATAACCATGAAGACTGGGAGCTTAGACTCCAGGCTAACATCAAGCAGGTAATGTGAAAAAGGTGCAATCCAGCTAAAATTAAAATTAGACCTTTGAAATGCATGCAAGGAACACAGCCTATCTGCTCAGGTTTCTTGCTCTTCATCCATGCGTAGCTGTAGTATACCATCCACACTGTTCTGTCAGTCTCTGGTCTAGAAACACAATTTGTAATGAAGGAGAGATGCACCTAATGGAGGTTTCTTGTAATTTCTCCCCCCTAGAATACCCAATGCATCAAGGTGTCAGAACAAGAAGGTTTGTTACAGCTGCCAGTAGTTTTGACTCTGATTAGAGATAAATCTACTTGGTAAGTCACAGATGTGGAACAGTCCTATCCATATCAGGTGCTGGTACATCAAATACATTTCTTTAGCTTTCATTCAGTGACCTAATTCAGTGACATTTTATGCATTAAAATAAAAAGCCTTCTGTGTGCAGCAGTCTGCCTCAGCCCCTCTGATACTTACCTGAGGTCGCTCCGGCAGCAGTATCTTGGCTGCCTAGGACTCTCCTCCTCATTGCCTGAGACAGCTGCGTGGCGCAATTGGCACCCGCTGCTGCCAATCAAAGTCAGCCAGCCAATGAGGAGAGAAAGGGGGCCGAGCCGCAGCTCCGTGTCTGAATGGACACAGAGCTGTGGCTTGATTCGGGTGCCCCCATAAGCAAGCTGCTTGCTGTGGGGGCACTCAACAGGAGGGAGGAGCTAGGAGCGCCAAAGAGGGACCTGAAAAGAGGAGGATCCAGGCTGCAAAAGTACTGCACAGAGGAGGTAAGTATAACATTTTTAAATAAATTTTAAAAAATACTTTATAATTACTCTAATGGATACAGGTCCTAGCATCAGTGTTTCCTACTGCTTTTCCACAAAACGAAGACATACTGGGAGAAGTAATGGTCACGTCAGGCTGGCCACCATTTTTTTTCTTTCTTTACTGTTCGCTAGTGTCTAAATAGTCCTTTAGGTGGCAGTATAATGCCAACTGTCTCTGCATTCTTTTATCCCTCAATTAACCACTTCAGCCCCGGAAGATTTTTACACCCTTCGTGACCAGGCCATTTTTTGCGATACGGCACTGCTTTACTTTGACTGACAATTGCACAGTTGACGCTGTACCCAAACAAAATTGATATCCTTTTTTTCCCCAAAAGTAGAGCTTTCTTTTGGTGGTATTCGATCACCTCTGCAGTTTTTATTTTTTGCACTTATAAACAAAGAAAGAACGACAATTTTGAAAAAATATATATATTTTTTACTTTCTGCTATCATACAAATCCAAAAAGTAAATAGTAAAAAAACTAATTTCTTCATTAATGTAGGCCAATATGTATTCTTCTACATATTTTTGGTAAAAATCCAAATAAGCGTATATTGATTGGTTTGTGCAAAAGTTATAGCGTCTACAAACCATGGGGATGGATTTATGGACTTTTCATTTTTTTTAATTGTTTTTACTAGTAATGGCAGCGGTCAGCGATTTTTAGCGGAACTGCGACTTTGCTGCGGACAAATCTGACCCTAAGTGGCACTTTTTTGGGACCAGTGACACCAATACAGTGATCAGTGCTATAAAAAAAAATACACTGATCACTGTATAAATGACACTGGCAAAGGGTTAAGTGCGTTACCCTGCAAGTGTGTTCTAACAAATGCAAAATCTCTTTCCTGCGCTTGAAAGGAGTGGCTCCACCAGGATACTAATCCAAGCTTCACACTTTATACATTCGGATGGAACGCTGCCTTGCTGCCCTTGGAAGGCCGGGGAGGTCCAGATACTCTAGCAAGAAACACAAACACAAGGGCGCACTGGCCTAGCACATTATCCTCACTATTTAGTAAAACCATAAGAACATACAAACCAGCTCCAAACCTCTTCCTGAGAGTAGGCTCTGTGGAAGAGGTTTGGACCTTGAAACGCATCAGACAGTTCATGTAGGGTGCCAAGGTGGCATGCGAGACCATGAGCGTGCAGATGTCACATGTACCAATGTGCTTTTAACCATAGCTTGTTTGTATGTTCTTATGGTTTTAATAAATAGTTTTCCATGAGGATAATGCGCTAGGTCAGCGTGTTATAACTGTGTGGGGAATGGACTGACATGAAGAACACAGAGATCTGTGTTCCTGATTACTAGGAACAGGCGATGTTTGTGTACTTCCCTGTCAGAACGGTGATCTGCCTTGTTTACACAGGCAGATCCCCATTCTGCCTCTCTGTGAAGTGATCACGGGTGGTGGGCGGACATTGAGTCCGCCGGACCTGTGGATTGGCTCCCTCTGTGCAGCAGGCGCGCACCCACAGTATCTAGTGCATGAAACAACGTACAGGTACATTGTTTCGCGCAATAGAGCCGCCCTGCTACAGTATATATGCGGTAGGCGATCTGGAAGTGGTTGACAAGAAAATCTATTGAATTTTACAATGAATAAAAAAAGATGGTGGAGACAATTTGGGTGCTAGTTGCAATTTTAGTAAATTCATGTGCAACCTTGCTCCTTTGATTTGTCCAATTCTGTAGTAGCAGTAAATCTAGACTTGCTTGTGGTAAGACGTTAGTTTCTTTACAGATTATTTATGTAGACTTTTCCCAAGGGAGCCTGCTGGCATGCTTAGGGCAGTGGCCAGTTTATATATTGCATTATATAAGGAACTGATATGAACAGAAAGGCAGAGATCCCTGGCGGATTACATTTATTGGATACATGGTTTTATTATATTTATGTTGTGATGTTTTACAATAATTGCTGTTTCATTTTGAGAGTTTATTTTTTTTTAACTGAACTTTATATTGATTTGCTACTCACCAACAGACAGTAGTAATGAGGATTCCAGTGGAAGTGCCTCCTATGGTTGTCCTATGTCAGGAGGTAGGAGGCACTAATGTAAATTTTTAGAAGTTAGAGAGCTCAGTGTGGATGTCACCATGTGCAATGTGTTACAAATGGACAAAAGAGCTGACAAGGATGCAAGACGGTGGTTTACAGTCTGCAGTATTGATGTCTCCCTCCTTATGCTATGTAGGAGTCGCAAGAGCATATTCTTACTTTACATAACTTTTGGTAGACAGCTCAGTGCCTCCACGTGTGTTCAGCTGTGTATTCTTTGGAGAACCTTTAATATCGATTTTTTTTTTTTTTTTTTTTTTGCTACTTGCACGTGATGGGGTAACATTCTTTGGATTTGTGCTCCTTATTCTTGGCAGGTTCATGAAGGCATTAAGCTACGCTTCACTGGATAAAGAAGATTTGTTAAGTCCAATAAACCAAAACACTCTCCAGCGATCGTCTTCTGTTCGCTCCATGGTGTCGAATGCAACCTACGGCAGCTCGGATGATTACATCGGCTTAGCTTTGCCTGTGGATATTAATGATATGTTTCAGGTAAATTTATTAAGGAAATAAGGTATATATGTGCTTGGAACCCAAAAAACACAGCTGTACACTTATAACCCAGATACCTTGCACATTAGAAATAAGTGAAAAAAGTGCAGAGCTAAACACATATTAAATGCATAAAAATAAAGTGCGAAACTGTGCAATACGGTGCATGAATCAATGTATTGAGCAAAAGTAATCAAACTAAAGTCTATAAAGAAAGGAGTTCCATGGGAGAATCCATGCTTAGAAGGTAGATCAAGAGGCCACAAACGTGACAACCACCACACAATCACAATTGAAGGCTTACCAGAGAGTCAACAACCACTCTTACTCAGGGTGGTCAAAAAACGCTCAGTCAGATCTTGGATCCAATAAGTGACCAGATGTCCTCTCAGATAGCCGTGGATGGTGAGTTATGGAGGATTCACAGATAAACCAGCAAGCAGGGTCAGGAAACCCTCATTGGTGCTCAAGAACTGGAATACAGTAAAACCTTGGTTTGAGAGTAACTTGGTTTGAGAGTGTTTAGCAAGACAAGCAAAACTTTTTAACAAACTTTGACTTGATATACAAGCGATGTCTTGATATAAGAGTAGCGTCACAACTGAGTATAAAAGAGAAGAGAGGCGCCTCTAAGTGTAGCAATATGGTTATATTTAATGGAGGTACAACATTTAGCAACTCACATGGTTGATGATTAAAACAGGCACATCTAAGTTTGCAGGCATCCAGGGTAAAGCTGTCCACATAGACCAGCCTCCTTCATGCGTGCTTCAAGCTTCACCTTTAGATCGCTCTACAGCAGGGTAGTCTTCCCGGTCACCATTGCAGACTGACAGCGGTGAGAGGCGGCAGTGTGGAGGACGGTCTATGTGGACAGCTTTACCCTGGATGCCTGCATACTTAGATGTGCCTCTTTTAATCATCAACCATGTGAGTTTCATTAAATGTAACCATATTGCTACACTTAGAGGCCTCTCTTCTCTTATATGCTCTGGATTTTTGCTTCTAATCCCCTTGTGGAGGCTGCCATTTGTGAATGGACATTTTATAGCTGCACAACCAATCACATTGTTATAATTTTTTTATATCGACTATAAACTGAAAGACTTATGAATAAATGGTTGTGGAATGAATCTTCTGCGTTTCCATTATTTCTTATGGGGAAATTCGCTTTGATATTCAAGTGCTTTGGATTACAAGCATGTTTCCGTAGCAAATTATGCTCACAATCCAAGGTTTTACTGTATATATAAAAGTCCACATAACGCAATACTCCTCTGCTGCCACTTCCAGCAATGTCTCATCTCTACTTCCTCCCATTGGATATGTTTCAGGTAAATTTATGCCTCGTATTATTTTATCCGGAGGCTCCCCAGATCGTAATTGGTTTTGCATTGTCATTACAACCTTTGCTATTTCAGTATTGTTTGTACATTAAAAGAGAAGAATGGAGTATCAGAAAAAAAAATGATATACTCTCCCACTGCCTCTGCAATGAGAACTGAGCGATCAAATACTGCTGATCACTCTGTATTCTCCTCCATTCTGAGCATAGAGCGGTGACTGTCAATCACCATCTCTCTGCTCTGCTCCTCCAACATTCAGTGGTGTGCTGTACTGGGAAGGGAGCAACTTCTTCAGTCTCCTAGCGGTGCAGCTGAGAGGCTGGGCCAGCTGCTGGTCTGGGCATGGGGGTGAATCCCACTTGTGAAGTTGGGATCTTTCCCCAGGCTGGACCAGCTAAGTGATGTAAGCTGACAGCGGGCTTTAGGTGCACTCCTGTAGAAGTAGGGCCAAAAAAGCATTGGCCATACTTCTTTAATTTCTTGGTTGTAGTGGCATCTCCACAGATCCCAGTTTCCCTACCTGAACAGCAGCTGCTCTGTTTCATGTTGGGCTTGCTTTTACAGACTCACATCTTGTACCACTCAGGTGTCAATACATGAAGAACCAGTGGTGCAATTTCTACACTTTGGGATATACCAATTAAACTACTCGGTTGGCATCTTAGTTCACAGTAAAAATTACATAAGGTACTAGTTTTCACCCCAGCCTTAGTCCATTCTGTATTATATTATTCATGATGTGCATTTGGGGATAACCGTTTTTGAACTTTATGGCTGGGTTCACACTAATGCGATGCCAGACATCACATTGCTGTGCACATCACGTGATGTCTGTGCGATGCAAATTCAGCCATACAGTTTGGCTTGAAACGGCATTGCATTTGCACCAAACATTGCACCCTTCTTTTTTGCTCTGCACTAGAATCGGATTGCATGGCTGTTCAGATCCGCACGTTCCGATTCCACAATTCGCACTGCGTTCTGTGAACCGATTTGGGGGTGTCATTAAAGCGGAGTTCCACCTAAAAGTGGAACTTCCGCTTATCTGCTAACCCCCTCCGGTGCCATACTTGGCACCTTTCAGAGGGGATGGGGGGAACGGGCGTCCCTCGTAAGTTTGGCCCCCTCAAACCAGTGTTAACCAAAACTAAAGGATGGATGTGTTAGCCAGGTTGACCTCTTGAATTAAAAAAGCAGGATGTTGTTTTAAAGCGGTTGTATCCTCTGGTTAAAAAAAAAACTGTAAGGCAAAGGCATAATGAGCTAGTATGCAACGCATACTAGCTCATTATGAAATACCTCAGAACGAAAATCCAACAGGGCCACTTGGTCCTTGCAGAGGGAGCTGACATCTTCCCTCGGGGGTTCCTGCTGGGTTCGCGGCTCCGGCGCCGCGAGTGACCGGAGCCGCAAGATGTCACTCCCATGCGTGTGCACGGGGGTCCTCTCTTCCGGCAAGGTCCGACGCGATTCGTTGGGACTTCACGGCACATGCGCCGCTGACGTCAACGGCTGCATGCAAGGTGAATATCTCCTAAGCCGTACAGGTTTAGGAGATATTAATTTTACCTACAGGTAAGTCTTATTATAGGCTTACTTGTAGGTAAAAATTTGAAAAATGGGGATACAACCACTTTAGGAGGGTCATAAGAAATCTAACTTTTACTTCAATATGATGCACTTGAAGATTTTGTATCTGTTTCTGCACTCTGCATTATAATAACCAAAACTTGGAATGTAGTCCATGACCATAGGATAGAAAGTTTATTTCGGGCTGAAGAAACCAAAGTTCAGTTTCAGCTGTAAGTTTTGCCCTTTTTTTGTGTAATTTTGTAGGTCAAGGAAACTCCATATTTTCAAAAGACGATGCCTCCGACGGAAGAGCGCGCTGCTAAAATTTTTGCACCTGAAGTAGGAGGTAAAACTTTACACTTTTTTTTTTTTGCACTGAAGTTTAAGTTAGTCACATTTCTGAAAATAAAGATCCTTATCCATGCATTAAAACTTTTGAATTGAGCCTATGGTCTGTATTTTGTGTGAGAATTCTCTCTGGTTTCATGGATCCCTTGCTGTTGAATAGGAGCAATATTACTGTCTTAATATTTCAGCATTCTCTTAGCTGCAGATTTGCAGTCGACATCCTAGAGTGGGGTTGCCCTGACTTTTTACATTTGAATAAAAAATGAATGTTCATGCACTTTATTGTTAGAATTGTTTGACCAGTTGGCTACATTAGAATTTTTCATATAAGTGACTGCATTACTTTAAAGCCATAAATTCTGATATGTGCCTCCTGACGTTTTATTTACTGTATTTCAGGTATTACCGGGACCGGGGTTAGGAGCCCTTACCAGGCGCTCCGGCAGCAGTTCAGCATTACGGAAATCATGAACTCAAGCCGGTCAGACGCTTCCCAGTTCCTGGAGAACACAGAGGACACTGGGCTACAGGAACACACAGATGACAACTGTCTATACTGTGTGGGGTTCCAGATAATGGGTTACAACCACGGTAACCAGCTGAATGAATTGAGTCGTTTAGGTATTATTATATTTACATGCCATCATGCTGGGGTTTTGAATTTATGTAGCACTGTAGCAACTAGAAATATTCTTTAACCACTTGACCTCCAGAAGATTTACCCCATTTATGGCCAGGCCTTTAACTAGCAATTGCGCGGTCATGCGACATTGTACCCAAATAAAATGTCTGTACTTATTTTCCCACAAATAGAGCTTTCTTTTGGTGGCATTTGATCACTTCTGCGGCTTTTTATTTTTTGCGTTATAAACAAAAAAAGACCAACAATTCGGAAAAAAAAAACATTTTTCCTTTCTGCAAATAAAAAAAATGTAAAAAAATCAAAAATTTATTTCGGCCAATTTGTATTCTGCTACATATTTTTGGTTAAAAAATCCAAATAAGTGTATATTGATTGGTTTGCGCAAAGGTTATGGCGTCTACAAACTATGGGATATATCTATGGAATTTTTATTTATTTTTTACTAGTAATGGCGGTGATCAGTGACTTATAGCGGGACTGCGATATTGCGGCGGACAAATCGGGACACCTTACTGACACTTTTGACACTTTTTGGGAGCCAGTGATACTATTGCAATGCTCAGTGCAAAAAATATGCACTGTCACTGTACTAATGACACTGTCTGGGAAGGGCTTAACGTCAGGGGCGATCAAAGGGTTAAATGTGTCCCTAACGTACTTTCTCACCGTGAGTGCACTGTGTGTGTACTGCTTTTACTAGACGAAGGCACTGATCCATGTTCCTGCTCTGCAGGAACACAGGATCAAAGCCTTACCTACTCACAGAACGGCAGTCTGCCTTTTTTACATAGGCAGATCGCTGTTCTGGCTCTCTGCCTAACGATTGGTGGGTATCGCACATGCTTGCCCCAGACTCAGAAGTGCAGGATCACGTACAAGGTACGCGAACCTGTACAGGAGAGACGCCTTGGCACCATATATGTACAGTATACGGTTGGCAAGCGGCTATGGAAAAATCTCATAGCACTTTGTAGCAGTGTTCTGGTTATGATTTACACATCTTACAGAATTACTTTTATTGTACCTTGCTGTACAGATGTTGCTTAACACTGTGGCTGCTTCTGTGTGCTGCCATTTTGATTATGGTATCAGCAGACAGGAGCTGTCACTAAGGTAACACTGTATTCTATGGTATTACCTTTTGATCTCCCCTGGCAGCTGCATATAGGGAGTTGAGGGGAGGGACAGAGATGCTGGGCCAGCACAGACATTTAGTAGAAGCTTAGGCAGAGAGGCGGGTGGATAATCTCACATTCTCTACTTTAGCCGACCAGAGGAGGCTTTGTATTCATTCATAGAATACAAAGCTTCCTGTGAATGGCTGAGCAGTGCTCAGCCCAACTCGATTTTATCCCAGGAGCAGTAAAGGAACTCTCCGTCCTGCTGCCCGAACACAGCCCTGTATACTGTATGTAGATGAGGCTACATACAGTTTATACAGCACACACAGCTGATGCATCTGTTAGTGAAGTAAATAGTTTGTTTAAGCCCACGCTGGTCCAAATAAACCATTTACAATTCTATAAAGTGGTAGTAAACCTCTGCATTGAAAAAAAAAAAAACAATTCCCTGCAAGGCAATTGCATATTGTGCTAGTATGCATTGCATACTAGCACGATATGAAATACTTTCCTTAGAAAAAAATCCTCCGCTGACAGGGCTTACATCTTCACCCAGTCTTCCTTCCAGGATCACAGGCTCCGCCAGCTTCAATGGCTGGGTTGTGATGACATTACTCCTGTTCATGCGCTCAGGAGACACGACCACAGCACAGCGCTCTGAAGGAACGGCACGGGTATGCTGTTCCTTCAGAGCGCATGCAACGGTGACGTCAACGGCTCCCTAAAGAGGGAATATCTCCTAAACAGTGCATGTTTATCATAAGCTTACCAGTAGGTAAAAATCACAAAGAGGACTTTACTACCACTTTAAAACCTGGAGTTAGGGTTTTAAGGGTTTAATTGTTAGGTGGAGATTGGGTGTTATTTTTAGGAAGTAAGATATGTGTTAGGTTAGGGAGAGTGATCGAGTTCATTATGACAGTGACAATGTTTTAGGCCACTTTCACACTGAGAAGTTTTTCAGGCACTTTTGTGCTAAAAAATAGCACCTGTAAAGTGCCTGAAAAACTTCCCCCAATGCCCCCCAGTGTGAAAGCCTGAGTACTTTCATGATGGGGCGGTGCTCTTGTAGGACGTTAGGAAAAGTTCTGCAAGCAGCATCTTTGGTGCGGAAAAGCGCCGATGAAACTAGTGGCGCTTTACCGCTACCGCCTCCTCGAAACAGTGTGAAGGTGCCCTTATGGTAAGGGGGGATTTTGGGATTATAATGGATACACATGAAGTTTGTGCCCAAATATCTGGTGCTGGTTTGGAAATGCAAAATCAATAGCATTAGTTCTCTGCCTACACCACCTGTAAAATGAGAACACCAGTAGTTTCTACTCATTTACTTTCCATGATTATCCCTCTCTATTTTATTGGCATGAATATTTTGGATTTATGGTTTTGGGGATTTTCATCACACATAACATTTTTTTTTCCTGACCATCTAAATTAAAGGAGAAGTATAGCGAAAGCTTGTTTCGCTGTACTTCTCCTATGGATCACAGGAGAGCAGTTTGTTTTGCACTCCTGTGACCCGTTTTCAGCAGAGAGTGGGCTGAAGTCTGCTGTCTGCTGATGTCACTGAAGTCTGTCCAGGCACTGCATCATCGCAGATGGAGTTTGGACCCGCCAAGTCCCTGGACCAACACCTGGTCAAAGCGGACAAGATAGTTAACAAAAAATACAAAAGCATATATAGATTAAAGTAATTCTAAAGTTTGTAATTGAAAAAAAAAAAAAAGCATGTTATATCTGTTCTGTGTAATGGTTTTGCGCAGAGCAGCCCTGATGCTCATTTGTTTGTGTGCCCCGCCAGCTGTCCTGGCTCCTCCCCCCTTCCTAGTGCCCTGAATAGCAGGCCTTTTGCTATGGGGGCAATCAAGCAGGCTTGTTCCCAAGCCACGGCTCGACCCCACCCCGCTCTCTCCTCATTGGCTTGCTGGCTGTGATTGACAGCAGCAAGAGCAGATGGCTCCACTGTTGTGTGAGCCAATGAGGAGAAAGAGACCCTGGAGAGCCACTGCTCTCATGCACATCACTGGATCAAGATGGGGCTCAGGTAGTTATACGGGCAGAGCTGCACCTTTAGAACCACTTAAAAAAAAAAAAAAAATAGCAGATCTCAATGGACCACTTGGTCTTCTATCTGCGTTTCTTTGTAGATCCGATAGCAAGATGAATGTCATGATTTACTTTAAGCTAAAAATACAGAAACTTATAAACTATGCAGA
This sequence comes from Glandirana rugosa, assembly GCA_018402905.1. Taxonomy (NCBI): domain Eukaryota; kingdom Metazoa; phylum Chordata; class Amphibia; order Anura; family Ranidae; genus Glandirana; species Glandirana rugosa. The sequence goes on from BLSH010396939.1 coordinate 34,383, forward strand.
TGCATACAATTAAACAAGCTCTTAGATTTCCCTTCCTGAATGCTGATTGGTCATTATACCTATAATGCTTTATCAATGTCCTCAAGGCTTGATCAAACCCATAGGCTTTGGTAAAAGCTAGTGCACACATCTCCAGAAGTTTGTATTGCCGGGAGTAGACACTGCAGGCAGACTGGAGTAAACATAAACCTACATATGATATATTGGTATTTTGTGCTGAGAATCCCTAATCCAATCAGAACCAGGAACTTAAATTTTATTATTTTTAATTTTCTGTTATTCCATGATTGTTTTATTCATTGCCCATTTTGCTTACATTTCGCCTTTGCTGCCATGTTTATCTCCAGAGTTTCCTGACATTCCATATTCTGACTGGTGTGCACATACCATACCCAATCATTTAGAGGTGGTGTCCCATTCTTCCAAGTTTTCTGGGATTTCAGGGTGTAGTGATGGTGTATCCCAGGGCTCTGCGAGCAGTACCAAAAGTACAGAGTTAGTCCTAGGTAAGTGGCCACCTAAGTACGTTTTGCCTTTATAACAGGACAAATGTTACTTTTATTGAGGTGCAGCCTTACTGGCAGTGCTTTTGTAGCTTTATGGAAGATCTGAACTTCTCAATGTTGTTTTATGTGGTTGAAGAACAAACAAATATATCTTCTAGTCACTTAGAGGATTGAAAAATAGTGGAAAATCTTAATGATCAGTCCAGTTGTATTTAATGTAATCTACGGTTTTGTATTTGTCATGTCACCATTAGGTGGCATGCAAGCAGCATCGAAGACAGCAGTAAAAACTTTGGATCCTTCAGTCAACTCCTCACTGTTTTGTATATATTACAATAGAAACCGTGCATCCGGATCAGTTCAACCTTGGGAACCGTGTTCTGCCTTGCTGTTTGGATGGCCTGTAATATTGCTTTTGGTACTGGATCCTGCACCAGCGCTCACTTTGGCACTTGGTGCAACGTGTTCTCAGACCAAGGATGCTATATAGGTTTAGGACTGTGGTCCAACACTAAAGGGCATACAAACGCAATATAATACCCAAATATAAAAGGACAAGGCTACGGCATGTAAATAGATTCCCAACATGTCAAGCTTTAAATTTGCGCACGCTTACAAAATGACTGCAAACTTCGGTACCTTATATTTTAGATAGGTGACTCTCCACCTCCAGCACAACACAAGCTACATATCTGACAAAAGAGGATTTTTTTTGCATCTATGGCACAATTCTCGGACAGCTAATGGCTTTAATACAACCAGTTCTGTCTGTAGCAAAAAAAAAAACTGCTAGGTTTCTCCCCTAATCCAACCATTTTCTTTAAAGTGTTACTAAAGTCAAAACAATTTTTTAAATTAAAATAACAGACATGTTATATTTACCTCCTCTGTGCAGTGGTATTGCATAGAGCTCCTCCTCTTCTGGGGTCCCCGGTGGCGATTTTGGCTCCTCTTCTTCTTGGGACTACCATAGCCAGCCGTTGGCTATGGGAAGAGCGTAGTATGAGCTCCATAGACTTACACAGCGGGACTTAGGCTCGTCCCCCCTTCCTCTTCACTGCATCTGATTGACAGCAGCAAGAGCCAATGGCTCCTACTGCTGCTCGAATGCTGTGTAAGCGAGTAAATGGAGAATGGATGCAGCCATGCACAGCGCTGATCTATTCTCCACTCTCTTCCCCTTCACACAGGGAAGGGGGGCACAGAGAACCTGAACATGTTTTTTTACCTTCATGCAAACAATGCATTAAAGTAAAAGATATTTTTAGGTTTAGTAACACTTTAACGTGTACAGATTTTCTGTAAAGGTGAACTTAAAGTGAGCTTACACTGGGCCACCTCCCCATCTCCCTGGTCACGCTAACCTGGAGTTCGGCGATCCCCCGCACTGATATGTTGGATCGCTGCTGTACCGGCCCGGGGATTTGAAATCCCCCACGGCTCTCTCTCCTCTTCGCCCGTGGTGACAGGACAGGCTACGCAGGTTCCGATTGGTCGGCGCCGACCAATTAGAATGCTCCTAAATGTACTTCTTTACGAGGTACGTTTAGGAGATTGAGCCACAGGGGATTTCTAAGCCCCGGACTGGTGAGGTGGCGACCCAAGGTGTCAGTGCGGGTGATCGCTGTGCTCCAGGTCAGCAGGAACGGGGGTGGCGGTTGGGTCCTGTGTAAGTTCACCTTACAGATTTTTATGTAAAGGTGAACTTACCCTTTAATGTTGCATCCTAATGTGCCTGCTCTTAAAGAGGCAAGCATGTAAGAGGTACAGGAGGACTTTATGCACTAATGTTGTAAAGCACTGCGCAAACTGTCGGCGCTATATAAATCCTGTATAATAATAATAATAATGTGTCTGTGCAATCTGTCTTACAGTATCTCACAAAAGTGAGTACACCCTTCACATTTTTGTAAATATTTTATTATATCTTTTCATGTGACAACACTGAAGAAATTACACTTTGCTACAATGTAAAGTAGTGAGTGTACAGCTCGTATAACAGTGTAAATTTGCTGTCCCCTCAGAATAATTCAACACACAGCCCTTAATGTCTAAACCACTGGCAACAAAAGTGAGTACACCTTTAAATGAAAATATCCAAATTGGGCCCAAAGTGTCAATATTTTGTGTGCCCACCATTATTTTCCACCACCGCCTTAACCCTCTTGGGCATGGAGTTCACCAGAGCTTCACAGGTTACCACTGGAGTCCTCTTCCGCTCCTCCATGACGATATCACGGAGCTGGTGGATGTTAGAGGCCTTGCACTCCTCCTCCTTCCATTTGAGGATGCCCCACAGATGCTCAATAGGGTTTAGGTCTGGGGACATGCTTGGCCAGTCCATAACCTTTACCCTCAGCTACTTTAGCAAGGCTGTGGACATCTTGGAGGTGTGTTTGGGGTCGTTGTCATGTTGGAATACTGCCCTGCGGCCCAGTCTCCGAAGGGAGGGGATCATGCTCTGCTTCAGGATGTCACAGTACATTTTGGCATTTATGGTTCCCTGAATGAACTGTAGCTCCCCAGTGCCGACAGCACTCATGCAGCCCCAGACCATGACACTCCCACCACCATGCTTAACTGTAGGCAAGACACACTTGTCTTTGTACTCCTCACCTGGTTGACACCACACACGCTTGACACCATCTGAACCAAATAAGTTTATCTTGGTCTCATCAGACCACAGGGCATGGTTCCAGTAATCCATGTCCTTAGTCTGCTTGTCGTCAGCAAACTGTTTGCAGGCTTTTTTGTGCATCATCTTTAGAAGAGGCTTCCTTCTGGGACGACGACCATGCAGACCAATTTGATGCAGCGTGCGGCGTATTGGTCTGAGCACTGACAGGCTGACCCCCACCCCTTCAACCTCTTCAGCAATGCTGGCAGCACTCATTCGCCTGTATCCCAAAGACAACCTCTGGGCATGACTCTGAGCATGGTCACTCAACTTCTTTGGTCGACCACGGTGATGCCTGTTCTGAGTGGAAGCTGCCCTGTTAAACCGCTGTATGGTCTTGGCCACCATGCTGCAGCTCAGTTTCAGGGTCTTGGCAATCTTCTTATAGTCTAGGCCATCTTTATGTAGAGCAACAATTCTTTTTTCAGATCATCAGAGAGTTCTTTGCCATGAGGTGCCATGTTGAACTTCTAGTGACCAGTATGAGAGAGAGCGATAACACCAAATTTAACACACTTGCTGCCCATCCACACCTGAGACCTTGTAACACTAACGAGTCACATGACACAGGGGAGGGAAAATGGCTAATTGGGCCCAATTTAAACATTTTCACTAAGGGGTGTACTCCCTTTTGTTGCCGGTGGTTTAGACATTAAGGGCTGTGTGTTGAGTTATTTTGAGGGGACAGCAAATTTACACTGTTATACAAGCTGTACACTCACTACTTTACATTGTAGCAAAGTGTCATTTCTTCTGTGCTGTCACATGAAAAGATATAATAAAATATTTGCAAAAATGTGAGGGGTGTACTTACACAAAAATTGTATTCCCTAACACAGACTTTGTATTAGAAATCACAAGGCAAGGCACTTTTGTCAAGGCACTTTGCACAAGCAGGGCACTCAGAATTTGATCTTCCTTTTATTGCTCAGGAAGATATGCTTACACAGGAGAGGAGAAGGTAGGTTTTTAGACTTGACAAGTATGGTGGATCAATTATGCCCTGATGGTCTTAACAAATATTATGATAAACGTTTGTGTGTGTGTGTATATATATTACATTTCAGGTTCACCTTTAATTTATTAATTACTTTAATGCCTTAAAATAGAATTAAAGGCAGAAGTGTTTTTTTTTCTCCTTCTGACTAGAGTAATGGAGAGTTATAACCAATGTGAACTTCTGTATGCCATTTGTGTCACGTTGGGGAGATTTCCTTTCATTTTCTGTCCCATAGCCAAAACAGTGAGTTAGATCAAATTCCTTCGAAGTGAGAATCTCTGGTTATCACCAGGGGCACCAAAACTAGTTTACCCCTTATTTTCTGTCTTTTCCTTGTTTTGGTGACCACCACAGTTGGTGTTTTTCTTCCACTTTCAGTCTCTGTGATAACGGTGAAGAATGACAGCATGTCCTGACACTAACTAAGGTTGCCACATCATCCCTTTAATCCAGGACACACATGAATTACACAGGTTGTTCTGAGGCTAATTGAATCCAAAGGCACCAAGTGAGTTTAATTACCACTTTAATCAGCCACAGAATCTCTGTAATTAATACGTGTCTTGGATTAAAGGAATGATGTGGCAACCTTACCTGACACGTGCATGATTTCAGGGTGGTCTTAGCATGGAAGAGAATTCCTGGGCAGGCTGTAAAAGTGACACTTCCATGCACCACCTGTGTTTCACTGGGTTTTGAAAGAAGGGGCTGAATTTAAGGTGCTTTTTATCGTTTAGGTTCAAACTGTGCTTTGACTTCTTTAAAAAAACAAACTTTAATTTCTGTTCCTAGGAGGAAAATCAATTCCCGAAGATACACCTGTGTGCCGAATATTGTTACGGAAAGAAGTCTTAAGGCTTGTCATTAATCTGAGTAGTTCTGTAGGAACAAAGGGTCATGAAACAGGACTGTTAACGTAAGTTTTTTTTTAACATTTTTTTTAACGTGTTCACCCTCTTTCCAAAAGGTATTCTTGTTTTGAAAACATTGCGGCGAACAAATCTGACACTGACACTTTTTTGGGGACCAGTGACACCAATACAGTGATCAGTGCTAAAAAAATGCAGGAGTCAACATCCGGGGCTATCAAAGGGTTAAATGTACTCATAGGGAGTACTTTCTAACAGTATGGGGGTAGACAGAGATCCGTGTTCCTGCTTAGCAGGAACACAAGATCTCCATCTTCCCCTTCACAGAACGGTGATCTGCTTTGTTTACAATGGCAGACCGCCGCTCTGCCTATCCTGAGAATGATCGCGAGGTGCCGGCAAACATCGGGTCCGAAGGTTGCCAGCGGCGCGCGCCCCAGACCTAGGGTACGGAATCACGTAGAGATACTTGATTTCTCGCAGGAGGGCCGACCTGCCGCAATATATCTGCCTGGGGCGGTCCGGAAGGGGTTAATCCAAACACTCTACTAGATTGCTGAGCTGCTGGAATTTCATGCTCTATTTTATTAACACCATTTAACACAATATCCGCCCAGCTGTTTTTAAAGGGGTTCTTTGGGTCACAATACATAGTTATGAAACCCTTGAGCGCTTCATGGTTATGTCCATTTCCACCAGCCACACCAAGTAATAATTAGGAAATCCGTAAGTCTCAATTCACACTGATGCGGTGCGGGATTTGTAGTGTTTCCTGTGCGTTTCCCCACACCAATTGCTCTCCGTTCATGCGATTCGCTGCGGACGTCAATGTTAATAACACCCCAGAGATGGGTCGCAAAACACAGTGGGCTTACGTATGGCTTAAACAGACCCATGCGATCCGATTCCATTCGTGTGGTGTGATTTGGGCCATACAAAACGAATGGGCTTGAAATGCACTGTAAAGAACTGCATGTGATTTGAATAACAATGCGGTGCAATTTCCTGTCCACATCACATGCAGTTTCCCACACATCAGTGTGAACCATCACTAAATCCTAGGCAAAGAAGCAGAACCTATAAGTGTTTAGTCTTGGGGACGTTTATAGTAGTGCATTGCTGTAACCAGCACTGAGATGAGATGAGCCGCTGAAATGTTGGGCGTTTCTTGTGCCCCTCCAATGGAAATAGCTCTGATTTTCGGTGAATATCTCATTTCAAGTCAACAAGTTGAGTTTAGTTGTCGTCATTCCTGGTGTTTTGTCACTGGTGCGTCTCCTCATTCCAGTTTTTACTTGGTATGGCTTAAACCTGGTACCCACTAGTAGTTTTCTTTTGTCCAACCCAGCGAGCTGAACCAAAAAACAAAACTGAAGAGCTCAGGAGTAGCTGCTGTACAAACAAGCTGATGTTGGTACAGCAATCTCCCCTGCTGTGCTATTGTGTTCTGACAGGGATGCCCTTCCGCAACCCCCCCCCCAACCAAAACACACTGCTGATTGGGTGTCGATCAGCAGACCTTTTTCAGTCATGCCATTCCTGCACGTAGGATGTGCATCTACAGTGGATATAAAAAGTCTACACGCCCCTGTTAAAATGTCAGATTTCTGTGAAGAAAAAAATGAGACAAAGATAAATCATTTCAGAACTTTTTCCACATTTAGGCCCCTTTCACACTTGTGTGACACGATTTTACTGCGATTTCGGGTCAGTGCGACTTTGGTCCAACATTGCCACTTTGGCACAATGAAAACATTTTACAAAGTCGTACAGGAATAGTACAGAAGTCACATCTATATTATTCAGGTGCGATTTGCATGCGACTTTGAGGGTTTAACATTGAAGTCTATGGACATCAAGTTGCATCAAACTTAAGCCATAGTAATGCAGGGACTACTTTGAAGTCGGCATGACTTCAAAGTGTTACAGATATGAACGGTACTCATTGGAAATAATGGGGAACGACTTGTCATGTGACTTTGCAGTCCCAAGTCTCATAAGTGTGAAAAGAGCCTTAGGCCTCATGCACACAGGACGTTAAAAAAAATTCTAGAAATGTCAGTAGCTTTGTAGTGAATTTTTCAGCGTTATTGCACTAGTGTTTTGAAGCAGTAGCGTTTTTGAGTGTTTTTTTTTTCAATGGATCAAAAACATCCAAAAACGTTCAGCTGGGACAGGGGCCTTAGTCAAGGTAGAGGGAATTATGAACTTTTTCAAATACCAGTCAATATTGGCACACAACCTTCAGGCTTCTGCTAGAAAGCTGAACATGAAGAGGAACTTCATCTTTCAGCATGACAACGACCCAAAGCAGACATCCAAATCAACAAAGGAATGGCTTCACCAGAAGAAGATTAAAGTTTTGGAATGGCCCAGCCAGAGCCCGGACCTGCATCCGATTGAAAATCTGTGGGGTGATCTGAAGAGGGCTGTGCACAGGAGATGCCCTCGCAGTCTGACAGATTTGGAGTGTTTTTGCAAAGAGTGGGAAAATATTGCCAAGTCAAGATGTGCCATGCTGATAAACTCCTATCCAAAAAGACTGAGTGTTGTAATAAAATCAAAAGATGTTTCAACAAAGTATTAGTTTAACCACTTCAATACTAGACACTTACCCCCCCTTCCTGCCCAGACCAATTTTCAGCTTTCAGTGCTGTTGCGCTTTGAATGACAATTGCGCAGTCATGGGACGACGTACCCAAGTGAAATTTTTATAATTTTTTTTTCCCCACAAATAGAGCTTTCTCTTGGTGGTATTTGATCACCACTACGGTTTTTATTTTTTGCGCTACAAATAAAAAAAGACCGAAAATTTTGAAAAAAAAAAGTTTTTCTCTGTCACAAAACTGTAAATAAGTACATTTTCTCCATCACTGATGGGCACTTATGAGACAGTACTGATTGGCACGGATGAGGCAGCATTGAATGGCACTGATGAAGCACTTATATGCAGCACTGATAGGTGGCACTCATGGGCACTGATAGGTGGCACTGGTGGGAATCAATGACAGATGCACTGTAAGGTTCCCATTCCCTGGTGGTCTAGGGTGGCATCTGAAGTTAGCACTGAGTGCCATCCATGTTGGACATTGTGCCCCTTACTTGGTGGTCTAGGGTGGGCTCCTCGGTGGTCAGGGTGGCCGGCTTTTGGTGGTCCTGGGTGGGCTGTCCCTGGGTGGCATCCCTGCTGGTCCTGGGTGGAGATCTTTGGGGGGGGGCTGTGCTGATAAACACTTAGCACATACCCCCCCCCCCCCCCCCTCCCCTGTCAGGAGAGCAGCCGATCTGCAGACGCGAGTAGAGGAAAAGCCGATAAACTGATCTTCCTGTTTACACTGTGACCAGCTGTGATTGGTCACAGCTGACCACATGGTGTAAAGAGCTTCCGATGGAAGCTCTTTACGTAATGCGGTAAATGCAGTGCGTCAGACTGTTGCACTGCACAACCGATGTGCACCCCCGGGTTATCCTGGCGGATGTCTCATGACGTCCAGTCAGGATAACTGAACAACCGCCCAGCTGTCATTTTGCTATAGGCTGTGCGGGAAGTGGTTAAGGGTGTGCACATTTATGCATCCATATTTTAGTTTTTTACTTCTCTCCACCTAAAAGATTTCAGTTTGTTTTTCAAACCGTTTATAGGTCACAATAAAGGTGGAAAAAGTTATGAAATTATTTCTTTGTCTCTTTTTTTTTTTTTTTTTTTCCATTACAGAAAACCTGACATTTTAACAGGGGTGTGTAGACTTTTTATATCCACTTTATGTTAATGAAATTAAATGTAGCATTTGTGAGTTTTAAACTACAGTCTGCCATTAAACTTAAAAAATTGGTGCCCTTGCTAGTTGTAAATGTATGTGCTGCAAATAGATGTGGGATAATGTGTGGAGATAAAACCCGCCAACCTCAGGCAGTGTGGCACAGAGAAATAATAGTCAGCAGTTAGTTTTCTGCTATTGGTCGTGTGCAGCAAATAACTATAGAGTTTGATGCACTAATTCTGTTTTTCTTTCTCCATTTAGGATTAAAGAGAAGTTTCCCCAAGCATTTGATGACATTTGCCTCTACTCAGAAGTTTCCTACTTATTAGCTCATTGCACATTTCGTCTCCCATCTCGGAGGTTCATCCAAGAGCTTTTTCAAGATGTGCAGTTTCAAATTGTAAGTGACCAGACAACAGAATTTTATTAAAGTGTAAAATTAAAGCTTTATTAAACCCAAAACCAAAAATGTAATTATTGCAGCTTACCGATCCCTTTAGATGTGGTGGCTGCATTTGTTTTCTTAAGGCTTTTTCTCCCTCTGTTTTCACCTGGTGATCTGGCCAGTAGCACACCTCCTGTATTAACCTGCCTCCAGAAATCAAGGAGCACAGGGGCACCTTTGGAAAGCAGCATTGTTAATCTGGCAGGAGGGGCACATTAGATGTATTAGCAGATTTAGATACATTAAAGGAGAAATATGGCCCGAGCTTTTTGGCAGCAGCTAGCTGGCATAACCCTGGTATTTTTTTTAAACAGTGGGCGATCCAGCGTCCGATTAAAAGTGGTCCCAGCTTCGAATTCACAGCGGGATCAGTTTTATAGGCAACAGGAGAGGTGACCCAACCCCCTCGCTTTCTGGCCGTTTCCCTGATTATCGAAGCCGTCGGTAAAAGGGGAAACGATACGATCCCCTGGAATGATGGGCAGGAAGTCGAGTGAGGGCAAGATGGCCCCTACTCAACTCTATGCCCTTGGGGGACTGGAGAGACGTCAAACGTCACTTCCGCCCTCTGGCCTTAAAGAGCCCTTTTTTTTTTCTTTTTGTGTAAAATTACTCTTTTTTTTTTTTACATTCCTTGTAATAGAAATAAAAGTGATCAAAAAACAGTGTAAAAATAAATTTAAGCACCCCGTTGCTCCGAGCTCGTGTGCAGATGCGAACACATACGCAAGTCGCGCCCACATATGTAAACGGTGTTCAAACCACACATGTGAGGTATCGTCGTGATCATTAGAACGAGAGCAATAATTCTAGAGCAAGACGTCCTCTGTAACTCTATACTGGTAACCTGTAAAAAATGTTAAAGCGTCGCCTATAGGGATTTTTAAATACCGTAGTTTGTCATTATTCCACGAATGTTCGTAATTTAAAAGCATGACATGTTGGGTATCTTTGCTCGGTGTAACATCCTCTTTCACATTATACAAAAAATATTGGGCTAACTTTTCTTTTTTTTTTTTTAATTTAAAAGTGTATTTTATTTTTAAAAAATGTGTTTGTAAGACTGCTGTGCAAATACGGTATATAGTATTGCAACGTTCTCCATTTTATTCTCTAGGGTCTCTGCTAAAAAAAATATACAATGTTTGGGGGTTCTAAGTAATTTTCTAGCAAAAAATACTGATTTTAACTTGTAAACAACAAATGTCCGAAATAGGCTTGGTCCTTAAAGAGGAGTTCTGCCTTTGTGAAAAAAAAATACACGTCAACAACTATAAGTACTTACCTGTCCTGGGAGCCCGAGATGTCTGCACCCGAAACTGACCCGTCCACCGGCTCCGGGTGCAGGCACCAGCATTCTTACTAAGGGAAACAGGAAATGAAGCCTTGCAGCTTCACAGCCTGTTTCCCACTGCGCATGCACGAGTCGTGCTGCGCTTTCTGAAGGGCGCGGACATTGCATAGACCTCCACATAAGATTGCGCCGATCTTTCCCCAAAAGTGGGAGTGGATATCTGGTTTTTAAAAGGTGACAAATGTGGCACCGGAGTGGGGGAGGAATCAGATCTGCGCAAGTTCCATTTTTGGGTGGAACTCATCTACCCTGACCAAGTAAACAGAGGGAGCTATTAATTAGCTGGTGTAGAATGGGAAATGTGCATAGGTGACTCCTCTAGCTCACACAATTAACTGCCAAGTGCACTTTGTTAGGGCTTGGGTTGTTTTCCTTCACTTGAGGTGCGTTTAAAACTCATTCCCATTCACTTATAGGCGCAGTGTGTAAATGACTGTTATGAGGCTACCTTTGACCTGCTTTGTGTTCGGTTTTTCTAGACACAGCATGTCCTATTAGACCCGTTCGAGTTGGCAGAACAAACGCAGCCTTTTGCTGTGATTTGCATTGGAATGCAGGAATTAGATTTGCCACTAACCCAGTGTGCCTTTTCCCTACACAGTCCCTCCTAATGTTTTTGTTCACTACAATAGCTAATCTAGTCCATTATTTGTTCTTTATTAACAGATGCATGAAGAAGCAGAGGCTCTCTTAGCGGTTCCACCAAAACAACCTATAATTGCTGCTGATGCCGAATCATGACCCTTTATATCTGTGATCAGCAGGAAGTAATGGACATTTGCCTGGCTGACTGACCCCACAGACACAGGAGCACCTTCTCTCATTCAGAATGCTACGTGCAACGTGAATGAAGAATCTATATATATATATATATATATATAATTTTTTTTTTTCCCTTAAACCTGAACAGTGATTCTTTTTTGTTCACCCTCCAACCAGAGGAGTTTCCTGTCAACGCAAACGTGGCTATTCCAACCATAAATACCTTTGTATGCAAGAGCCAAGCACTGATACAACCACGAATCCTATAAATATCTATGTAAATAGCTGGACACTTTGCAGAGACTCCTTGTCTGTCCTCGAGCAGTATGATGCCTTGTATAAAGACCCTTTGTTACAAATTGGTATTTTCCTGCATGGCCCTTGCAATCCACCTGCCAAGATTTTAGGGACACCTCAGGGACAAAGACCCTGCAATGCTTTTTTTCAAAACACTACTTAGATGGAGATGTATGCGGCCTCTTGTTTTATAACCCAAGAAAGAAGCAGCCTAAGATTACTTGCTGTGGTCACAGTAGTATGCTTAATCTTTTAATTGCCACTGCAATTCTATAACACCCATATCCCCCCCCCGCTCCCACTATAGAAACACATTTATGGATAAGATATTACATTATGTACCCTTGAACCTGACTGATAATTGATCCCTTCTCCATTTTATGAGGCTAGTAAGTGTCTTATGGCCATAACCATTGCTCAGAATCCAGTCTGTTGTATAGGAGGACACCGCCACCTTGATACATTTCACCTCTATGTCAAAGGTCTCACGGGAAGCAAGCAAGACGTGACGTCAGGCATTTTGCACATTCCGCCAGAAGACAAAGAAAACAAAAGACAATCTGTTTTAACAGTTGGATATATTTTATTTATCACAGTATGACCTTACGTGACTGCTAGAAGTATTCTGGATAGGCCAGAGGAAGATCTAGCACAAAACAATGTCTGTCTATTTGTCTCTTTATTTAATGCCAGTGGTTTTTTTTTTTTTTTTTTTGTTTTTGTTTTTTTGTTTTTTTCCTATTGTTTTAATAGATTTTGCACAAGACATATTCATACAATGTAATTGGTCGGAAGAGGCTGATGGCTTTGACACATGCACCTTTTCTGTTTTTTGTTTTTTTTTTTTTGGGTTTATACATATCTATCTTAAATCGAATGGAAATGTTCTGAATTTCAACTTTTTTCTCGCTGACGGAATTCATCTAACCATTTGCAGAGCAAAAGTGTTGGATCCCTTCTGCCAGCCAAAAGGTGAAGATATGCAAATATGTATATAACTAGCATGGACAAAGTCACTACATTGCGCGTATGTAAGCTCACATTTTATGATGTTGAATGGCTTGAGTGTATGTATATATCATCCAGCTGGACTGTTAGAATCTGTGCAAATGAGGAATTACGTGTGTGCTAAACAGTGTAAATCTTTCATCACAAAGTATGTCCGATTTGCTTACCGGAAAACAAAGAAGAAGAAAAAAAGGTTGGCGCACACCGTGATATTGAAACTCTGTTTCCATGTGTGAAACAATGTATAAAATGCAATTAAATTGTATGATAATTTAAAATGAAACCTTTTTGTGTTAGTGCATTTTTTTTTAATGCAAGTTAAAGTATATAACCCTAACAAGGAGCTCCTTGATTCTCCTGTTTGTTTCCTTTTTGGTCTTTTAAAGTGATTCTTAAGGCAGAAGCTTTTTTACCTTAATGTATTCTATGCATCAAGGTAAAAAGAAACCTTCTGCAGGAAGCTTCTTCCTGAGCCCGATCTCAATCCAGTGATGTGCAATAGAGCAGAGGCTCTCTTGGCTCACATAACAGCAGCAGGAGCCATTGGCTCTTGCTGCTGTCAACTACAACTGGGCATGGCCAAGCCGCAAAGCAGAGCAAAACTCGGGAGCGAGCATGCAATGGGGGCACTCACTCGGAAGGAGGGAGGGACCAGGAGCGTCAGCGGGGACCTGAGAACTGAAGGATCAGGTCTCTGTTTTTTCTCTTTTTTTATTTATCGTTTCTTATTTTTAAAAAGAATAAAACATTTGCCTTTAGAATCATTTTAACTATACCGTTTAAAGAGTTTTGTTATATATATGTTCAATATGTGCAAAAAAATACCTGTTATTCAACCCAAGAGCTAAATGATGCTAAAAAGTCTTTAAGAACCCCAAAATGTAATTGCGGGATCTGCGGGTAGCTCTTGCAGCTGTTGGAATTGAAGTGCATGCAATTACAATTAGAGATGTCACCTTATTTAAAGGGTTAGTTCATCTGTAAAAAAAAAAAAAAACCCTATGCATTCAAGAAGCTCCAGTAACAATAAACTAAGCAGCTTTAAAAATACCCTTCATTAACCACTTTACTGGCAATTGCTTGCATATGCAACACTGTACACAAATGAAATGTGTGTGTATATATATATATATATATATATATTTTTTTTTTTTTTATTTCACACAAATAGAGCTTTCTTTTGGTGGTATTTGATAAACACTTTTTTTTTTAAATAACGAAAAAAGGCAGAACATTTTGACAAAAACAATATTTTCTACTTTCTGTTATAAAAAATATTCAATAGAAAAGCTAATTTTTTCATAAATTTAGGCCAAAATGTATTCTGCTACATGTCTTTGGTTAAAAAATAAAAAATCCCAATAAGTGTATATTGGTTTGTGTAAAAGGCCACACGCCTCCACTGCAGTCTGCCTGAAAAACAATTTGCTGCATCGCTCCATCTTATTCTGTTGAGAGAATGAGCCCAGCTATTGGATGCTCACACCCCGCATTGCAAAAGTGAGCACGGGGCTCTGAACAAGGACAACGCTTTCTACTGTGATGCTGGTTACTAGCATTAGACAAGAAAGAGCTATGCTGAATATTGAACATTTTTTTCCAGACAGACTGTGGTGGGGGGCACAAATGACCTAAAGATATAACTGATACATTAGGAAGATGTTAAAAGATGCTTCTTTTTTTGTTACCTACGGGGAATTCTTGACTGCACAATTTTACCTGCATGGGGGAAGTATGCCAGGAAAAAAGCTTTTGATGTCCAAAAAGAACATTGAAGCAAGACCTTCTAGAACATTAGCTGTGTATTCATGAAACAGAGTTGTTTGATCGCAGTACCATTAGACACGTTTTGACTGAAACCGTAAACTGCATTTCAGGAAGAGCCTCATACCAACTGTGAAGCATGATGGTTGAAATGTTATTATTTGTGGTCACTTTACTGCTTTGAGGCCTGGGCTTGCTTGAAGTCATAGAGTCAGCTATGAATTCTACATCATACCATGTTGATGAGAATTTGATATCATCTCTCTGAAAATTAAGTTGAATGAGAAATGGATCTTTCAACACAATAATGTCTTGAAACATAATAGCAAACCCACCAAGGAAAATAAATGGAGGGTTATGGGCTTACCTAGTCAAAGCCCTGATTTTTTGAATCCTGTTGATATGTTGTAGTGGGATTTGAAACTGGCAGTTTATGCAAGGAAACCCACAAACTTCTTGTAACTGATAATTTAGCATTTTCAATGTCAATGTAAGAGACTGGTGGGCATTTATAAAAAAAACATCCGCAATAAGTCATTTAAGCTAAAGGGCGTGCAATGTTGGCTTCTGAGGCTAAAAATCTGCTTATTTTTTCCACAGTACACCATGGCATCAGTTGATATTTTTGTTGAATAAATTATTGAAAAGCCAACATTACTCTTCCGTTCACTGACAGACGCAGCCTTATGACACGTGGGGTTATGCTCATATTACTAGGAGTAGACTAGGCAAAAATAAAACAAAAGCATAGGTTGGCCCCTCCCAGGGGGCCGTCCTCACCTTAGCATATAACCCCCCTGCTCTGCATAGCACATCAGTTTTAAATTGCCTAGTGCAAGGAGTAGACCTGGTTCCCTATGGGATCTGCGGTCTCCTGAAGATTTTTTCTGATGAAGACTGCTATCAAGAAGCTGGCTGGTGGTATAGAGGATATCTAGAATCCAAAAACTTTCCCCAGTCCGGCCGTCACTATGCAAGCTACCCTTAGCGGGGGCCTGCTGCATAGCACCCGTTCCGTGCGGGCGGCCAGTGGCTAAAACCCACTAGAGCCCAGTGACTGGTTTTGTGCCTGGCCAGCAGCATGCCTCTCTATGGGGAGGTAAGTCTGCTCCGGGTGGCTACCCGCTGCGCCCGTCGGATTGGTGAGTGGACCCCTCTTCCTTCCTAGAGGCGCGGAGAGTGGGCTCCTGGGCAGCTTCTGTGGTAGCCAGCCGGTGGGGGGTCGAAGAACTATCGTCAGAAGTAGTCTTTTTTAGA
>BLSH010396939.1:50092-78146 GCA_018402905.1 Glandirana rugosa
CCCCCCCCCCCCCCCCCCCCGCAGTACCACACCTTGCACTGACCGTTCGGAGCACTGCATTAAGCGGTTCGCCGCCATTCGGTATGGATCACCGTTCGTTCGTCCGCCGACCGCACCATTTTGCTATAAGCTCTGCTTGTGTTAATGGCAGCATCCATTGTTTGGTAGCCCATGCGGTTTTCAGCCTGTCCTCTGGCGGCCCCCAGTGGTCATTTTTGGTATTACAGGAAGTGATAAAAACGGAAGTAGTACTTCCGGTTTCACTTGGACAACGTGGCTGACACTCGGTGGTGCAGGCTCTTGAAGTGCAGTGGATTTTTGGGCATTGCTCATTCTGGTCACTGTGCGGAAGCATTAAAACAGCAAGTATAGCTGGCTCTCTCTGGGTGCTGGTAGCGGTGGGTGCAATCCTCCCGGGTCTCCCTGGCTGATTGGTGGGGTAGAGGTGGTGGTCACACAGTGGGAGTGCCAGAAGGCTGGGATGTCAGAGGCCGGCAATGCTATGGCAGGGGTACCTGCGAATCAACAATCCACCCCCGGAACCCTGGTGTCCTTGGAACAGCTGAGGGCGGTGTTTGGGGAGTTCTTTCCCCGGACGGGGGTCCCGATTCCGGGGGGCCCCAAAAAACACCCCCCTCATTCCTCAGGGGAGGAATCGGATCCAGAGAGCGCCTCTATGGTCACACCCGTGGACTTATCGGAGGGTGAACTGCCCTCAGACGGCGAAGGTGATCAGGAGGCTCCATTTTCGCGCGCCAAAGCAATAGTGGCCGCTCTGATCACTGATATTCGCGACTCCATGCGGCTTGACCAAGCAGGAGAGTCGCCTGAGTCCACATATATTTGTGGATCGCTTAAACCCCCTAGGGCTTACCCTTAGGATCAGGTGTTTGAACAGGCGATGTTCAAGGAATGGCTACGGCCGCAAAATTCCTTTGCTTTGCCTAAAAGCTTTGCTGTTCGCTACCCCCTTGAGGATAGCTTTACTAAGAGATGGGCGTCCCCAGCGATGGACCCTCCAGTGGCCCGTCTGAATAAGGCAACGACCATTCCCTTGGAGGGGTCTCCGTCTTTTAAGGAAGCGGCCAATCGCCGCACGGAGGCAGTGTCTAAGTCACTGTTCTTGTTGGCTGGGTCAGCCATGCGGCCGGCGCTAGCAGCTGCGATGGCGGCGCAATCTCTTCACAAGCAAGCTGCCACATTACACTCCGGTTTAACTTGTGAGTGTGCACAGGCTGAAGTACAGCGGGCACAACATTTGGAAGAGGGTCTCCGCTACATATGCCATGCGGCTTTGGACCTGCTTCCCATGCTGTCAAAAATGTCTGTTTTTGCAATTTTTTTTCAGGCGGGTGCTGTGACTCCGCTCTTGGTCGGGCGACCAGGCTTCAAAGAAAGCTCTTGCAGATCTTCCCTTTCAGGGAGGGCGTCTGTTTGGCCCACAGTTGGATGAAATCATTAAGGATTTCACGGGAGGGAAGAGTACTTTCCTTCCAGAGCCAAATCGGCAGGATTCTCGCCGTAGGCAGGGCCCTGTTTCTTCAGGTCAGAAGAAGTTTTTTCATCCGCCCGGCTCAGCGGGTAAGGGCTTCAAGTCCGGTAAGGCTTCTGCTGGGCCCAATAAAAGGCCCCGGCAACATAAGTCTGAAAAAGTGAAGGATAAATCAACCTCCGTATGATGGGTTGCCCCCGCCCGACTCACGTGTGGGGGGCCGCTTGCTGGGGTTCGCAGGCAGATGGGCTGCCCACATCACCGATCGGTGGGTACTGGAGGTGGTGTCCTCCGGGTACAGGATAAAATTCACCTCTATGCCCCGAGAAAGGTTCTTCCCTTCAAACTTAAGACTCCCTCAGGGGCGTCGGGAGGCGCCTCTAGGCGCAGTTCGGGCGCTTGCCGAACGGGGTGATTGTACCGGTACCCATGGTGGAAAGATTTCACGGGTATTACTCGAACCTCTTTGTGGTGCCCAAAAAGGCGGTGTCAGGCCAGTTCTGGACCTGAAGGCATTAAACTGCTTTGTAAAGACGAAGAGATTCAGGATGGAGTCCATCCGCTCGGTCGTGGCCGCCCTGCACCAAGGGGAATTCATGGCTTCCCTGGATATCAGGGACGCGCATCTCCACGTTGTCAGTCAGTTTGTCAGTCACCAGCGTTTTCTACGCTTCACAGTGGGAGATCTGCATTACCAGTTTGTGGCACTTCCCTTTGGGCTGGCTTCATCTCCCCGAGTGTTCACCAAGGTGGTGGCCCCGATGCTGGCGCTGCTGAGACAGAGAGGTATTGCGGTAGTAACATACCTCGACGATTTACTCCTGAGAGCAGAGTCTGCTGCGGCTCTGGAGGAGAAGGTGACAATCACGGTGTCCACGTTAAGAGTTCAGTTGGCTGATCAACCTGCAGAAATCATCGTTGACTCCATCCTGCCGGCTGGAATACCTGGGTCTGATTCTGGACACGGTGCAGGCAAGGGTGTTTTTACCACCAAACAAGCTCCTTACACTTCAGGCAGCAGTGCGAACCCTGTTATCACGCCAGTGGTCCTCCTTACGGTTCTGTATGCAAGTGTTGGGGCTCATGGTGTCGACTTTCGAAGCGATACCTTACGCCCAGAGTCACACTCGGCTCTTGCAGAAGGCGATTTTGTCGCATTGGGACAAATCCCCCCTATCCCTAGACAAACTGATCAGGTTGGATCATCAGTCCCGAGGATCCTTGATTTGGTGGATTCGGGCTCCGGCCCTAAAGTTGGGAAAATGTTTTCTCCCCCTCAATTGGTCGATAGTAACGACGGATGTCAGCCTATCAGGCTGGGGAGGGGTCCTGGGTTAGTTTTCTGCCCAGGGTCGTTGGTCAGTGCAGGAAGCTTGTCTTCCAATGAATGTACTGGAACTGAGAGCCATCAGACTTTGTCTGTCCCGTTGGTCAGAAAGGCTGCAAGGCCTCCCTGTCCGGGTTCAGTCGGACAATGCCACGGCTGTGGCATATGTGAACCATCAGGGTGGAACAAGAAGCTCGGCAGCAGCCGCGGAGGTGGCTCTGGTCCTTCGGTGGGCAGAACTTCACGTGCCAGCTCTCTCTGCAATCTACATCCCAGGCGTGGAAAACTGGCAGGCGGACTTTCTCAGCCGCCGGACTCTGGATCAGGGGGAATGGTCCCTACATCCAGAAGTGTTCCGCCAGATTTGCCTCAAGTGGGGCACGCCAGAGGTGGACCTCATGGCCTCCAGGTTCAATAACAAGGTACAGACCTTTGTGTGCAGAACAAAAGATCCGTTGGCGGTCGCCTCGGACGCACTGGTAGCGCCCTGGGGTCGGTATCGGCTACTGTACATCTTTCCTCCTCTAAAGCTTCTACCGCTGGTTCTGCGCAGGATAGAAGCAGAGGGAATCCCGACAATCCTGGTAGCTCCGGATTGGCCTCGGCGTCCTTGGTACGCCGACGTAGTACGGATGGTGACAGATGTTCCGTGGCGTCTTCCACTTCGCAAAGACTTACTGTCTAAGGGGCCCATCTTGCACCCTGCTTTTACCCTTGCTGGCTTTGACGGCTTGGCTATTGAGTCCCAGGTGTTCAGGGATAGGGGTGTCTCGGACTCCGTGATCCCTACTATGATTGAAGCACGTAAAGGTACCTCATGTAAGATTTATCATAGGACCTGGAAGGCCTATATTACCTTGTGCGAGGCAGGGGGTTGGAACCCCCACTCTTATATAGTGTCCAGAGTACTGACTTTTTTGCAGCAAGGACTGGACAAGAACCTGGCGTTAAGTACGCTTAAGGGTCAGATTTCGGCCCTGGCGGTTCTTTTTCAACGGCCCTTGGCGTCTCATTCATTGATCCGTACATTTGTACAGGGGGTACGTCATGTGGCTCCTCGGATACGGTCGCCTCTGGCACCGTGGGATTTGAATCTGGTGCTTTCTGTGCTGCAGAAACCGCCATATGAAAAGATTAGGGACATTCCCTTGCGACTGTTGTCGCAGAAAGTGGCTTTTCTGGTGGCTGTCACATCTGCTAGGCGGGTGTCTGAGTTAGCAGCGTTATCCTGCAAGTCACCTTACTTTGTCCTTCATAAGGACAAGGCGGTTTTGCGACCTTCCCCTTCATTTCTTCCGAAGGTGGTTTCTTCTTTTCATTTAAATGAGGATATTGTTCTTCCCTCATTGTGCCCGCACCCGTCGCATCCCAAAGAAGTTGAACTGCATTCTTTGGATGTGGTGAGGGCTTTGCGGGTGTATTTGTTTATTACAGCTTCTTTTCGGAAGTCTGATTCTTTATTTGTGCTGACGGAAGGGTCGCGAAAAGGTATGGCGGCCTCGTCGGCTACCATTTCTCGTTGGATAAGGAAGACCGTGACTCATGCATATGAGATTTGGGGCAAGGTTCCCCCGTTTCCAGTCACGGCTCATTCCACCAGGGCAGTTAGTACTTCCTGGGCATTTAGACACCAGGCCTCTGTGTCTCAGGTGTGCAAAGCGGCTACTTGGGCCTCAGTGCACACGTTTACTAAGTTTTACAAAATTGATGTTTCAGCATCTGCGGATGCTGCCTTTGGCCGCAAAGTATTACAAGCGGCAGTATAGGCGCGATTAGCGCCGCCTGAGTGGGCGTTTTTCTGTTGGGTATAGTTGTTATAGTTTGCCCATCCCTCTTGATTGGCACAGCTTTGGGACGTCCCCACGTGTCATAAGGCTGCGTCTGTCAGTGAACGGAAGAGTAAAAGGGATTTTATTATAACTTGCCGTAAAATCCTTTTCTCTGAGTTCACTGACAGACGCAGCACCCACCCCTCTGTGTTGAGTTTGTACGGCTTGTTACAAACTGATGTGCTATGCAGAGCAGGGGGATTATATGCTAAGGTGAGGACGGCCCCCTGGGAGGGGCCAACCTATGCTTTTGTTTTATTTTTGCCTAGTCTACTCCTAGTAATATGAGCATAACCCCATGTGTCCTAAGAAGGCTGCGTCTGTCAGTGAACTCAGAGAAAGGGATTTTACGGTAAGTTATAATAAAATCCCCTTTTTCTTGTTAATATGCAAGTATATGGCCTTTGTCTCTAGGCACTGTTTAGTTGAAGATCTAATGTTTACATGTTCAAATTTTTAGCGCGAAAAGGCAAAAATGGCTATGGGGTGTACTTACTTTTTCACACAACTGTATATGTAATTGACAGACACTTTTGGCCATGTAGTGTGAGCTAAAATTAACTATTCAGGAAGCACCAGAATAAGAATCCTTATTTTCTTAAAACTGACCGTTAATTTTAGCTGCAAATTACAGTTCTATGGGTGAAAAAAAAACCTTTTTGCTTTGTTAGTTGAGCCTTATAATCACATGAAGATAAAAAATTTAATTTTTATACTCTCTATGTAATCCATTTCTTGGACACTTTTGAGGAACACAAGAAGTCATATACTCTTAGGTTATATAACCTTCTACAGGAGGATTGGACAAGAATTGTAGGCAGGCCCAGGATAACCCTGCCAACTCCAAGCATGCCTCAGTTTTGTAGCAAAGCACTACAAAGAGCATGATTATAAAAAAACAGAGGGGTGGGATCTGTGTCCCTCAATGAATTCCAAGAAAATAATTTTATGGTGGTTACAAAAATCCCTTTTCCTTTCTTGTCCATTGAGGGACACAGGAAGTAATATATTGTTCGAATGTCCAAAAGCAGTCCAAACAAATTACTAAAAGGCTTTCAAAAAACTGTGAACTGCCTGCATATCATGAGCTGCCTGATGGACCTTGTGCTCAAAGCTGGCATCACATGAGGCCTCCACATCCACCTGGTAACATTTAGAGAACAGAAGACCAGGTAGCACCTTTTGCAAATTTGAGATACAATAGCCTTCTGCCAAAATGCCCATGAAGGCTTACTTATTGATCTTGTGTGTGCCTTAACAGGAAAGGGTAGCACCTGATCCTTGAGACCATACATTTTAAAACTGCTCTGTCTGAGCCACAGGGAAATGCTGAAACAAGCAGGTGGTCCACCCTCACAGAGATAAGGAATAACAAAGAGAGTCTTTCTTAGCAAAGCAGTGACATTACTTCACGGCACAATCTGCATCCAGGCCATGGAGGGAGATCTTCTGATGACCTGGTTTAGTTGAAAGGCTGAAACTACTTCTGGTGGGAAGGAAGTTCTAGACCTCAACACCACCTTGTCCTTATGCAAGACCAAAAAGGGTTCTTTACAGGATAAAGCCGCCCACTCAAGATCTCACCTTGCAGAGGTAATGGCAACAAAATACACAATCTTGTCGGTTAGAGTAGAAAGGGGAAAATACCTGACAGGTTAAACCATTTGTTTAAAAGCACCCGGAGAACCAAATTCAGATCCCACAGCATCATAGGGGAGCAAATAGGAGACCACATCACAGACACCCTGACCAAAGGTCTTAAAGAGTGAGAAGCCAATGGCCTCTGAAACAAAATCGCTAGAGAAAAGAACTGAACCTTGATGATGCTGTGGGCCAAATGCTGAAAAGTCTTGGTGTGATGGCTTAGTGGTTGCTGGCAAAACAAATAGAGAATCTGCAGGGAAAGGCTCAGGAGTTGTCAGAGTAGGCAAGCACCAGTGCCATTTGGCCCATAAAATTGTGCATGACTGCAGTGAAATTCTCTATGGATAAAGGAGAGGAGACTCCAATGTTTCCATAGGCTCTTGCAAATTTCCAGGCTGCCAGTGTTGGTCAAATGGTCAGACATGCTGCAGGCAGCACTGGAGCAGTTAGTAGAATGTGAGCTTGGAGGTACCTATTATAGCAGGTCTAGCCCTCCTAATCAGACATGTACCAACATATACTGCAAGATGTAGTGTCAACATAGGCAAAACCTCAGGTACTCCCTAACCAACAGATTGGAAGCAGGTGTGCAAGCGGCCAAAGGGGACCAATTCATTGTAGGCATTTTATAGGGACAGACCAAGGATCAGAATTTCATGAAGCCTAGGAAGCAGGGGCAGTAGCCGAAAAATACTTCCTTAATGCTAAATGGTAGGAAAACGGCATGCATTCAACACTGCCCAGCAGATGTCAGTGTACACACCTTCTGTGGTGAAGCTAGTGAAAAGAAGGGAAATTTAAGGCACCCTATAATGAGGTAGCGCCTAGTTCTCGGCACAAACTGCTTACTTTAGAAGATGAGCCTTCAGAGATTGGAAATTACTCCACGGCTGATTTATGGATGTTGCTGTAAGCAGAGCTCCATCCCTAAACATCACTTTCCAGGCTAGCCATGCAACGTTCAGTCCAGTGAGGTGCAAGTATGGCCTCCCCAAGTTCAGGCAGATTTGGATAGCTGCCATGTAAAGACCAGCTTAAGCAGTGATGTAACAAGAATCATGATAGAATAAAAGAGCTAGCAAGGTTAGACATTTCTCAGCAGACCTAAATGATGACCATTCTCCTAGAATGCTAATAAAAATGGAGGAGAGCTGGGGGGGGGGGTTGTAGCTTGGGTAGGTCTACAATTTTTTTTGTTTGCCAGTGTCCAATCCTCCTGTAGGTGGCAGTTTAATCTGAAACACACAATAACATTTCTTAGCTATAAAAAGTGCACCTCTTACCTCTGACAATTGCTAAATTTCTGCACCTTATCCCCAGGTATCTTAATTATACATAGAAAAAAAATAATTTACATCCGTGATCACCCTTCTGCTCACAGCAATTGTTTCTCTCAATTCCAGCCATTTATGACCCTCTTCAAAATCGTATACAGCCAAATCAAATTGTCTTATAGCCCCCAAAAAGGAACAACTAGAAATTTGTGTCCACATCTGAGGATAGAGGGTCCTTAATCGTTGAGATTGGAATTGCGATAAACCACAATTGCTCTGTAAGTAGACGGGTGATCGCTGAAGTATGAGCCAACAGTATAAGACTATCCGTCCTATACTGTAGATGAGAAAAATTGTTATTTAAAAAGCATAATTCTTCTTACAGATAAAGTAATAGCAGAAGTACTTTCTTGGCAATTCATAGAAATTTATTGAAAAATGTAACAATATTTGATAGAGTTTAAGTACAAAAATAAAACAATACAAATGCATGAATATTTAGAATAATACATATGAACAAGTGTGTATATCCCAGCTTTTTGTCTGGAATTCAAAAATAAGAAAATCTGTACTGAAGTAATAGAAGCTGCCTTTGCTTACCTAATCTTTTGAAAATACTAGCTCCTGGCTATCATGTTAAAGTGGAACTTCATGAAAACCAAACATGGGTGAACAGGCAGGATTTTTAATGCAGAAGAGACATGGTAAGTCTCTTCTGCATTAGTTAGTTACCTGCCGGGCCGCCCTTGTACAGTGAGCTACGCACACACGGCTCATTATACCAATTTGGCAATGCCGCATTGGCTGAACTCCCGTACATGTACAGGAGTGACATCATCTCTGCCCATCCAATGACCGCAGTCGGTGATCACTACCCAAAGATGTCAGCGGCTGGTGGGGGTGCTCCGGGACGCCACATCGCAGAAATCAAGGCGAGTATAGTTCCACTTTAAACCTAAGGCTTTAGTACATTCGGAGTCCGCAATCTGGAACAGGTATGCAGATCAGGAGCTCTGAATTCACGCTATGGGGTTGATTTACTAAAGGAGAAAAACTATTTTTGCTTGCACATTGGATAATGAAAGTCCGCAAAGCTTCCCTTCAGTCACTAAGCTAAGGGAAACTTCCCTTGCAATGTGAGCAGTTTTTTTTTTTGTCTTTAGTAATTCAACCATTCTAATTTTGTGCTTTAATGCAGGTCAGTGACTTGGAAAGTATGAATTTCAGAAGCAGCCAGAAAACTAATATTTTTCAGAAAGAGGTCAGAATGGTAGCCTTAGTATACCTCTCAGTGTAAGTTTTCTTTAAAGTCTAAGTTTAGGTAAAAAAAATAAATAAATAACAGCACAAGCGTCAGAGCTTACATTTGATCCAAAGTGTCCCTTGTGCTGGTTCCGCCTGTCTAGTTGAAATCCTATGCCTCCCAAACCCCATAGCCGTAATCTTCTGGTGTTGAGTTAACAGCGGTTGTATACCCATTTTGTTTACTTTTACCTACAGGTAAGCCTAAAATAAGGCTTACCTGTAGGTAAAATGAATATCTTCTAAACCTGTATGGTTTAGAAGAGATCCCCTCTCTAATCCGCTGCGGCGTTACGGCGCATGCGCCGTGTATGGCCCGGCAATAGTTCCGGACCTTGCCAGAAAGACGGGTCCCGCGCGCAAGTATGCGGTGCATACTAGCTCATTATGCTATTGTCTTGCAGGTTTTTATTTTTTTTTTTCGGGTACACAACCGCTTTAATAAAGCTAAGGGACCTGTCAGTCACTCTTTAAGACCGCCCAATATGTCCACAACCTGAAATATGCCAATCTTTTTTCTTTGTGGGGGGGGGGGATTAGTGCAGTTCATTTAGTGTTTTTGTATTTTCCTTTTTTTGTGTTTTTTTCATTTGTTGACTTTGAAAGATCGCTGTGCAAATACTGTGTGACATAAAATATTGCAACGATTGCCATTTTATTCCCTAGTGTCTCTGCTAAAAAAAAATATATATCATGTTTGGGGGCTCTAGGTAATTTTCCAGCAAAAAAAATACTAATTTAAACTTGTAATCCAAAAGTTTCAGAAAAGGTCTAGCAGGCAGTTAAGTTATTTAATTTTATAAACATTTTTTTCCTCCACTGTCTTTTTCTAGAAAAAAATAAATAA
Organism: Glandirana rugosa; assembly: GCA_018402905.1. Classification (NCBI taxonomy): domain Eukaryota; kingdom Metazoa; phylum Chordata; class Amphibia; order Anura; family Ranidae; genus Glandirana; species Glandirana rugosa. The sequence goes on from BLSH010396939.1 coordinate 59,808, forward strand.
CACATTGGAGGCTAATGAGGGCCATATTCTGGCATGAAACACATCCAGGATATTTGAAAATCACTTCTGTAATCCTCAGGAAACATTAAAGTGGGATTAAAAAAAATATACATTAGCTTTCTTTTTTATTTTAGGTTTCTTTTCCCTCTGTTTTCACCTGGTGATCTGACCAGTAATACGCCACCTGTATTGGGGCCAGTTCACATTGCCCACACACTAAAACGCAGTGGTTTAGTGTGCAGGCAGCTTTCCGCTCCAGCTGTAGGGAGTGATGTGATGTGCAATTTACATCAATCAGCCACCTTTTTTTGTGTGAACTTTATGTGAAGTTTACAAAGTGACACTTCTTTCATATTACTGTACAGCAGTGCGGTATGTTGAGCTGATAATGCTCCTTCTAAATCTTGGGTTGGGTTCACAAAGTTGCTGTAAGGGTAGTAAAAAATACCTGAGAACACAAGTAGGTAGTAACAGTATCTCTAGAGCACTTACTGTAAGTCTTTTCATCAATAGTGCAAGTCCAGTCTTATTTCTTTTTCCTTACATTAAAGAAAGCTCACATTTTTTTTACATTTCTCCTATCTGTGTGTGAAGAATACCTGGTAGAAGTTGTTTCCTTAATGCCAACAATTCATTTTGTTCTGTATCGGTACTGAATGTCCACTTCCACAGAATTTATTTTAGCTGCACAGATATAATTGTGCCTGCTGCAAAGTATGGAAGATTCCATCAATCTCGGAGTATGAATGAAGTCGAGTTTATTGATGTTGGACTTACTGGTTCAATGGCAGAAAGACTTAAATTATGTCCAGACTCCAAGACTGTATCCTGTGAGTGATCACCACTTGGATCCTCACAAGAAGATTGATATAGCTGAATGGATCCCATCTGAGGTCTGTATCCAAGGCTCTCCTCATACGAGTCATCTGAAGTTCCAATGTAGTTCTCATTGAAGAACTCGGGGTAGGTGGGTAACTGTGGTTTATATAGAAGCTCATCTGTTGTTTGATTAAGAGGGCTTTCATTTTCAGTGCTTTCAGCAATGTACATGTCACCAGAGGCTTCTGTAGTATTAGCGGGTCTCTGGATGGTGGAATACATCACTTCTGTTTGCTGGTCACTGTTCTCCTTCAGGTCATGATGACCAACGTCTGTCTTTTCCAGGACATAAACACGTTCCACCTTCTGAGGAACACTAACACCTGGTAGGACACGAATACATGTTGGTCCCTGTTAACAAACAAAAAAATGTATCTTAGAACCCAGCCAGATTTACCATTAGTAGATGTACACCTGTGCCTACAGATGGTAGGGATCAAAGCAATGGCTTCTACATCATCAGTAGAAACAGCCCTCCCATAGAATCATATTTACACATGGTCACAATGGCCATGTTAAGACCACTGCATCAAGAAAATGTTCTATATAAAAATTAATTGATCATAAGTGCTCTTTTGGATGCCAATGTTGGTAATCCAGACTGTGAGGTTGATTTTCTAAAACTGCAGAGTGCTAAATCTAATGCAGCTATGCATAGAAACCAATCAGCTTCCAGGTTTTTTTTTGTCAAAGCTTAATTGAACAAGCTGAAGTTAGAAGCTGATTGGCTACCATGCACAGCTGCACCAGATTTTGCACGCTCCAGTTTTAGTAAATCAACCCCTGTGTATTTAGCAGACCACTTCTAAAAGCCTCTTAGGGCGCTTTCACGGTGGGGCGTTAGCGTTAAATCCCCGCTGTATTAGTGGCGCTACGGCGGCGGGAGCGATGCTCTTTTAACCCCCCACAAGGGTTAAAACGGAGTTAAAAGTGCGCTTCCAAGGCGGTGTGCAGCCGCTTCGGAAGCGCTACCCCATTGTTTTCAATGGGCAGGGGCAGTAGAGGAGCGGTATATTACCGCTCACTGCACCGCTCCAAAGATTCGGCTTGCAGTACTTTTTGTAACGTCCTGCAAGCGCACCGCCCCAGTGTGAAAGCACTCCAGATTTCACATTAGGGTGGATGGGGAGTGATTTTTGAGGCACTATTTTTAGCTAAATAGAGCCTTTAAAAAGCCTCAGTGTCAAAGGGTCTAAGATTGCCATTTTATGGAGAGATACTTGCAAGCGATACAACTGACTCCAGCGCTATGGTGCCTTGTTGGGTATTTACAGCAGTAGGATTACTAGTATTTTTGTATTTCTTTGTAAAAATTTGTGTAAAAAAATGTAGTAGTATGGTATTAAAATTACACTGTATTAAACTGTGTATGTGTAAACTGCATCAATGCATTAGCCAAATTAAGGAAGATCGCAATGGATCCTGCGAACCCAGAACTGAAGATTGTTCACTACTTGTCATAAGTTTTTGGCAATACACTACCCCATTGAGAATTGCAAAGCGGGATCAAAGGCAGCTTGCCCTCCTCATGCTGTGGAGTGATAAGCAACCTGAAGGCCAGCCAATGTCTTGCATGTTGGCACCAAAGCACTTTTTTGCACCTTGCACAAGAATATAGCACTGTATTGACTTGATTTGTAGGAGGAAGGTCTTCAGACTTTCCCTGAAAATATTGGGGTTGTGGAGGGCATAGGGCCATTTGGTCACATTCTCCCCTGCTCATGGTTTCTCCCCTTTGGGAAGCCCCAGCTTAGTACTTGGTTGGACTTTGCTTCATTCCCCAAAGAATAGCAGGAGTCTTGCGCCCCAGGGGTTGGGGTCTCAAATGTTGAATAATAGTCAACATTTTTTTTTTTCCAAAGAAAAGAAAAAATATTTCACTGCATGTGATCCATATGTACAACAGCCACAGCAGATGTATGAACTGGCCATTGACAGTTTGACAAACACAAGCTAGGCATCTTATTTCTTATTTTTGCACTTTTTCCTTCTAGTGTACAATAATGAGTGCATCGATTAGTCAGCAGTCAGGGGTACTTATCTCCCTAATGTACTGTAAAATCTCAGTGGGAGCAGGCCCTGATCCTTTACACTATGTAGGTGAGGGACCAAAAGCTCAACATATGTGCCATCTTTCAGTGTTGTGAGAGATGTGCAGTGGGTCTCAGCACTGTCTTGGGTCATGCCAGGGTGCGCACACATCTTCCCATACATTGTTCTTAGGTTGATTCAATTTTACCTAATGCTAATTTAACGTTTGCCACACAAATCAATATGAATATGATTGGTTGACGTGGAAACTGTTTTTGTTTGCTTTTGGATAATTGCATAGGGTCCAAAATGAACAGCTCATTTTATTTTTGTAAATAAAAGGATTGTAATAAGGCAAACCACGCTAAACAGATTATACTAAGGGGTAAGGTGAGCTGACATACACCGTCCAAACAAATCGTATAATAATAGAAGTAGAAATTATAGCGCTCAACCCTGTATACAGGGTGTCCACACAAAGAAATGCGGAGAACCTATATATTTAAACTAAGTTTTCAGGTGGATATAGCGACAACTAGTAAGTATATCCTGGTGTAACCTTTCCTGTCCACTGGGGACCTGATATAGCCAGTGAAGTCTATAAATCACGTGACTATCCACAACCTGGTATTAATACATAAGTGGGTAACCAGTAGAGGGATATGAAACAACCTTCTAGTGGTTAAAAGTGATTAAATAGAATAGAAACACAATAAATAACAATAACATGAAAATAACATTAACAGAGCAAGTGCAATATGTAGTATTAGAGTTCACCTCAAAATAATGAAGACCTAAAGAGAAAGCAAATAAAATAGCATTGATGCAATGTTCCTTGTGACAGATCAGTTTCCGTGATATAAGGAAAAAATCGTTATTTACACAGTCTGAATTAAAGTGCAATCGTGTTCCAAAAGTATGTGTTCATCCAGGGGTTGATAAAAGAAGAAAAAATCCGTTGGAGGTTGGGGTGATCCCCTCAGGATTAGAGGCTTACCAGAAAGGTGCAATATTTACGCCTTATGCAAATATTGTATTCGGGTTGTGTCCAGGGCGCGTCACACTTTCCTCTTCCTCCAGGGGACCTTTAAACGGACCTCCAAGGGGGGAGGTGGGGTGGATCCGGGGCGTCACCTGGTCCTTTGCTTATCCGTCCGCGGTATCTGGTGAAGGTGTTCCTTGGCCTCAAGGTTTCAAGTGATCAGGATTGTGCTCAGATGGGTGTAAAGACAAAATGACAAGGGACTTCCATCGCGTAAAAAAGCCTCGGTCAAGAGGTATGACTTTATTCGATAAAAATTCTATAAGCTTATAGACATCAGGTAAAATAGCATAAATCGGTAAAAAGGCAGCGATCCAGGGTCAGCAGTGCCCTGGATCGCTGCCTTTTTACCGATTTATGCTATTTTACCTGATGTCTATAAGCTTATAGAATTTTTATCGAATAAAGTCATACCTCTTGACCGAGGCTTTTTTACGCGATGGAAGTCCCTTGTCATTTTGTCTTTACACCCATCTGAGCACAATCCTGATCACTTGAGGCCGAGGAACACCTTCACCAGATACCGCGGACGGATAAGCGAAGGACCAGGTGACGCCCTGGATCCACCCCACCTCCCCCCTTGGAGGTCCGTTTAAAGGTCCCCTGGAGGAAGAGGAAAGTGTGACGTGCCCTGGACACAACCCGAATACAATATTTGCATAAGGCGTAAATATTGCACCTTTCTGGTAAGCCTCTAATCCTGAGGGGATCACCCCAACCTCCAACGGATTTTTTCTTCTTTTATCAACCCCTGGATGAACACATACTTTTGGAACACGATTGCACTTTAATTCAGACTGTGTAAATAACGATTTTTTCCTTATATCACGGACACTGATCTGTCACAAGGAACATTGCATCAATGCTATTTTATTTGCTTTCTCTTTAGGTCTTCATTATTTTGAGGTGAACTCTAATACTACATATGCACTTGCTCTGTTAATGTTATTTTCATGTTATTGTTATTTATTGTGTTTCTATTCTATTTAATCACTTTTAACCACTAGAGGGTTGTTTCATATTCCTCTACTGGTTACCCACTTATGTATTAATACCAGGTTGTGGATAGTCACGTGATTTATAGACTTCACTGGCTATATCAGGTCCCCAGTGGACAGGAAAGGTTACACCAGGATATACTTACTAGTTGTCGCTATATCCACCTGAAAACTTAGTTTAAATATATAGGTTCTCCGCATTTCTTTGTGTGGACACCCTGTATACAGGGTTGAGCGCTATAATTTCTACTTCCATTTTATTTTTGGTAATCTCTTTTAGGGCTCACTCACACCATTTTTGGCGTCAAACAGAGGCCTTAAAAAAGGCACAAAGAAAACAACTGTTCATGCCACAATGTTGGTGCCCTGTGCATTTTTTATGTGCAAAACAATCCAACATGTATGTACTTTTAATGCACAGGAAAAAAAAAAACATTACACCAGCGTTGTGATGTTACATAGTTGGTAAGGTTGGAAAAACACAAGTCCATCCAGTCTATGTACTTACATGTTAATAGTACATTGCATACCCCTGTATATTGTGGTAGTTAAGGTGCTGTAATATTTTTTTTAAATTATCAGTGCTCCCCGCTGAAACAATTGCTTGTGGAAGAGAATTCCACATCCTTACCGCTTTTACAGTAAAGAACCCTCTACACAGTTTAAGGTTAAACTGTTTTTCTTACATCTTTAGCGAATGGGCGCGTGTCTTTTTACATTCCCTTTCACGGAAAAGCTTTTTCCCTATAGTGGGATCACCAGTACGGTATTTGTACATTGAAATCATATCCTCTCTCAAGCGTCTTTTCTCCAGAGCGAACACGTTCCATGCTTGTAGTCTTTCCCCATAGCTGAGATCCTCCAAGTCCCTTTGTTAATTTTGATGTGATGTGACCACGGCAAATAGAAAGCAATTTTTGTCTACCGTGTTTCCCCGAAAATAAGCCTGGGTGTTATATTCATTTTGGCAACAAAAGACACAGTAGGGCTTATTTTCGGGGTAGATCTTACCATTTTAATGTGATGTCTTCTCTCCCCCTCTCCCTCCCTGCCTGTCAGGAATCCCCACTGTGAACAGAGTAAAAGTGCTTGTAAAATCCTAGAATCCGCTCTATTACAGTAGTATATAATGTAAAATGTGTGCTTTCTGTAATCTAATTGTGCCAAATACCTTCTTCTAGCACCGCTCGGTGCTTCTGTGACCCGCCGGAACACTCTTCCCTGCTCTGAGCACTGCACGGGGGGAGAGGGGTGTGAGATCCCTTGCTGACAGCTGGGAAAAGAGGAGGAGAGCATCGGGAGATCAGCTGAGTGCCGAGCGGCGCTGTACCGAAGGTATTTGGCACAATTAGATTACAAAAACATACAATATACTATTACTACTGTAATAGAGAGGATTCTAGGATTTTACTAGCACTTTAAAGAGGAAGTAAACCCAGATAGGGTTTACTTCCTCTACATACACCTGTAAATTAGAAGCATAATGGGCTACTATGCATCGCATAGTAACCCATTATGTGCCACTTACCTGCAAATGAGTCCAGCGCTGTCCCCTGTGCTGGCGACGTCCATCTTCAGCCCCTCTTCCTTCTGGGGCCACGACTCTGGCTCTGTGACTGGCCGGAGTCGCGTGACGTCACTCCGCGTGGGATCCACCAGTCATGGGACAGTGTCTGGAGAAACGGCACGGAGGCCGAAATGACGTCTGCACATGCAGAACACTGCATATCTCCTGAACCATGTAGGTTTGGGAGATATGCAGGGCACCTACAGGTAAGCCTTATTCTAGGCTTACCTGTAGGTTAAAGTGGTTGTCACAGGTTGACAACCACTTTAATCTAGGCCTTATTTTCAGGGTAGGGCTTATATTGCAGCTTTCCCTGAAAATAAGACCTACTGTGATTTTCGGGGAAAGCTGCAATATAAACATGGTATGTGCTCTTGCAGAGGTCTGCACTGTAAAGATGTAGGTCTCTGCACATATTGTGTGAATGAGCCCTTGTTTTCCTGCACTGTTAAACGCAGATCATCACTAAGGCACATAGAAAACAGTTGTTCACCTCAATGCCGGTGTGATGTGCAGTGTGTTGCAAAGCAGAAAACTGTAGAATATCTGCATTTTCCCTAAACAGCTTTCAGGACAGCACCTGTAAGATCGTGGCTCCTCCAACTGTGCAAGGAAACATCTCTTCCACAAATGTTTTATAAGAAGGCTTCTCCCCACCACATGCCAGTCTTTGTGTTTCCTCCAGCCAGGGGGGAACACCTGGTGGAAGCTAGGATCTCTTAGGTTGTGTCCTGGGAGACGTGGTTCCTGCCTCCACTTTTTTTCCCATTCAGAGCTTAGCAATCCTCCCCAGTTCCACCTGAGGTTTGCGGGCTCCTTCTCCCCCTTCTGTGCTTTGGGAGAGCCTGTACTGCGTGGGTTTGCTGCTCCTTGGCGGCGGCAGGGGCCTCTGCCCCCTCGCCCCGGGTCTTGCTGGGCGGCTTTGCACCTGTGCATGCTGCCACCATTTTGGTGTAGCTCAGGGAAGCTTCAGCCCAGAAGTGAGGTATTCGGAGGGGGCGGCACCCGCAGAGCAGGCGCGCAGCGTCATTTCCGGTCCCAAGCGCAGGGGGAGGCAGGATCGGACTGGTGCCTATTTTTGGTTCCGGTCCGGTGCAGAGGTGCTAATGGAGTCTGGAACTGGCGAACAAAGAGCCACATTGGAGCAGCCAGTCCGCGATGGAAACAGGCGCAGCTGCAGTGGGGACAGTGGCTGGGGCCTGTCTGAGCACTGGGAGTCCTAGCTTGCTTCTTTGTGCACCTGTGGGAAGCCTTGAATGCTTGTTTTGCTTGTTTATTTTGGCAGTCAAAAAACTCTGATCCGAAAAAGAGATGCCCTTTGTGCAAATCCAAAGCTTCCAGAAGGGTGGTAGAGGCCGCTGTGTCAGGAATGCATTCATTCTCTTGTTAAAGGGGAATCAACGTCAGCATGCAATGAATCTGATTGCTTTGGTAAACAAAGAGCTTGATGACACCATTCAGTCTTTTCGTTCCTCGTTGGCAATCCCCCATCGAGTCAAGCATCTACCTCAGAGTCCTCGCAAGGCCCACTTTTAGCCCCTCTGGTGGTCACGGAATTACATCCCGCTGCCCCTGGAGAGGGCCACTCCCTTACTCATTCCAATTGGGATTCAGAGGAGAGGGAGGGAATGGAGAATGCTCCCTCTAAATATAAATTGTCCTTGGATCAGGTGGTTGGATTATTAAAGGCAATTTATGCTATGCTTGGATTAGGGGAAGAAATGAAGGAGCTTACACTTCATGACAGCATGTATGTAGGTCTCAGTGAGCCAAAAGGGTGCACCTTTCCGGTGCACATGGTAATCTCAGAGTCTATCAAAAAGGAATGGCTGGACCTGGAGAGGAAACCTTTCTTCCTGAAAGCTCATAAAAGGCGTTTTCCCTTTGAAGAAGATCCGGTTGTAGTCAAAGTGCCTAAACTAGACCCTGCTTTTTCACAGGCATCCAGATCAATGGACTTGGTCTTTGAGGACATGGGAATCTTGAAAGATCCCATGGATAAAAGAATGGATCGCCTGCTTAAAAAGGAACTGGCAGGCCACTGTGGGCAATTCTGAGCCAGCAATGGCAACTACTTGTGTGGCCAGGAATCTAGAGTACTGGGTTAACCACTTGCCGACCAGCGGCCATCATTATACGTCGGCTCTCCTGCGCGAATCACCGTAGCTGTATGGTGGTCCATGCACATGGTATTGTGGGCGTGGGTCCCACGGACTCGATGTCCGCCGGTGACCCGTGATTGCCTTCTACAGAGGCAGAATGAGGATTTACCAATGTAAACAAGGCGGATCTCCTTTCTGTCAGGGGACATGACACTGATCTACTGCTCCCAGTGATCGGGAACAGTTAGATCTGTCATGTCCCTGCCAGCCCAGCCCCCACACAGTTAAAACACACTGAAGAAACCGTCAACCCCTTGCTCGCCCCCTAGAATTTAACCCCTTCCCTGCCAGTGAGATTTATACAATAATCAGTGGCTATTTTTAGCTCTGATCGCTGTATAAATGTCATTGGTCCCAAAAAAGTGTCCGATCTGTCCGCTGCAATGTCGCAGTCCCAATTAAAAATCGCAGATCGCCGCCATTACTAGTAACAAAAAAAAAAAAAAGAGATTAATAAAAATGACATAAATCTGTTCCCATAGTTTGTAGACGCGATAACTTGCGCAACCCAATCAATATATGCCTATTGCGATGTTTTTTTTTTCTTTACCAAAAATATGTAGAAGAATATAAATCGGCCTAAACTGATGAATACCTTTTTTTATATATATATATTTTTAGATATGTATTCTAGCAAACCGTAAATAAATTAGTTCTTTTTTTCAAAATTGTCACTCTTTGTTTATAGCGTAAAAAATATAAAACGCAGAGGTGATGAAATACCACCAAAAGAACGCTCTATTTGTGGGGGAAAAAAAGGACGTCAATTTTGTTTGAGTACAGCGTCGCACGTATCACAAAAAGTGCTCTGGTCGTTAAGGGGCAAATCCTTCCGGAGCTGAAGTGGTTACGGCACATATTGTGGCGGATTCACCCAGACAAGAAATCCTGGATTCTTCCTCCACTCTTTTGTCAGCTATATCCTATATTGTGGACACATCGGCTGAGTCTATTAGATTGACAGCAAGATCAGCATCACTGTCTAATTCGGCCAAAAGAGCACTGTGGTTGAAAACCTGGTCTGGAGACCCCGCATCTAAAAGTAAGCTTTGCGGAATTCCTTTTACAGGGGATCTGCTGTTTGGTCCAGATTTGGATTCCATCCTGGATACAACGGCTGACGAGAAGAAATAATTCCTAGTCAAATGGAGCAGCAGCTCCCTAACCTCAAGAATCTGATGCCAGACCTCAAGCGAAAAGAAGATCTGAATAAATTAATGGGGTGGGCAAACAAGTGGAAAATAAGATTTAAAGTAAATGTAAGATAATGCATTTGGGTACCAAGAACATGAACGCAAAGTACTCACTAGGGGGGAGAGCCTCTGTGGGAATGTAGGATGAAAAAAGACCTAGGGCCCTAGTAGAGAACAGGCTCAGCAGTGGCATGCAATGCCAAGCTGCTGCAAGCAAAGCTAACATAGTGTTGGCATGCATCAAGAAAGGGATCAACTCCAGGGATAAATCAATAATTCTCCCACTATACAAGTGAGACCGCACCTGGAATTTGCCGTCCAGTTCTGGGCACCAGTCCTCAGCAAGGATGTCCTGGTATTGGAAAGGGTTCAGAGAAGGGTAATAAACCCAATTAAGGGATTGGAGGACCTTCGTTATGAGGAAAGATTACAAGCACTGAACTTATTCTCTCTGGAGAAAAGACGCTTGGGAGTGGATATGATTTCAATGTACAAATACTGTACTGGTGATTCCACTATAGGCACAAAACTATTCAGGGCAAGGGAGCGCACAAAGACACGCGGTCATTCACTAAAAATAGAAGAAAGGCGGTTTAACGTTAAAATGTGTAGAGGTTTCTTTACGGTAAGAGCAGTGAGAATGTGGAATTCTCTTCCACAAACAGTAGTTTCTGCTGGGAGTAAAGATGATTTAAAAAAACTATTAGATGCACACCTAAGGGACCACAACATTGGAGGATATACAGTGTAATACTGACATAAAAAACACACACATAGGTTGGACTTGATGGACTTGTATCTTTTTTCAACCTCACTGACTAACTATGTAACTAAAAAGGAACTGGGCCTCACAAAAACCAAGGAGTAAAGGGGGGCTTCTTTTCAATCTTCCTACGCAAACCAACAAGACTCTGCACTTCCTGTGGGAGGAAGACTTCAAGGTTTCCTCCCTCAGCAGTAAAAGATGGCATCAAGTCAATATGTTTTGATGATGCTTTCCCAGGGGTACAAAATAGAATTCTGAAATCTTTCCCCAGAAAGGTTTCTGATTACAAATCTTCCGAAAGACGCTACCAAAACTCTGGCTATGAAGACCCTTCTAAAGAATCTGATACAACAGAAGGTGGTAGTTCAAACACCAGAAGAATGTCAACAAGGTTACTACTCGTATATCTTTCTGGTAAAGAAACTTTCCGGAAGCTTTCGTCTAATCCTCAATTTAAAGCTTTTGAACAAATCAGTGCTTTACAGAAAATTTTGTATGGACTTGATTTTTACAGTCAGGAATCTATTTACCCAAGGATGCTTAATGGCGTCAATAGATCTCAGAGACGCATACCTTCACATACCCAACAACACTCAGTCACAGAAGTTTCTCAGGCTAGCAATGAATATGGGCGAACAGATTCTTCATTTGCAATTCCGAGCCCTTCCTTTCGGCCTTTCATTGGCTCAGCGGATATTCACGAAAGTTATGGCGGAGGCTCTTGTTCTGTTACGCCTTCAGGGGACTACGGTTATCCCGTATTCAGATGATCTCCTTCTGTTTGCATCCTCGAAGTAAAAGCTGCTGGAAGATCTGGCCGGGGCTCACAGCCATCTGGAGTCCCTAAGTTGGATATTGAACCTCCAGAAGTCAAACTTGGAGCTGGCTCAAGTGGTGCAATTTCTGAGCTACAGAATTTGTTCAGTGCAGCAACGGATCTTCTTACCAGAAGAGAAGAAGGTCAAAGAAGTATCTACTATGTTACAGACCAATCAACTTCTATCAATCAAAAGTATTATGGCAGCCCTGGGAACTCTGACCTCAACCATGCCAGCCATTCAATGGGCAAGACTCCATTTCAGGCTCTTCAAGCTTTTCCCTTTCAAGCCAGGGACCAGAGTCTTTTGACAAGGTAGTGAAAATTCAGACCAGAGTGAAGAGAACACTTTGGTGGTGAAAAAAGCAGTTGGTCTTATCCAGGGGCCATCTATGTTGGTCTCCAGTCAAAAAGATAATTACGACAGATGCCAGTGCCTGGGGTTGGGGTGCCCATTGGGAAAGGAATCTGGCTCAGGGACCATGGTCCAAGAGGGAGACTGCAAGGTCTTCCAACTGGAGGGAGCTGAGGGTAGGTGCATTGGCTCTGAATTCCTTCTCACATGATATCCAGGGTTACCATGTCCAGGTTTTGTCGGACAATGCCACAACCGTGGCATACCAGGACAAGAATCAAAGCCCTGCAGCTACTGGCCACGGAGGCAGGGAGCCATTTAATATCCATGTCAGTGGTCCACCTCAAAGGCGCATTGAACGAGGTAGCAGATTTCATGCCCAGACAAGTAATACAGGAAGCAGACTGGGACCTAAATCCGGAAGGGTTTTCCCTGATTACCAAAAATGGGGGAAGCCCCAGGTGTATCTTTTTGTTTCCAGGGAGAATACAGAGCTCCCTCTATTCGTCTCTCTTCACAGACATGATGGGTCCCTAGGGGCAGATGCCCTGGCACATCCCTGGGAGTTACGGCTAGGGTATGCCTTCCCACCATTTCAGATGATTGCGAGGGTGTTAAGAAAGGTACAGGAGGAGAAAGTTGCAGTGATTCTCATTACCTCCTTTTGGCCAAATAGAGCCTGGTTCTCTACGACACTTCGCTTATCAGTCAAACCGTTTTGGCATCTTCCTCTCAGGAATGATCTGTCTCAGGGCCCAATGAACTTGCCAGATGTAACCAGGCTAACGCTGACCGCTTGGTATCTGAGGAGCAGCTGCTGAGTTATAAAGGTTCCTCAGAACCCTTGATAGCCAGCCTGCTTTCCAGTAGAAAAACGGTCACTAGGGCTATTTATGCAAAGGCCTGGAAAGTTTTAAATTCATAGTGTCATTCGGAAGGTTGACCATTTTTGCTGGCTGGCAGATAGTACTCTTAAAGTGAAGGTGGCAGCTTTAGGAGTTTTCTTGGAAAGATCTATTGCCTCAGAGCCTTTGGTTGCAAGATTTTTTAAGGCTCTGGCCTAGGCCAGGCCAGTCCAAATGAAGAGCTTTCCAAAATGTGATCTTTCGGTAGTTCTTCAAGCATTGATGAAAGAACCATTTGGACCTTTGGAATCGACTTCCCTGAAGAATCTGACGCTCAAGACGGTTTTCCTAGTGGCCATTACATCCGCACGAAGAGTTATTGAGCTTCCCGCTCTTTCGGTGAGAGAACCTTTTCTATCCATATTCACAGATAGGGTTGTCCTCAAAACGGATCCAAAGTTTTTGCCAAAAGTGGCATCAGCCCAGCCCAGAACCATTCTCAAGACATTGTCCTGCCAACTTTCTGTTCAAATCCCTTGGAGGATAATGAGAGACTGTTTCACAATCTAGACGTAAGGAGGGCTCATTTTTATTACCTAGAGGTAACAAAAGGTTTCTGGTCATCCCACTTGCTGTTCTCTTCGCTGGTAATAAAAAAAGGTCACGAGCATCTAAGGGATCGATAGCCAGGTGGCATAGGTCAGCAGTTTCGGAAGCATATTCCCAGATGGAATTGTCACCTCCGCTGTGGATCAGAGCGCATTCTACTCGAGCTCTTGCAACCACTTAGGCAGAGAACGCTGGTGCCACCCTAGAGCAAATCTGCAAGGCGGCCACGTGGTCAAGTTTTGTGATGTTTGCCCGTCATTACAGGCTGGACCTTTTATCAGCAAGTGATCAGGCCTTCGGCAGAAAGGTCCTGCAAGCTGTTGTCCCTGTCTGATGAGGTCTCGGTTATCCTCTCAGGTGCTGTCTTGAAAGACGTTTAGGGAAAATTCAAGTTAGACTTACCGGTAACTTGTTTTCCAAGCGTCTTTCAGGATCCTCCCTGAAGCTTTTTATATTGCTGTGACTAACTATGATGTGCTTATGTGTTCCAGTATGAGCTGTAGGTACTCTACTACGACTGGCATGTGGTGGGGAGAAGCCTCCTTATAAAACATTTGTGGAAGAGGTGTTTCCTTGGAGGGTGGGAGGAGCCACGATCTCTCAGGTGCTGTCCTAAAAGACTCTTGGAACACAAGTTACCGGTAAGGCTAACTTGAATTTTTCCGCACCTGTAATTCAATTCTGGTCACCAGCTGCATGGCACTAGTGTTTTGATTGCATGCAGATTCTCAGATCCGTGAGAAGAGGAAAATGGTGTGCATCTGGCTTAATTCAAGAACCTTTCAACTGAATTATTGAATTAAAGTGGTTGTAGACCATTACATAGGCCCAGTGAAGTGACTGGTCTCAGGTGATACACAGAGATGAAACAAATCATCCTACATAAGTTGAACTATGTATCTGCAGTCTTCTCTACAGCCATTCAAAGTCCAGAATTTATGAGGCTAGTCTGAACTTTCAGAAAACGGGATGGGAACCGGAAATTACACTCTGGAGAGCTGATTGGAGGGAAGAGACACACCTCCCTCTACACAGGAACAGAGCTGAGGCTGTCGATCAGCTGGAGGTTCCTCCCCTGTCACCATTTTTCTGTTTGTGTCAGCAAAACTTGGACTTATACTGATAGCAGAGGAATGAAACAGCAGACAGAAATTACACTTAGTGCTCTTAAGAAAAGTAAACACTATAGAGGGATATTCTTTGTTCATATTTCATGTGTGGGGTTTACAACCTCTTTAAGAAAATAATCACTAAAAAAATAAATAGGTTGCCAGCAGTTGACTGTCCCAGACCGGAATCACTTGGCTTGAAATTAAAAAAATAAACGTTTTCTGCCTTCATTACTTTAATACACTGAAAATAAATATGCATAAAAAGACTTCTGACTGTTACAGGTTGGTGACCCAAAACGTATTAAAGCAAATAGGTCAGCATAGCAGCCAAGCAACTAACTTTTAGGAAATGTTACTAGCTATTAAAACAAAAGGTGTATACATGTATTTTTTATTTGTAAAACTACATTTCTAACAGTATACTATCTTTAGGCTTTATGCCCATGCAAGGGCCATGCTTACCCACATGGAATGCACAGGTGCTCCGTGCATTCGCATGCAGGCAGTCCTATTCATGTCAATTGGGACACAGCTGCTGTCTGTTAACTGCTCATAATTTGGCATCTGTTTGGGTGAGGGTGCATGGCCCCAACATACACCTGCGCCCATACGGATGTGCATATCTGTGCAGCTGCTGTGTCCCAATTGAAATGAATAGGACTGCCTGCACTTGGACGCACAGAACACCTCTGCGGACAAACCTTGGTCCCAACACAGGCGTATGCTTAAGTACACCCATGTGAACAAAAGCTAAATCGGATAAACAAATTTCAGGTGAATCAAATCAAAAGGTCTTACAGTTTTTCTTTAGAAAGCAGCCACCAATTCAGAAGAAAAGACTGACCTCTGTATGCTGTAGAGAAGCACCCTTGCTATTTGTGTGGAAGCAGTGGTCTCTTTGCAGAGATCTAACTTGCCCCCTGCTAAATCAATCCTTGAGCCCACGTTCACAACGGGCCGATTTGACATGTCAAATCAGAGGTTATTGCTGGCAACGGCACTGTCCAAATCAGTGCGGCACCGCAACAATTCCCAAAGCTAGTTCCTGCACTACTTTTGGCAACTTCGGGGGCAATTTCAATAGACATCTGTGCATAAACCCACACAGTCTGTCAAATCGCCCCGAACTCACACTGAAATGCAGGTTGGAAATCCTGTGCCTCCAATGTGAACGAGGGCTAATCTGTAATCGTCAAAATGAATGCTTGCTGCTAGTTGGAGAGCTTTAGCTCTTACTCAGCGGGGGGAGAGACCTCTGCAGGGTGACCACTAGGTGGCCCCAGAGAGCCAAGGTCCTTCTCTGCACAGAGGGAAGGCAGGGGGCAGACTTTCTGCAGAGAGGGAAGGCAGGGGGCAGGCTTTCTGCAGAGAGGGAAGGCAGGGGGCAGGCTTTCTGCAGAGAGGGAAGGCAGGGGGCAGCCTTTCTGAGCAAAACTAGATGTGATATTTTGCACAGCTTTTTTTTTCTGCATCTGAGACAATTTTAGCTGATTTAAAGTTGGTCTTTAAGATAAAATTTAACTGTGGAGTCTTACTAATGAATACTTATACTCAGCTTATTTTAGAGGGTCAGCATTGAACCTGCAAGCAAGTGAAGACAACTAGAGTAGTGATGTGTACTTCAGTGATTTGCAGCTTCCAGGGGCTTCGGCCAGGTATGGTTTATACAAACAGTAGTTACATTAGTCCAAGCTAGAACAATGTAGCTATATAAAAATATCAATACCTGGAATTCATTTTTAATTTATTTTTTTTTACATGCAAGGGTTTCCCTGGGCACACTCTAATTACCCCATGTGGCACAGATTCCCTTTACTGCCTCCCCCCCCCCGCGCTGCTGGCTTCCCTCTTCTCCCGCTGGCTGCCTCAGGGGATATAAAAGGGTTTGGAATTACTGCGCTTAGGACTAATTAGTAACCTAGGATGCTGCCTCCCTAAATCTCCACTAAGTGGGGAAAAGACAGATGGGAATTGTTAGGGACTGGGCGCTGCCTGTCTCTTAAGTATATAGTTCCATATGTGTCCACTATATTAGAATGATATAAATGCTAATTGGGGTAAAGTGCTCTAATAAATCTATTACTTCATCAGAATAAGCAAAATTATTATACTGTGCTAGATGTAACTTTTCCTTTAAAAAATTTATTTATCGTGTCTTAATATATATAAAAAATTGTATGAATAAAAAAAAATATATATGAATAAAAAAATTATATGAATAAAATAAAAAAATTGTATAAAAATATATTTCTGATAGTGATAGCACTTTCCTAAAACCCACACACATATATATATATATATATATATATATATATATATATATAGACATGTGTATAGCGTTAAATGAATAAACAAATACATAGATAGACAATTAAATATATAAACAAAGTGCTCTGTGCAAATAAGTGTCAATATCCAAAGAGTGAATCCTTAGTTACCATCACCCCACTGGCATACAGTAGGTGAAAATGAGGATGATGGGACCAACAGTCCTAAAAGCATATATATATGGTGTATATAGTTCTTAATGATAAATAAGGTTGTTGAAGATTTTTCCTATACAGTTCATAGTAGATAGCATTATCCATGCTCTTATGATGCAGGCCACTCGTGCTCCCCTCAGATACCCCACTTACCAGATTGCGTCACCCCTGCAGGGGTAAAACGCATGGATGCCAATCTTTTGTGGGGTTTTAGGTGTTTGCTGGGCTTGTTGACCACCTTGCTGATATCCTTAATAAATGTCCATATCATATATATATATATTTTAGGAAAGTGCTACCGATTTACACTATCAGAAATATATTATTATACATTTTTTTTATTTTATTAATATTTTTTTTTTATTCATACAATTTTTTATATATATATGGGGACACCATAAATATATTTTTTAAAGAAAAAGTTACATCTAGCACAGTATAATATTTTTTCTTATTCTGATGAGGTAATAGATTTATTAGACCACTTTACACCAATTAGCACTTATATCATTGTAATATAGTGGGCACATATTGAACTATATACTTAAGAGACAGGGAGCACCCAGTCCCTAACAATTCCCATCTGCCTCAGAGTATGTTTCAGGGTGAAGAGCGGGGAAAGGATCAGTAAATATATAATTTACCGGCCCCTTCCTTGAACATGAAGCGATCTGTACTGATCGCTCATTGTAAGCTGTGTTTGCTATGCTTCAGTTTGTGAATGAACAGGAAGCTCAGCACAGAACACTTCCCATTCATTCACTGTCCAGTGAGGCTGCAGAGAAAAGGTCTGGGAAATCTCCATCCTAAGTTAATTTCTGTGTCTCAAAAGTGAAACATCAGGGGGTCTGTTTAGACCCCTGGTATTTCAACAAAGCCCCCCAACAGGGCTCCTACAAACATGGTAAAAAAATAAAAACTACTGACACCATCCACTGCCCCACTGACACCAATCTCTGCCCTACTACCTGTCCACTGCCTTACTGACACCGTCCATGTTTTAATAAATTTTAAAATGTCTGTTTACATTTATTCATTAGAGGGTGTGTGTATATATATATATATATACAAAGTGCCTTGCGAAAGTATTCGGCCCCCTTGAACTTTGCGACCTTTTGCCACATTTCAGGCTTCAAACATAAAGATATAAAACTGTAATTTTTTGTGAAGAATCTATATATATATGTGTGTGGGAGATTACTTATTTACATTTGTCTGTAAAATTTTAAATAATTTTGTACCTGCCACAGTCATTCCGTCACCTGTCCATCATCCCGTCTCTAACCACAGTCACCCCGTCACCTACCACAGTCATCAAAAATAAAAAAATGGTACAAACATCCTCGGGACAACCCCCCGAAACAACTTTATGGTCCCCAGATTTGTCTGGGGGACTACAAAGTGAAAACTCTGTGTCTTTAATTGAATCCTACCTCTAAAGGGTCTGGAAAAGAGACGTCGGAGTGACCTGTCACTTACT
>BLSH010396939.1:86037-104923 GCA_018402905.1 Glandirana rugosa
GTTTAGACATTAATGGCTGTGTGTAAATTTGCTGCCCCCTCAAAATAACTTAACACACAGCCATTAATGTCTAAACTGCTGGCAACAAAAGTGAGTACCCCCCTAAGTGAAAATGTCCAAATTGGACCCAAAGTGTCAATATTTTGTGTGGCCACCATTATTTTCCAGCATGGCCTTAATCCTCTTGGGCATGGAGTTGACCAGAGCATCACAGGTTGCCACTGGAGTCCTCTTCCACTCCTCCATGACAACATCACGGAGCTGGTGGATGATAGAGGCCATGCGCTCCTCCACCTTCTGCTTGCGGATGCCCCACAGATGCTCAATAGAGTTTAGGTCTGGAGACATGCTTGGCCAGTCCATCACATTTACCCTCAGTTTCTTTAGCAAGGCAGAGGTCATCTTGGAGGTGTGTTTGGGGTCGTTATGTTGGAATACTGCCCTGCGGCCCAGTCTCCGAAGGGAGGGGATCATGCTCTGCTTCAGTATGTCACAGTACATGTTCGCATACATGGTTCCCTCAATGAACTATAGCTTCCCAGTGCCGGCAGCACTCATGCAGCCCCAGAACATAACACTCCCACCACCATGCTTGACTGTAGGCAAGACACACTTGTCTTTGTACTCTTCAGCTGGTTGCCGCCACACTCGCTTGACATCATCTTAACCAAATACGTTTATCTTGGTCTCATCAGACCACAGGACATGGTTCTAGTAATCCATGTCCTTAGTCTGCTTGTCTTCAGCAAACTGTTTGTGGGCTTTCTTGTGCATCATCTTTAGAAGAAGCTTCCTTCTGGGACGACAGCCACGCAGACTAATTTGATGCAGTATGCGGTGTATGGTCTGAGTACTGACAGTCTGACCCCCCACCCTTCAACCTCTGCAGCAATGCTGGCAGCACTCATATGCCTATTTCCCAAAGACAACCTCTGTATATAACACTGAGCTCATGCACTCAACTTCTTTGGTCGACCATGGCTAGGCCTGTTCTGAGTGGAACCTATCCTGTTAAACCGCTGTATGGTCTTGGCCACTGTGCTGCAGCTCAGTTTCAGGGTCTGGGCAATCTTCTTATAGCCTAGGCCATCTTTATGTAGAGCAACAATTCTTTTTTTTATATCCTCATAGAGTTCTTTGCCATGAGGTGCCATGTTGAACTTCCAGTGACCAGTATGAGAGAGTGAGAGCGATAACACCAAATTTAACACACCTGCTCCCCATTCACACTTGAGACCTCGTAACACTAACAAGTCACATGACACTGGGGAGGAAAATTGGCTTATTGGGCCCAATTTGGACATTTTCACTTAAGGATGTACTCACTTTTGTTGCCATCGGTTTAGACATTAATGGCTGTGTGTTGAGTTATTTTGAGGGGATAGCAGATTTACACTGTTATACAAATTGTACACTCACTACTTTACATTGTAGCAAAGTGTAATTTCTTCAGTGTTGTCACATGAAAGATATAATAAAATATTTACAAAAATGTGAGGGGTAAATCCTGTATAATAATAATAATAATTTGTGGAGAGCACGACTAATAGTTGTCCTGTGGACAGATTCTCTTGCCTGAGCTGTGGATCTCTGCAGCTCCTCCAGAGATATCATGAGCCACTTGGCTGCTTCTCTGATTAATGCTCTCCTTGTCCGGCCTGTCAGTTTAGGTGGATGGCCATGTCTTGTTAGGTTTGCAGTTATACCATACTCTTTCCGTTTTTGGATGATGGATTGACCAGTGCTCTGTGAGATGTTCAAAGCTTGGGATATTTTTTATAACCTAACCCTGCTTTAAAGTGGTTGTATACTCTACTATCGTTTTCAGCTAAGGAAGCTGACATCTTAGCCTCTGTTTAATCTGCAACTGCCATGATGCTGCACATGTGATCCATTATGACACCACCCATTGGATGGTTTGCTAGTTTGGTTGAGAGCACAATCAAGGAGACAGCTAGCATTTCCGGCATGCCGGGAATATTAACTCTTCTTTGACACTATCAAATCAATGGGTAGACAACCGCTTTAAACTTCTCCACAACTTTTTTCCCTCACCTGCCTGGTGTGTTCCTTGGCCTTCATGATAATGTTTGTTCACTAAGGTTCTCTAACAAACATCTGAGGGCTTCACAGAACAGCTTTGTTTATACGCAGGTGGATTCTGATTACTAATTAAGGGACTTCTAAAGGCAATTGGTTCCACTAGAACAGTGGTTCTCAACTCCGGTCCTCGGGACCCACCAACAAGCCAGATTTTAAGTATTACCACGTGGAGAGGCAGACTAGAATACTGCAATCACTGAGCAGCAAATTATAACACCTGTGATGCATTTCAGTTATCCTGCAAACCTGGCCTGTTAGTGGGTCCCGAGGACCGGAGTTGAGAACCACTGCACTCGATTTTAGCTAGGGGTATCAGAGTAAAGGGGGCTGAATACAAATGTAAGCCACACTTTTCAGATAGTTATTAGTAAAAAAAATTGAAAAACATTTATCATTTTCCTTCCACTTCACAATTATGTGCCACTTTGTGTTGGTCTATCACATAAAATCCCAATAAAATGCATTTACGTTTTTGGTTGTAACATGACAAGATGTGGAAAGTTTAAAGGGCTATGAATAATTTAGCAGAAGTTCTAACCCTCCCTGATTCCATTCAAAGGTTAAAAAAAGGTGTTGGCTTTAGATATACATCAACATGTAACTTGTAAAAGTATGCCATTTACAGGGGCGAGAAATCTATTCTCTTGGATCTCACTGAGACTTGAAAGCCGGTGTTTGGTTGACCCAACACTTCTCAGTGAAAATCAAATCTTGATGTATATACCCTTAAACTGAAAATCAAATCTTGATGTATATACCCTTAAACTGAAAATCAAATCTTGATGTATATACCCTTAAACTGAAAATCTCGTTTTAAATAGAAAAAAAACAACTTTTCAAATTGAATATTTCCTTTACATTTGAAAGATTTTTTTAGCAAACATCACTGCAAAACACATGCATTCTCCAGTAGGCTAAAATGAAATATAGTTTTTATATAATATATTAAACAATGTTCTGTGAATCACTGCCTATAGACCTCATCGGCAACTTGCCTAAATGAATGTGATCATCGGATGCATGCAGTTCACAGTTGCTTCCTAAAGTTTTCACATAGATGGTGTAGCCCGTTACAAATCCTTCTTGAGTCTCATCGGTTGGATAAGGAGACCAGTCCAGAGTCAGAGAATTGGCATCAATGTTCCTAGTTTCCACTTTTGGCTGCTTTGAAGACACTATAACATAATTTGGTTTACTTACTACATGTATGATACATCATAAACAAAGTTCAATTTGCAAAAGATATAGTGCCTATTCATGACGAAAACTTTGCTGTTACGTTGATCTTCCAGCCAGTATGAAATCTTGAACAAACATAATAAAACTACTGTTATCAAATGGTGGGACTTCAAACTATCGGGTTCTGTAAATAAAACCAAAATGAGGACCCTATGGCGTGCTGCTAATTTAGCGAGTCCTTTATATTTTATGCTTAAATCTTCTGCCCTGGGGCATAACAATAGGGGTTGTGCACCTGGATAGGAGAGATGGCGGGGGCAGCATTTAGAGGAACCAATCTCCTCCATCTTCCTCCTAATGGAAGAGATTGGTTACTCTATATGCTGCCCCTGCCGCCCCTCCTATCCAATTTACTTCTGCTGTTCCCAGGGTCCCTGTGTCCCCCCACAGAGCTGCTGTCTTCCCCCCTCCTCGCTTCTGCCAGCTGCTGTAGAAGATGTGTCATGATGGAGAGATTGGCTCCTTCCTTTTCTGAATGAACAGAGTCAGTGATTGGTACCAATTGGTTCATTCATAACTGAAGCATAGTAAACTGTTTTTACTATACTTCAGTTTCTGAATGAATGGGATGCTCGGTACTCAACTATTCCTATCCATTCATTCTGTGCAGCTGAGGCTTCATAGATGGAGATTGAGGGCTGAAGTTTGTTTAGACCCCTGATATCTCATCAAAGCCCCCCAACATATATATACTCTTTCCAAAATTACAATATGTTTTGCCTAAAGTTCTACTTTAATGTTTCTGCATTTGAGTTTCAGAGCTGCCGGAGTGCTCAAGAAGCTGTATAAAGTTTCCTGCAGGCACTTGCTGGTGGCTGAACAGTGGGTCTTACAAAGGAGAGTCTATTTCTCTACTGCATTTTTATTTTATCTTTATAGGTAATGAAGAGAGATTATTGAGACTCCTTAGATCAGTGGTTCTCAACTCCGGTCCTCGGGACCCACTAAGGGTCCTTTCACACACACGGACCGTTCATCAGTTTATCAGTTCATCAGTTTTGCATCCGTTTTTCATCCGTTTTTTCATCCGTTTTTTTTTCATCCGTTTTTTTCATCTGTGGTCATCAGTTTTTCATCAGTTTTTTTTTACATTCACTACCAATGCAAAAACGGATGAAAAACTGACCGTTCGTCCGTTTACATCCGTTTTTCGTCCGATCCGTTTTTTTGACGGATGAAAAATAGGACTTTCATCCGTTCAAAAAAACGGATGCTGACGGAAGCGGATGAAAACTGATGAAAATAGCTGATCATCAGTTGTCATCAGTTTCTCCATAGAGTTGCATTAATGTCCGTTTTTCATCCGTCAACGGATGGATGAAAAACGGACAAACAGTCCGTATGTGTGAAAGGACCCTAACAGGCCAGGTTTGCAGGATAACTGAAATGCATCACAGGTGATATAATTTTCTGCTCAGTGATTGCAGTGTTCTAGTCTGCATCTCCCCAAGGTAATACTTAAAATCTGGCCTGTTAGTGGGTCCCGAGGACAGGAATTGAGAACCACTGCCTTAGTGAAAGATCATAGGTGTGGAAACTCCAGCTGGGAGATCTCATTGCTGAAGCCCTCAAGGGATATAGGAATATATTGTCAGTCTACCCCCCCCCCCCACACACAGACATATTCAATATATTTTTAGATTATATATTTTTTTGATATGTATATAGTATATTTAGATTATGTTTTTATATTCATTATATGTTTGGGTGGACTGGCCATTTAATAGGAAAAGCACAGCTAAAAAAGGGCAGTGACCCACAGCAACCAATCGGGCATTGCTCCACAGCTCTAAACGAATAAAAAATGAATCTGTTGGACCATTTTACTGCACTGCTCTTTGGTGTGCATCATTAATTACTCCCAATATTCTTTTACTTACCCCGTTCCTCGGTATACCCAGTCAGTTTCCCCAGTAAGTGCTCCCCATCTTCTTTAGATCCATAAATCTGAAAATTGTATCTAACCCCAGGCTGAAATGATGCTGAGAAAAGAAAACAGACTTATTAACTTCTATCACTTTGTCGGCCACGCTCTGAATATCAACCTTCTGTTACCCTAATGACTGAGAAAAGTAATTTAATTTTCAAGTATCAGTATTTAACCCCTTCACACCTAAGGATAAAACAAATCTTAATGCCTAAGCCCAATTTTGTAATTATGACATGTATTAGGAAAACCGTATATATCATCACAACTACTTCCTGTGCATCGCGTTTTTTTCAGGATAAATTGGGCTTTCATTTGTTGGTAAATGGTAATGGATATCTCCTGATTTTTTTTTATTATCAAAGTAAAACTGGCCCAAAATAGTAAAAAAATAAGAAAAAATGTAACAGTATATTTCTTGCTACTACCATAGCCTACCAACAAAATATATTCCCCTGCTCCTGACGATCGCAACAATACATACGTTAGTTGTTGTATGTACCCGCAGTACAGCCCAGAAACAATCGTGCACCTTTTCCTTTTTTTAAATCCTACCTAAAACACACTGACACTGATATTAATTTAAGAAAAAAACAATCCTGTCCAAAAAAATACTGACCCTGAATTTGACCCAAACACTGACGCTGGCACTGACCTAGATCAAACTTTGATCTAGGTATATTTTCTATTATTTATTTTATTTTATTTATTTCATTATTATTTTTTTTTCCCTATCTCTGCAAGGACAGAGAATGATACAATGTATCTGTCTCGTCCATTCACAGAGACAGAAAACACATTCCGAGGCGATCAGGTGACCCTGAAGTGGCCGTTCCGGGTCCCGTTAGAATGGGGCCCTGGGCTCTCTGTGAGACTCAGGTCTCTGTGCTGGGAGCGCGCTATGCTCCCAGCACAAAGGGAGATACGTGGCAAATATGTGGCCCCACGGAAAAAAGGCCAGCCCAATGGGGCCGCATATTTGCGTACTGTCAGCGTGAAGGGGTTAAATATCAATAGAAGTCGCACACCTTGTTACTTGTGACCTTTTTTTTTTTTTGCTTGAAAATGTCCTAAATTACTTTTGTATCTCAATAAAAGTGCTGCTTTGTGTTTTCACATCAGTGCTCTATGCTGGCAGAGCTGAGTAATAGCCACACCCCTCAACACAAGTGCCCTCAGGCAAACATGTATTGCAGAAAAGTGTCTGACCAGCTTTGTTACTTTACAGAGCGCCTATTAGACTGCACAGTCATATTTAGACACCCTAAACAACTGCTGTAACAGGGAAATGGAGTTAAGACTATGGAAATTCTATTTGTTAGTATGATTTCTATCTATGTCTGTGACTTTAGTTGAGCTTGATATACTTGAATATTTTTTATATTCTTACCGGAACGAATGACATCTCTTTGGATGCTTGAATTATACTTTTTCCATTGAAGATCACAGTGTGAAGACCTGGGAGAGTTGCACCACTCTACTACATATCCATGCACAGAAGGGACTGGTTTCCACATTACATTGATCTCCCCATCTTTGCCTTGTGTCTGTTCTGTGTTCACTTTATTGCCTGCAAACAGGGCACAAGAACATCCACTATTTGGTAAAAGAATATAGAAAAATCAGCTAACAGATTAACTCCTGGCTGGCTAGATGGAGGTAAATTGTACCCCAAACATAGCCAAACTTTTGTACCGTACAAGTGACTCCACTACAACCATGTAACAATCTGGCTGCACTTAAAGTTTCCAGCCTGGGCTACCATCATGAAAAATCGGGATTTAAGCTCTCTGGAAATGGTTAACCAATTCTTTATTGTCCTCCTTGGCTAAAACTGAAACAAGTTGGTGCTACAGGACAACTCATAGGAGGGATTCTACTGTCTAGTGTTTGGGCTGCTTGAGTGAAAATAGATCTCTTTATGGCTTTGGATGTTCCTTGGATGAGAAGCCATCATTATGTTAAGTTAAAAAATATGAAATGGAATGATACTTTTTTTGCTTGCCTCATAGCACAAATATATATATATATATATATATATATATATATATATATTAAAATAATAATATAAATAATAAATATAATTTAAAGTAAACTAGCTCATTATTCCTTATTTCACCTTCTAATTTAAAGTCTCTTAGTATTTAGAATAGATGCACTTTGAAAAAGGTGTGATTTCAAGTCTTCGTTCTCTTGCAGAGCTTTGAATGTCATTGCTTTCAACATTTCTGTGTGGGTCAGATAATGTGCCCCTTGCTGGGTTCCATGGTTCCTCCCACCGGTCTCTATGCTACTACAGGACACAATAGTCACAGTAACAGATGGATGGTGAAACCACAGCACACAAAAGGGGACACGGTATCTGGAGCACCCAAACGTGTTGGAACAAGTGAACATGACCAAATTGCAAGGTTTGGTCTGGTCACTGAAGCCTGCCATGGGTGATGCGATTTTCTTTCCTGCAACCACCGTTTGCAGGAAAGAAAATGGCTTGATTCCACTACCAATACAGTCTGTGTTGATGTAGGAATCTATACCGCAAATCTATTGTGTTTTCCTGGCAAGGGGGGCACAGGAATCCATCTGTCTGGAAGAACACAGTGATTTTTGCTAGCGGCTATAGCTGCTGGCAATAATTGCATGTAAAAATCCGGCACACTGCTTGAAGTCGACTTGGTCACAATCAGCCTGCCCACAGGTGGTTCAAATCTCAGCCGGTCCCTTCTGAACCTGCCAATATTCAAGCCATCTATGGCTGGCTTTAGAGTTCAAGTACCAATTGACAGGAGTTCAACCCCTTTCACATGGTCGCCTCCGCTTAATGGAATCCACTAGCTCAGTGGGGGGGATCGCTCCGCTGATTCTCACTGAACAGGTGGATGAAAGGTCTATGTCCGTTCGGCTGTCCTCTATGGGGAAATTTAGATGGAAACAGACCGCCTGTCCGTTTCCACCCAATGCCATCAGATCCACCAGAAGGATGAAAAATAGGACCGCCATCCGTTTTTTGTGGAGAGTATCGGAGTGGATGGCAGTGGGTGTCAGCGGACATGTGTCTGCTGCTCCATAGAGGAGACTGGAGGGTTCGATCATGTCTGCCTGAAAAGCTGACAGGCGAACCTGAGCAGAAATGGCTCTAAATCTGATCTTGCAGATAGAGAACTGCTGGCACTGGAAGAAGGGATTGAAGGTTTCCCTAAAGCTTTTCATTAATATAACCTGTTAGTGCAAATAAAAAGCATTTTTATTGCACAGAAATGTGCTTCCTGTAGAGTAATAAGCACTTACCACTCCTGCTGGTTCCTGGGACTTTTATCTCAGCAGCTGGAGACTCACCAGCCCCATTCTGTGCTGTGATGCAGATGGCATGAGCTTGTCTTCCAAGGTCCAAGCTGTAACTGTTCTGCTGAGCAGGCACAGTTTTATTGGCTATGATACTGCCGTCAATTGGCCACCATTTAATATTATAGTGAGAGATTCTTCCATTAGCCATGAAACCCGGAGGAGGCTTAAACACAAATGAAGATACAAAATTACACAATGCTAACTGGATTTTAAACACATGACCTTAATCCTACTCAACCACAGATCAGAAAGAGTTATAAGACTCAATTCAAAAACCTAACACACGGGGATAACTACAGATCATGCAGCCCCATGGCAAAATTTTGATGGGACCCCAATGTGCCCCCTCTTTAAGTGGCACCTGGCAGTGTCATTGATCTTAATAAAAGTATGACTAAATGAGGGCAAGCAGCAGGAGTATTGTCAGCATAGTTGGTACAGGAAATGGGGGAGCAATGCATGGATATAACTTGGCACATGGGAGTAGCTTGCAGCAAGGTTTTATGTAAACTCTTGTCCATACACTGTAATGCTTGTGCGGTGTTTACATGCATACAGAGTTGGCATTCTTGGTTGCTTGGTTCCTGCTGCCTAGTGTTCCTTGTAGCTAGGATGCAGGCAGCACAGTACTTGGTTGCTAGTATGTGGGTAGTTCCTGTTTCCTAGTGTCCTTGGTTGCTAGGGTGTGGGCAATTCTTGTTGCCTAGCATCTTTGGTTGCTAGGATGTGGGCAATTTCTGCTGCCTAGCTTTTTTGGTTGCTAGGATGTGGGCAGTTCCTGCTGCCTAGTGTGCTTGGTTGCTAGGATGAGGGCAGTTCCTGCTGCCTAGCATCTTTGGTTGCTAGGAAGTGGGCAGTTCCTGCTGCCTAGTGTCCTTGGTTGTAAAGGTGTGGGCAGTTTCTGCTACCTAGCATTTTTTGTTGCTAGGAATATGGGCAGTTCCTGCTGCCTAG
This sequence comes from Glandirana rugosa, assembly GCA_018402905.1. Classification (NCBI taxonomy): domain Eukaryota; kingdom Metazoa; phylum Chordata; class Amphibia; order Anura; family Ranidae; genus Glandirana; species Glandirana rugosa. The sequence continues at coordinate 95,606 of BLSH010396939.1, forward strand.
TGTGCTTGGTTGCTAGGATGTGGGCATTTCTTGCTGCCTAGCATCTTTGGTTGCTAGGATGTTGGCAGTTCCTGCTGCCTAGCATCCTTGATTGCTAGGATGTGCACAGCTCCTGCTGCCTAGCATCTTTTGTTGCTAGGGAGTGAGCAGTTCCTGCTGCCTAGCATCTTTGGTTGCAGGGATGTGGGCAGTTCCTGCTGCCTAGCAATTTTGGTTGCTAGGTTGTGGGCAGTTCCTGCTGACTAGTTTGCTTGGTTGCTAGGATGTGGGCAATTCCTGCTGCCTAGCATGTATGGTCGCTAGGATGTGGGCAGTTCCTGCTGCCTATTGTGTTTGGTTGCTAGGATGTGGGCAGTTCCTTCTGTCTACCATTTTTGGTTGCTAGGATGTGGGCAGTTTCTGCTGCCTAGTGTGCTTGGTTGCTAGGATTTGAGCAGTTACTGCTGCCTAGTGTCTTTGGTTGGTAAGATGTAGGCAGCTCCTGCTATTTGGGGCTGACATGTAAACCTCAATAGCGTGTAATTACACGTTGTTTGTATTGACATGTCATCCCTAACTGAACCAATCTGTTGTTAGTAGCTCACAAGTCTTTTGCAGCATTTCAGATCTCAGGATCTTGGCTCAGGTATTTGCTGCTATTACTCAATATCTCTAATACAAACTTCTTTGAATTCTGATATTTCTGTAGAACCAAAGACTTCAGTCTTTTTAGGTCATAGGTGAGGAGATTTTAGACTACATTGGACAATCAGAATTAATTTCAGTCTGGTGGGCTGCTGTAGAAGACATTTGCAGGGCAATGGATGTCCATTGCTAAAGCTGGTTATACACTGCTCGTAGGGTCGGCCCTATCATGGGTCCCAGCGGTTCCATTGGACCCAGGCAGCACTTTGAGAGGGGCAGCAAAATGAACCACGGCCGCCTTTCCTTCTCTTCTATTTACCCAGCTAATTGATGATCAAGATTTTTTTCCAGCAATTTTGTGTGTCCTGATGACATCTGCCCCCTGGGCCGCTCTGCCTGCCCCTATACTACCCTAGCCTGTCTATATACTACCCTAGCCTGTCCATATACTACCCTAGCCTGTCCATATACTACCCTAGCCTGTCCATATACTACCCTAGCCTGTCCATATACTACCAAAGCCTGTCTATATACTACCCTAGCCTGTCCCTATACTACCCTAGGCAGTCTTTATACTACCCTAGCCTGTCCATATACTACCCTAGCCTTTCCATATACTACCCTAGCCTGTCCATATACTACCAAAGCCTGTCCATATACTACCCTAGCCTGTCCATATACTACCAAAGCCTGTCCATATACTACCCTAGCCTGTTCATATACTACCCCAACCTGTCCATATACTACCCTAGCCTGTCTATATACTACCCTAGCCTGTCCATATACTACCCTAGCCTGTCCCTATACTACCCTAGCCTGTCCATATACTACCCTAGCCTGCCCCTATACTGCCCTAGCTTGTCCATATACTACCCTAGCCTGTCCATATACTACCCCAGCCTGTCCATGTACTACCCTAGCCTGCCCCTATACTGCTCTAGCCTGTCCATATACTGCACTAGCCTACTCCTTGGAATTGAAGATAATGGTATGTCATATAATTTTGCCTATAGACAAGGTGCTGTTGCATGTAAATCTGACTTCCTCATAAATTTAATTTTGGTTTTAATTATCATGATATAAAATAATGGATGTGGGAGCCTTTTGGTGGGCGTGATTTTTTTGGGGGGCGGGAGGGCAGCATTTCATTCTTGGACCCAGGCAGCACAATGAAACAATGGTTTCAGCAGAACCCCTCATTTTCCACTTCTTGATTAGAGTTTGAACACTGCTGATTGGTATTCTCAATTCCTTGGATATATTTTTATATCCCTTTCCTGTTTTATACAGTTCAGCTAAATTTTCCCCCAGATCCTTTGACAATTCTTTTGCTTTCCCAATGACTCAGAATCCAAAAACGTCACTGCAGCACTGGATAAAAGATGAAAGGGTCTGTCTAGAGTCCAGAAACTCATTGACCTTTTATACACACACACTAATTACAAGCAAACAGATCACAGGTGAGGATGGTTACCTTTAATAGCCATTCAAACACCTTTGTGTCAACTTGTGTGCATGTTATCTGGCCAAAATCTCCAGGGTATGTAAACGTTTGATCAGGGTCATTTGGGTAGTTTCTGTTGTCATTATGATTTAAAAAGAGTAAACACAGTTGATTGATAATAAATGGCTTCAACCAAACACTAACCATGAGTGAAAAAAAATGTTTTTGTGTTATCATTCATAGTCTCTGAAAATGGCCAAGAAATCATAAATTCTGCCAGGGTATGTAAACTTATGAGCACAACTGTATATGAATACTCTGTGACACAGACCCAGAGAAATCATTGCATTATTTTCCTCTACCCAAACTGAAAGATATCTGAGAAGATGAAGTCCTAGAGTACTTACTTTCCAGTAGACCGTCACAGTCTGCCCATTTTCTTTATGCTGAATTTCTCTCCAAACATCAAGTGAAGCTGATGGTGCTATAACAAAAAACAAAAATTGGAGAAATCTTGAAGGGGAGTGACTTGTACACAATTCATCAGTATTCTTCATCATAAGACACTGTTCCCACTGGTACTGATAAGAATGATGGCTATAGGCTACTATGTTTATATGTCCTCTTACTGCAGAGAGCAACAATGACCCATATAGAGTGTGTAACTGCGTTTAGAATGGTGGGACTCCCCACCACCCACCAATGTGATGAATTTCACGTTTCATCAGTTCCAATTTGGAGAACTTGCGAGCAGGAAGGATTTTAGAAGAGACTTGCTATAATAAAGGTTTCTTACCTTCCTTGCAAGTTGCTTCAGAATATACACTGAGCTGAGTATTCATTGCTCAATGTACATTCTCAGACTGCCGCAGTGCCAGAATTACTAAACTCCCATGTGCCTGAGCAAGAGTTAAGTCATCTCTGTCTGGCCAATCAAAATGGCTGAAGACCCCAAACCTTGAAGAAACTAGGAAAAATATGTCAGCATTGGGAGGGAGGGAGTTTGCAGACATTGCATTGCTTGAGGGCAGGTAAGTATTGATGGGTTTAGTTACATCTTAAAAATGGTTAACTCAAAGGGATTATATTAATATTTCTGTTTGGCCTCCATGGACTCCTGCACTGTATTGCTCTTATCTTATTAAAGCCCAGCTACGAGTATTTTTTAAACCCCTACCCTCCCTGCCATTACAAAAAAAAAAAAAAAGAAAGCAGCTCTCACCTTCTCCATGCTCCAATGCTGCACTCCATGCCCTCTTATGGTCTTGGGCTCCTGCACTTTATTGCTCTTGCCTTCTGAAGGCCCAACTACAAGTACTTTTTTAAATCTCTGTCCTCCCTCCATTAAAAAAAAAAAAAAAAAAAAGCAGTGCTCACCATATCCATGCTCCAGTGCTGCACTCCATGTCCTCTTATGGCCCCAGGAAGGGTCCTCTTTTGAGACCCAGGGGCATATAATCAAGCCGCCTTGGATTCAGAGGGGATTGATGCAGAGAACAATGCCGATGTCCATACATAGTGCTGCTCTAAGCATCATAGAGGACCTGTCCACTGCCCCCAAAGAAGAGAAAGAAGATGGAGGGCGGGTCCCATGGTTGGACTGGAGACCTCACCAAAAAAATATATGTATACTAAAAAAATGCAAGGGTGTGATTTGGGGGCTGGGGGAGTTGGATTTCTCATTTTGGTATTGAGTTTTTAAGAGACTGGACCATTTTAAAATAGACTCATCATAATATTAATAAAAAAAAAACATGCTTCAAATTAATCAATAGGGCATCTACCAGCATCACCAAATAAAATTTTGAATTTAAAGTGGAACTTTACCCGTAACAACTTGATAAAAAATAATGTTCTTTAACAAGGAACATCCATTCCACATTAACAATTATGCTACCAAAATAGTGTGTGCTGTAAATTGCCTCCAGCATTGCTCCTGTTTCTTCTTGCTTTAGGTTGATGCCCAGATTCCCCTGAGCAGCAGTAAATCTGTAGGCTGTCAGCAGATCAGCCTCTAGTGGCTCTCATTTTCGGCACAATACCAAAAATGGAGAGTAACTGAACATGTGCAGAGCAGGGTGAGACAGTGTATTGCTGGATTTTAAACAGCATAGGCACTTATTTTTAATGTTGTACATAGCTATACATGCAAAAGAGGCCAGACTGAAGTCATCTAGCAGGACTGAATTTTCTGACTAAAGTTCCACTTTAAGTAAAAAGATACCTTTTATTGGCATGAATAACAAAAAGGTGTTTTGAACTCCATTATGTCACTGACAGCCTAGGCTGATGATCACATAGTCTTTGGGTACCAAGTGTATAATGTGTCCTCATTTCACTATAGACTGCAAAGAGTCTGTCTATATCTTGAGGAAATATGGCTGTCGCAAACGTATTAGTAAAATTCAAACAATAAAATAAAGAACATTTTTTTAACCACTTCACCCCCGGAAGGATTTCCCCCTTTAGGACCATAGCACTTTTAGCGATTCGGCACTGCGTCGCTTTAACTGACAATTGCGCAGTCGTGCAACGTTGTACCCAAACTAAATTTGCGTCCTTTTTTCCCCACAAATAGAGCTTTCTTTTGGTGGTATTTGGTCACCTCTGCGTCATTTCTGATCACCGCTATAAACAAAAAAATAGCGACAATTTTTTTTTAAAAAAACTGTTTTTCTTACTTTTTGCTAAAATACAATCCAAAAAAAATATATAAAAAAACATTTTTTCTCCTACGTTCACTGACAGACGCAGCTCTTCATGATATGTGGGTTTATGCTCGTCCCATTAGGTGTTAACTAGGCAGGGAAAGAAAGTAAGCTGGCCCCTCCAACGAGGCCGTCCTCTCTTCCCACATAAACCCCCTACCCAGCTCAGCTCATCAGTTTTAAAATGCCTAGTCGTAAGGAGATGACCTGGCTCCCTTATGGGACCTGCGGTCTGGATTGGGACCACTCTTTTATTTTATTTGCTTTTTATTTTTTCTTTGCTTCTATCAAGCTTTTGAAGTCTGCTATCAAGAAGCCGGCTGGGGCATAGAGGGTCATGACAGGATCCTGTACATTCCCCGGCCCGGCCAACCGATACGAGCCAGTCCCGTGGTATGGGGTCCCGCCGCATCGTGCCCGTTCCGTGCGGGCGGCCTGGGGGTGTACCCCATTTGCGCCCAGGTCCCAGACTGCGGTCCGGTTCGGAGGCGATTTGGCCGGCAGCATCCCGCCCAGGCAGGGGCGGAAGGTCTGCGACCGGGTGGCTACCCGCTACGCCATCAGAAGTGGTGAGTGAGTGCCCCCCTCTCCCCTTTTCAGGTGCAGAGGGGGGGGGCGACAGGTGTCATAGCATTTTTCTGGGATGCAGCCACTGGTGGGGGTCCCCTGTTCTCACCTGGGGTTCCATCCCTCCCCCAGCACCACACCCGATCGTTATCCCCGCTTTTTGGGGGTTTGGGCCGCCATGCGGCGATCCGCTATTTTGCCATAGCCGCAGACATTTCTCTCTAAGGGAGCTTTCCCTCTAGTGCTCAGAGCGGTCATTTTACAGTAGCCACATTCCCCAGCAGGTGTTTGGCCTCTAGTGCATGACCTCGGCGGCCATATTGGTGTCCCTGCATGCTGTAAAAACGTGCTGCAGCTGTTTTTACTTTCTCTTTGGAACGGTGTGGCTTCTGACGGCGCAGCTCTTTTGGCGGTCCTCAGTGAAGTTTTTTCTGGCAGCAAACAGCAAGTATAGCTGTGCTCTCCTGTGGGTGCTGGTGGTGGCGGGTGCAGCCCTCCTGGGTGTTCCTGGCGTTCTGTGGGGCGGTGGTGTGCGGCATTGTGGGGGTGCCTCAAATAGTTTTCTCCCTGCATTTCATCCCAATTCAGGGGAAATGATGGCAGACTACCCCGCTGGGCCTGCTGAGGAGGAATCAGCGGTAGCGCTTTCTGCACAGGGGGCATTTTTGTACCAACTGAGGGCGGTTTTTGGCGAATTTCTTCCCCGGATGGAGCCGAACATCGCTCCAGGGGTCCCTAGAAAATGCCCTCCTCCCCCCTGTTCCTCAGGGGAGGACTCTGAACCAGAGATAGCTTCGGGGGTCACAGGGACCCCAGTAGAGTTTTCTGATGGTGAACTGGCCCCCTTGGACGGAGAGGAGGACCAGGGGGTGGCGCTGCGCGCAAAAAAGTGCTGGAATCCGCCATTATCTCTGGGATAAAGCGATGACCATTTCCCTGGAAGGGTCCCCCTCTTTTAAGGATCCGGCTGATAGGCGGACAGAAGCTCTTTTTTTTGTTAGCAGGCTCAGCTCTGAGACCGGCCCTGGCGTTTGCCATGGCGGCGCAATACGTATGGCGGAGCTCCAGAATGATCTGGACTGCGGTCGCCTGATGGATGCGCCGCAGAGGGCTGAATTTTTGTTTCAGGGTATCAAGTACCTCTGTGATGCAGCCCTGGATCTGCTCCCTATGTTATCCAAAATAGCTGTATTTGCCGTCATCCTCAGACGAGTCCTTTGGTTACGCTCATGGTCAGGGGACCACGCGTCCAAAAAAGGCCTTGCGGATCTCCCCTTTCAAAGTGGCCGTCTTTTCGGTCCACAACTGGATGAGATCATTAAAGATTTCACTGGGGGAAAGAGCACTTTCCTCCCAGAGCCCCAGAGGCGAGAGTTTCGCCGTAGACAGGGGCCTGTTTCTTCGGGTCAGAAGAGGTTTTTTCGCGCCTCCGGCACAGCGGGTAAAGGGACTCGATCCGGCAAGGCCGTTGCAGGGCCCGGTAAGGGGCAGTGGCAGTGAAAAGCTGAAAAGGCAGAGGACAAGCCCTCCTCTGCCTGATGGGTTGCCTCCACCCGGACTTCGGGTGGGTGGACATCTTCTGGGGTTCGCAGACCGGTGGACTGCTCGCATTTCAGACCGGTGGGTTCAGGAAGTGGTGTCCACCGGGTACAGGATAGAGTTCAGCACTCTACCCCCAGACAGGTTCTTCCCATTGAACTTGAGACTCCCGCAGGGGCGCTGGGAGGCCCTCTTCGGGGCTGTTCAAACACTCTCAGACCAGGGGGTGATCGTGCCCGTACCTCCAGTGGAGAGGTTTCGAGGTTTTTACTCAAACCTGTTTGTGGTCTCCAAAAAAGGAGGGGGGGTCCGGCCAGTTCTGGACCTGAAGGCCCTGAACCGATATGTCAAAGCGCGAAAATTCCGGATGGAATCAATTCCTTCGGTTGTGGCCGCCCTCCATCAAGGGGAATTTCTGGCATCTCTGGATATCAGGGACGCGTATCTCCATGTTCCCATTTGTCCACGGCATCAGCGTTTTCTGCACTTCGCAGTGGGGGACCTCCATTACCAATTCGTGTCACTCCCTTTTGGTCTGGCTCAGAGAAAAGGATTTTATGGTAAGTTTAAAATAAAAATGTTTTTCATCGGTTTTGGTTGATTTATATTCTTCCTCATATTTTTGGTAAAAAAAAATCACAATTGGCATTTATTGATTGGTTTGCTCAAAAGTTGCCGCGCTTACGGATGATGAGAATTTATTTTTGGGGTTTTTATTTTTTTTATTTTTTACTAGTAATGGCGGCGATCTGCGATTTTTAGCGGTACTGCGATATTGCGGCGGACATGTCGGACCATTTTGACACTTTTTTGGGACCATTGACATTTATACAGCGATCAGAAATGTAAATGTCCACTGATTTCTGTATAAATGTCATTGGCCATAAAGGGGTTAACCTGCAGGGGGTAGTGAAGGGGTTACTGTGTTCCCTGCATGTGTTCTAACTGTGGGGGGGGGCTGGGCTGTTATGGGCATAAGAGATCTAACCGATCCCAGTGACAGGGATCAGTAGATCTCCTATGCCCGCACTGACAGAGCGGGGAACTGCCGTGTTTACATCGGTGGTTCCCCGTTCTCTTGCTTTGGCCGCTCATCGCGGCTTGCCGACGGACATCGGGTCAGCCCGAGCCACAGTCACACTCCTCCGGAGTGCGGCGGGCATGCGAGCGTGCTCCCTAGCGGCCACTCCGCAAATCGCTGTTTATTTACGGCGATTCGCAGGACCCGTCCACACTGCCGCTATAAATATACTGTGTGCGGTGTGGAAGGGGTTAAACTGTGCATTGATGTAAACATCGAAAAACCAAGAAGAACAACCTAGAATCTACAGTTCTTGGGCTTTGTTACATCGACTGTTTTGTGTCAGAGAACTTCTATTTCTTTAAATATATACAGTGCATCTGGAAAGTATTCACAGCGCTTCACTTTTTTCACTTTTTTTATGTTACATCCTTATTTCAAAATGGATTAAATTCATTATTTTCCTCAAAATTCTACAAACAATATCATATATTGACAACATGAAAGAAGTTTGTTTGAAATCTGCAAATTTATTAAAAATAAAAAATTATAAAAAAAAAAAGGTACATACAGTATCTCACAAAAGTATTTTGTAAATATTTTATTCTATCTTTTCATGTGACAACACTGAAGAAATGACACTTTGCTGCAATGTAAAGTAGTGAGTGTACAGCTTGTATAACAGTGTAAATTTGCTGTCTCCTCAAAATAACTCAACACACAGCCATTAATGTCTAAACCGCTGGCAACAAAAGTGAGTACACCCCTAAGTGAAAATGTCCAAATTGGGCTGCCCAAAGTGTCAATATTTTGTGTGGCCACCATTATTTTCCAGCACTGCCTTAACCCTCTTGGGCATGGAGTTCACCAGAGGTTCACAGGTTGCCACTGGAGTCCTCTTCCACTCCTCCATGATGACATCACAAAGCTGGTGGATGCTAGAGACCTTGCGCTCCTCCACCTTCCATTTGAGGATGCCCCACAGATGCTCAAAATAGTTTAGGTCTGGAGACATGCTTGGCCAGTCCATCACCTTTACCCTCATCTTCTTTAGCAAGGCAGTGGTCATCTTGGAGGTGTGTTTGGGGTCGTTATCATGTTGGAATACTGCTGGGGTTTGTGTGGAGGTTCTACTGGTGACGGAACGATTTCTTCTACTCCCATTTCCACTACCTGACCGGTTCGTACAGAGGTCTGGATTTGATAAAACTCGTAGACACCCCGTAGGAGTTTACCTTCCACCTCCTCGCGTTCCAGAGATCGTAGGTGGTCGAAACACTACAGTAGTACCTCCTCACCTTCTCCTGAGGTCACCGTTGGACACTTGGAGACCACTTGAGGTACGGGTTCTCCCAATTCCGTCACGACCTTTTATTACCACCGGTGTGTTTTATAACTGTGAAACCCGTCGGGTT
>BLSH010396939.1:106187-122431 GCA_018402905.1 Glandirana rugosa
AACAGTGTAAATTTGCTGTCTCCTCAAAATAACTCAACACACAGCCATTAATGTCTAAACCGCTGGCAACAAAAGTGAGTACACCCCTAAGTGAAAATGTCCAAATTGGGCTGCCCAAAGTGTCAATATTTTGTGTGGCCACCATTATTTTCCAGCACTGCCTTAACCCTCTTGGGCATGGAGTTCACCAGAGGTTCACAGGTTGCCACTGGAGTCCTCTTCCACTCCTCCATGATGACATCACAAAGCTGGTGGATGCTAGAGACCTTGCGCTCCTCCACCTTCCATTTGAGGATGCCCCACAGATGCTCAAAATAGTTTAGGTCTGGAGACATGCTTGGCCAGTCCATCACCTTTACCCTCATCTTCTTTAGCAAGGCAGTGGTCATCTTGGAGGTGTGTTTGGGGTCGTTATCATGTTGGAATACTGTACTGCCCAGTCTCTGAAGGGAGGGGATCACGCTCTGGTTCAGTATGTCACAGTACATGTTCACATTCATGGTTCCCTCAAAGAACTGTAGCCCCCAGTGCCGGCAGCACTCATGCAGCCCCAGACCATGACACTCCCACCACCATGCTTGACTGTAGGCAATACAAACTTGTCTTTGTACTCATCAGCTGGTTGCTGCCACACACACTTGACACCGTCTGTACCAAATAAGTTTATCTTGGTCTCATCAGACCACAGGACATGGTTACAGTAATCCTTAGTCTGCTTGTCTACAGCAAACTGTTTGCGGGCTTTCTTGTGCATCATCTTTAGAAGAGCCTCCCTTCTGGGACAACAGCCATGCAGACCAATTTGATGCAGTGTGCAGCGTATGGTCTGAGCACTGACAGGCTGACCCCCCACCCCTTCAACCTCTGCAGCAATTTGGACATTTTCACTTAGGGATGTACTCACTTTTGTTTAGCGGTTTAGACATTAATGGCTGTGTTATTTTGAGGGGACAGCAGAAATTTACACTGTTATACAAGCTGTACACTCACTACTTTACATTGTAGCAAAGTGTCATTTCTTCAGTGTTGTCACATGAAAAGATAGAATAAAATATTTACAAAAATGTGTGGGGTGTACTCACTTTTGTGAGATACTGTAAGTATTCACAGCCTTTGCTCAACAAAGCGATTAAGCACCTTTGGCACCAGTTACAGCCTCAAATCTTTTTGAGTATGGTGCTACAAGCTTGGCACACCTATTTTTGGGGCAGTTTCTCCCATTCTTCTTTGCAGGACCCCTCAAGCTCCATCAGGTTGGATGGGGAGCATCCGTGCACAGCCATTTTCAGATCTCTGCAGACATCAGGTTCAAGTCTGGCTCTGGCTGGGCCACTCAAGGACATTCACAGAGTTGTCCCATAGCCACTCCTTTGTTATCTTGGCTGTATGCTTAAGGTCATTGTCCTATTGGAAGATGAACCTTCACCCCAGTCTTAGGTCAAGAGTGCTCTGCAGCAGGTTTTCATCAAGGATGTCTCTGTACATTGTTGCATTCATCTTTCCCTCGATCCTGACTAATCTGCCAGTTCCTGCCACTGAAAAACATCCCCGCAGCATGATACTGCTACCATAATGCTTCACTGTAGGGATGGTATTGGCCAGGTGATGAGCGGTGCCTGGTTTTCTCCAGACATGACGCTTGCCATTCAAGCCAAGGAGTTCAATTTTTGTTTCATCAGACCAGAGAATTTTGTTTCTCATGGTCTGAGAGTCCTTCAGATGCTTTTTGGCAAACTCCAGGCAGGCTGTCATATGCCTTTTACTGAGGAGTGGCTTAGGACTTGCCACTCTACTATACAGGCCTGATTGGTGGATTGCTGCAGAGATGGTTGTTCTTCTGGAAGGTTCTTCTCTCTCCACAGAGAAATGACCATCATGTTCTTTGTCACCTCCCTGACTAAGGCCCTTCTCCCCCAATCAATCAGTTTGGCTGGGTGGCCTGCTCTAGGAAGAGTACTACTGGTTCCAAACTTCTTCCATCTACAGATGATGGAGACCACTGTGCTCCATGGGACCTTCAATGCTGCAGAAATTTTTCTGTGCCCATCCCCAGATCTGTGCCTCGATACAATCCTGTCTTGGAGGTCTACAGACAATTTCTTGGACTTCATGGCTTGGTTTGTGCTCTGACATGCACTGTTAACTGTGGGACCTTATATAGATAGGTGTGTGCATTTCCAAATCATGTCCAATCAACTGAATTTACCACAGGTGGGCTCCAATCAAGTTGTAGAAACATCTCTGTGGAAGCAGGATGAACCTGAGCTCAATTTTGAGTGTCGTGGCAAGGGCTGTGAATACTTATGTACATGGGATTTTTTTGTTTTCTATTTTTAATAAATTTGCAAAGATTCCAAACAAACTTCTTTCACATTGTCTTTATGGTGTATTGTTTGTAGGAAAAGAATGAATTTAATCCATTTTGGAATAAGGCTGTATTATAACAAAATGTGGAAAAAGTAAAGCACTGTGAATACTTTCCAGATGCACTGTAGGTGAATGTCACCATCTTAAAGGCTCATTCCCTATACCAATCAAAGAAAACTCAGAAGTAGCTTGAAGCAACTCCTTGAGCAACTCAAAGGCAAGTCAAGGCAACTCAGACATATCTGACATCAGAAGCGAACTGCATTTGACTTCCTTGTCTGAAAAAAAAGCCTTTAAAGGAAATCATTATTATTATTTGTTTTTTTAATTTTATAAATTGTAATTCTATATATTGCTTTCCAATTCCCATATTTTCTTGGCATACCGGCTTCCTGTGTCTGGATTACGAGAACACCACTCCAGTTGCTCCATCCGGCTAATGATGACTCCGACATGCAACGCACCCTCAGCTCATACCTAGTAAATGGCTTAAGTTGGGTGAGACTGACACTGTACATCTCCGGTGAGCTTTTCCCTTTCACTGTCACATTTACCTTTGAGGGAAAATAAAATAGACAATCATCATGTTAAAAGAAACAATAAACATTAGTGTTTCCAAAAAGGACATTCCTATTTTGTGTAGATGTGGGAGGACTGAGTCACCCACTTGGTGGTATTTTTGTCCGCCAGTGGACTGAACATAAGTTCCTATCTCCACACAAGTGCCTTGGCCTAATTTAAGTTGGCATAATGCACAAAGATCCTGAAGATCCTCTGGCAGTCAGCCTCTATGCTGTTGTTGGCATTCTCAACACTAAAATCCCATCAAAATATAAGTAGGGATGATACCTGGGGGGCTTCACAGACAAAGGCCTTCAGCCTGTAGATGAACACTGCCACCTTTAGGCTGCAGTGATATCTGTTTTTAATAGTGTGGATGTCACTTGCAATTGCTTTATTAAAAAAGAAAATAATAATGTATTTAAACTTAAAAAAAGTCATTCTATAAAAGCAGACTTTTTTTTTCCTTAAAGCAGCGTACTAATTAAAAGCTGTATATGTCCTTAAAATAAATAAATAAATACCAACATGGTTAAATAGCAATTTATGCATTTTACCACATTTCTGGTATTCCAGATAGATAACTTAAATATTTATTCAGAGCTTAGCTCCAGCCAAAATTGTTTTCCACTTTTGCATGCAGTGGGTGGGGAGGATTAAACCCTCTGTTATTGCTGTCTGTGTCCCTGTGAGACAAATTTCCCCTTTAATTTCTGCTCATTTGACAGGTATCAGACAAAACGTGAAATGACTGAAAAGCCTCTCTATAGAGACACAGATAGCAGAAAATGTATATAATTTTACTACAGATGGAACCTCTGTCAGGTTTTGATTGCTGTCTATGTGCCAGTTGGGGAGATTTCCTCTTACGTCATGTCCTGGTGTCAGCTGGAGCAGGAAGTAAGAAAAAAACGGAATTAATCTTGGTTTCAGGTAGAGTCTATGAAACATAGAAGTACAGTATAGAGGGATTTGCACATAGATATACAATTATGTCTTGAAGGTCCTATCCTGCATAAGCCAGCAATTATAATAACCCAGCAGTTCAAAAACCAATATTCTCAATACATGCACTAGCTTCAAAATAAAATCACAAATGGGGTTATTCACCAATGCTATTATACGATCTAATCTCAATACCAAGGATATGCACCACAAGTCCCAGCATCAATGTCCTAAACATGTGACCAGCTGTCATCAGCAGCAATATCATAAGGCAGATCCCCAGGATACTCTATCCAGTGGAAGATACAAAACCCTACGTGATTCCACTGGCTGCACAGCTTACATACAAACTCCAATAGCAAGGTTTGTGCACATCCATACACCAGAAGAATTTTGTTTGAAAACTTTTTTCCAGAAACATTTGTTTGATTTATAAATTGTTAGTGGGGTCAAAACAACTTTCAATTTGAACCACGGTGATGAATAAATTTGAAGGGGCAGGATGGAAATTTTTTTTCTTAAACAAGTGAATTTCTACCAGTAAATATGGTTTCCATTCCAAAATCAAACATTAAAAGCAAGCAAAATCTTAACGTTCTTTCAAATTACATTTGTCAAATCATAAAATATATGGCTTAATTTTTGTACTAATTTTTGTATGTATGCTCATAAGAACGATCTTTCGAAAATCTATTAGTGTATGGTCAGCTTTCATATTGGGGTTAGTTCTTACAGCAGCATTGATAAATAATACCGATTGTTACTTTATTTTGCAGCTAGTGCATATATTGAGTATATCCTTGGTATATCCTTGGACTCCCAATGCTTATACCTATTTATATATGAATTAAATATATATATATATATATATATATATATATATATATATATATATATATATAAATATACATACAGTATCTCACAAAAGTGCAAAAGTGAGTACACCCCTCACATTTTTTGTATATTTTATTCCATCTTCTCATGTGACAACACTGAAGAAATGACACTTTGCTACAATGTAAAGTAGTGAGTGTACAGCTTGTATAACCGTGTAAATTTGCTGTCCCCTCAAAATAACTCAACACACAGCTATTGTCTAAACCGCTGGCAACAAAAGTGAGTACACCCCTAAGTGAAAATGTCCAAATTGGATTCAAAGTATCAATATTTCGTGTGGCCACCATTATTTTCCAGCACTGTGTTAAGCCTCTTGGGCATGGAGTTCACCAGAGCTTCACAGGTTGCCAGTGGAGTCCTCTTCCTCTCCTCCATGATGACATCACTGAGCTGATGGATGTTAGAGACCTTGCGCTCTTCCACCTTCCATGTGAGGATGCCCCACAGATGCTCAATAGGGTTTAGGTCTGGAGACATGCTTGGCCAAATTCATCACCTTTGCCCTCAGCTTCTTTAGAAAAGCAGTGGTCGTCTTGGAGGTGTGTTTGGGGTCGTTATCATGTAGGAATACTGTCCTGCGGCCCAGTCCCTGAAGGGAGGGGATCATGCTCTACTTCAGTATGTCACAGTACATTTTGGCATTCATTGTTCCCTCAATGAACTCTAGCTCCCCAGTGCCGGAAGCACTCATGTAGCCCCAGACCATGACATTCCCACCACCATGCTTGACTGTAGGCAATTCACACTTGTCTTTGTATTCCTCACCTGGTTGCCACCACACACGCTTTACACCATCTGAACCAAATAAGCTTATCTTGGTCTCATCAGACCACAGGACATGGTTCCAGTAATCCATGTCCTTAGTCTGCTTGCCTGCAGCAAACTGTTTGTGGGCTTTCTTGTGCATCATCTTTAGAAGAGCCTTCACAGGACATGTGTCAGTTACCTGGTTGGAGGCCAAAGTGCAGAGAGGGCTTCCCTTGCAGCTAGGTGCAAAGTGCCCCTGAAGGTGGAACAGGGAGGGCTATGGCCAGAGAGGCAGGAGTCACCGGCTGTGACAGGCTTGATGAGATGTCTGCAGAGTGGCAGGCTGGAACCAGAATGCACTGCTGGGCTGAAGTCCCTCAAAGTCATTGGAACGCATGCGACAGCAAAGGGGGAGCCAGGAACGGTGTCAGGAGCCAAGCCAGGAATCATACACAGGAGATCAGGCAGAAGACGGCAGGCAGAGTCAGGAGCAAGCCGGGTCATACACTGGAAGCAGAGTCCAAAAGGCAGGCTGAGGGTCAAACACAGATCAGCAGGCAGGAGCAGAGTCATGAGACAAGCCAGGGGTCAAAGCTGGGTTTGTAGGTCAGAGTGGTCAGGGCAAGCTGAGTCGATAACTGAAGAACAAGTACAACCAGGAACAGGAACACAGGAGAACACAGGGAAAGCTGAAGATCATTCAACAACTAACGGTTCCCTTCACTGGCTTTAAATAGGGCACTGGGCGCCAACATCTGTCACGCATTGCGTGCACTCAGGCGTGCGCGCGTGAGCACTGGCACGCGGATTCTCCCGGCCGTTCTGGACCTTCCGTGCATGCGCATTGGCCCATTGCCAACGAGTAATTCCTATGATGCCATCTTCCACGGACTATTCTCTGACAACATGGTTCTAGAAATCCATGTCCTTAGTCTGCTTGTCTTCAGCAAACTGTGGGCTTTCTTGTGCATCATCTTTAGAAGAGGCTTCCTTCTGGGATGACAGCCATGCAGACCAATTTGTTGCAGAGCGCGGCGTATGGTCTGAGCACTGACAGGCTGACCCCCCACCCCTTCAACCTCTGCAGCAATGCTGGCAGCACTCATATGTCCATTTCCCAAAGACAACCTCTGGATATGACACTGATCACATGCACTCAACTTCTTTGGTGGACCATGGCGAGGTCTGTTCTGAGTGGAACCTGTCCTGTTAAACTGCTGTATGGTCTTGGCCACCGTGCTGCAGCTCAGTTTCAGGGTCTTGGCAATCTTCTTATAAGTAAAACAATTAAAAGTAGACACTGTGCTCACATGCTAGATTTGGCCATACCCGAGACTGAAATAAATGTATATGTCTAGGGGAAAATCTTTATGTAGAACAAACTTTTTTTCAGATCCTCAGAGAGTTTTTGCCATGTTGGTGCCATGTTGAACTACCAGTGACCAGTGTGAGAGAGTGAGAGCGATAACACCAAATTTAACACACCTGCTCCCTGTTCACACCTGAGACCTTGTAACACTGTGAGTCACATGACACCGGGGAAGGAAATGGCTAATTGGGCCCAATTTGAACATTTTAACTTAGCGGTGAACTCACTTTTGTTGCCAGCGGTTTAGACATTAATGGCTGTGTGTTGAGTTATTTTGAGGGGACAGCAAATTTACACTGTTATACAAGCTGTACACTCACTACTTTACATTGTAGCAAAGTGTCATTTCTTCAGTGTTGTCACATGAAAAGATATAATAAAATATATACAAAAATGTGAGGCGTGTACTCACTTTTGTGAGATAGTGTGTGTGTATATATAGTGTATATACAGCGGGTAAAATAAGTATTGAACACGTCATCATTTTTCTATGTAAATAGATTTCTAAAGGTGCTATTGACATGAACTTTTCAACACATGTCGGTAACAACCCATGCAATCCATACATACAAAGACACCAAAACAAATAAGTTCAGAAATATAGTTATGTGTAATAAAATGGAATGACACAAGGAAAAAGTATTGAACACGTAACTGAAATGTATTTAATACTTGGTACAAAATCCATTGTTGGTAATCACAGCTTCAAGGCGCCTCCTGTATGGAGAAACGAGTCGCATGCAATGCTCAGGTGTGATTTCGCCCCATTTTTCCACACAAACAGACTTCAAATATTGAAGGTTCCGTGGGCCTCTTCTATGAACTCTGATCTTTAGTTCTTTTGATAGATTTTCTATTGGATTCAAGTCAGGTGATTGGCTGGGCCATTATAGTAGCTTTATTTTCTTTCTTAGAAAGCAATTGAGTTTCCTTGGCTTTGTGTTTGGGATCATTGTCTTGCTGAAATGTCCACCCTCGTTTCATCTTCATCATCCTGGTAGATGGCAGCAGATTTTTATGAAAAATGTCTTGGTACATTTTTCCATTCATCCTTCCCTCAATGGCATGAAGTTTTCCAGTACCGTGCGCTGAAAAACAGTCCCACACCATGATTCTCCCACCTCCAAACTTCACTGTTGGTATGGGGGGTGTTTTTGGAGTGATGTCCAGTTCCATTTGACCTCCAAACATGGTGTGTATTATGGTATCCAAAGAGTTACATTTTGGTCTTATCTGACCAGACTATATTCTACCAGTATTCCACAGGCTTGTCTGAATGTTGTGCAGCAAACGTTAAACGAGCTTCAACATGCTTTTTCTTCAGCAATGAAGTCTTGAGTGGGGAGCATGCATACAGGCCATGGCGGTTGAGTGCATTACTTGTTTTCTTTGAAACAGTAGTAAGATCAGACGTGCAGCCCATCACCCGTGACACACTCACATTTAAAATTCAAAAAAAAATTAAAAACCCTTGGGTGGAGCTACGCAACGCTCACCACGTGTGACCAGGAAGTAGACTAGCGGCCGCCATCTTGGTTATTGGACGCCTGAATACTACCCATATCTGTGCTGGTTTTTACCATTTTAAATGTGAGTGGATTCATTTATCATATATTAAAGCCAGAGTTTTTACAATCTGCACTATTGGAGTTTTTATGTTTCTTTCATGAATGGCTAAAACACTATATGAGATCCTCCTGTGAGCTATGGTGATCTGAACTTTAGCCTGCTTGATCTGAAAGCTTTTGAGTCCTCCCTGGCTGGACCTGAGGGATCTCTGTTTTTCCTGGCTGGATCGCTTTTATTTATTAAGAGGCGCACACTGACCCCCCATAATAGGGGTCAGTGAGTTCTGGTAAGAAGCTGTGTGTGGCGGTGTTACGGGTGATGGGCTGCACGTCTGATCTTACAACACCTCTATCATATTATCTGTTTCTGCAGATTTATACAGATTTATATACTTTTTGGACTGCGCGCTGCAGCTTTTGTTTTATGTTATTTATGGTTACACCTTGACCTGTCTGTTAGCAGCACATTTTTATATTCGATTGTCTCAAGCGCAGGATTGTCTAATTTTTATTGTTTGAAACAATTGTACCTGCTAATTCCAGGTCTTTCTGAAGCTCTCCCCAATGGGTCCTTGGTTCGTGGACAACGCTTCTGATAATTCATTTCACTCCCTGTAAGAAATCTTGCAAGGAGCACCTGGTCGTGGCCGGTTTATGGTGAAATGATGTTCCTTCCGCTTCCAAATTATGGCTCCAACAGTGCTCACTGGAACATTCAGAAGTTTAGAAATCCTTCTGTAACCAATGCCATCGGTATGTTTTGCAACAATAAGGTTGTGAAGGTCTTGAGAGAGCTCTTTGCTACCCATCATGAGATGTTTCTTGTGTGACGCCTTGATAATGAGACATCTTTTCATAGGCCATCAGTTGAGACTGAACCAGCTGATATTAATTTGCACTGATAAGGAGCAGGATTGCTTTCTGATTTTGGATAGATTTCAGATGGTGTCTTGGCTTTCCATGCTTTTTTGCACCCCCCTCCTTTCTTAATGTATTCAATACTTTTTCCCTGTGTCATTCCATTTTATTACACATAACATATTTGTTTTGGTGTCTTTGTATGTATAGATTGCATGGGTTGTTACCGACATGTGGTGAACGTTTCATGCCAATTGCACCTTTAGAAATATATTTACCTAGAAAAATGGTGGCGTGTTCAATACTTATTTTACCCGCTGTATATACACTGGACTGTTACCATCTTGTTTGCACATTTATGCTGTTAGAATATAATCTGACACTAGAGATCTGTGTGTCATATCTGGAGGATTGGAGCAGATGTGTCCTATCTCCTATGACATATAGTCCGTGATGCATTCCAGAGCTCTCATGGGATAATGTCCAGAGACATTTTAAGGATTACATGTAGCAAGCACTCAGCATTGCCAATATTTACCATACAACTTAGCCTGCTGCCTTCTTGGAAATGGGGTAATGGTCTGCCATATGGCTTTCTTCATTACTGTAAGGTTATACAAGGATGGCTTTGATCCTTTGTATAAACCAGCTTTCAACGTCTTATATTTTTAATGGTATAAAGCCTTGTATGGAATATAGCACATGGACCCAGACTGGGATTTTCAAATCCCTTCATTAGAGGGTGAATAGAGTTGGAATTGTGTGAATTTTATTGAACTGACAGTCTTGGAGGATTGATTCATACACTGATATAACTAAAGAGAGCTCTTGGCAGTAGTGAACCCAAGAAGGTGGATGCACCTCATTACATGTGAAAACATATTGACTATAAGGGCTCATTCACATTATACTCATGAAAAAACAAAAACAAAACTGAAATAGCACATAAAAATCAATAGTTTTCTAAGAGCCGGTTCACACTACAGCGATCTGACTTGCGGGGCGACCTCATCACGACCCTGCACAACACGACTTCAACGCGGCTTGCAAACGACTTCTGTAATAGAAGTCAATGCAAGTTGCCTGAAGTCGCCCCAAAAGTAGTACAGGAACCTTTTTCTAAGTCGGAGCGACCTGAGTCGCTCCTATTAGAACGGTTCCATTGCACTGCATGGAGGCGAATTGTCAGGCGACTCAAGTTGCCTGACAAGTCACTGCAGTGTGAACCAGCTCTAAGTGTCATGTTCACACCAGAACGCAGTGATTTGCAGGCAACTGACTTTTTCCTCATCAACTGATGATGTCATTTTTCATTAGGAGGTTGGCAGCTAGAAGGTTGTAATGGGGCACAATGAAGACCTGTGGAGTTGTGTAACTAAAAGGGAGGCTTCATCCACCCATGGACTTGTATACAATTTTGGGGCAAATTTTATGCATTTTTCCAAGCCACCCCTAAAGAAATCTCAAGGCACCCTGGTTGAAAAAGGCTGCTCTAGTCTATAAGAATCTCCATATTGGGGCATATATACAGTCAGGTCCATAAATATTGGGCCATCGACACAATTCTAATCTTTTTGGCTCTATACACCATCTTTTTGGCTCTATACACCACCACAATGGATTTGAAATGAATGAACAAGATGTGCTTTAACTGCAGACTTTCAGCTTTAATTTGAGGGTATTTACATCCAAATCAGGTGAACGGTGTAAGAATTACAACAGTTTATATATGTGCCTCACACTTTTTAAGGGACCAAAAGTAATGGGACAGATTAACAATCATAAATCAAACTTTCACTTTTTAATACTTGGTTGTAAGTCCTTTGCAGTAAATTACAGCCTGAAGTCTGGAACACATAGACATCACCAGACGCTGGGTTTCATCCCTGGTGATGCTCTGCCAGGCCTCTACTGCAACTGTCTTCAGTTCCTGCTTGTTCTTGGGGCATTTCCCCTTCAGTTTTGTCTTCAGCAAGTGAAATGCATGCTCAATCGGATTCAGGTCAGGTAATTGACTTTGCCATTGCATAACATTCCACTTCTTTCCCTTAAAAAAACTCTTTGGTTGCTTTCGCAGTATGCTTCGGTGCATTATCCATCTGCACTGTGAAGCGCCGTCCAATGAGTTCTGAAGCATTTGGCTGAATATGAGCAGATAATATTGCCTAAACACTTCAGAATTCATCCTGCTGCTTTTGTCAGCAGTCACATCATCAATAAATACAAGAGAACCAGTTCCATTGGCAGCCATACATGCCCACGCCATGACACTACCGCCACCATGCTTCACTGATGAGGTTGTATGCTTTGGATCATGAGCAGTTCCTTTCCTTCTCCATACTCTTCTCTTCCCATCACTCTGGTACAAGTTGATCTTGGTCTCATCTGCCCATAGGATGTTGTTCCAGAACTGTGAAGGCTTTTTTAGATGTTGTTTGGCAAACTCTAATCTGGCCTTCCTGTTTTTGAGGCTCACCAATTGTTTACATCTTGTGGTGAACCATCAGTATTCACTCTGGTGAAGTCTTCTCTTTATTGTGGAATTAAAAATGAGGAAAATTGGGACTTTAAATGACACATGGTGGGAAATAAATAGATGATGGGTCATGATAAATGACAGGTTTTATTAGATAATCACAGGTACATATTATACATATAAAAATGATCATAAATTGTAAACAATCATAACGTGATTATACAGAAGTATAAAATAAATTAGAATTAGATTTCATTAATATACATACGCATATTCCCCGATCCATCAATTAATGTATAAACAATTGATAGTGGTGCACAGATAGCAATCTGCGTAATTCAGGACCTCATCATATCCTCCTTGCGAGAGATCAAGCAGTAGGGTGATAAATATGATGCTAAGGTATAGCGTATTGGGTTATGGGTAGCTCTACGCATTTCGTGATATTACAATCACTCATCAGGAGCAAGTATAATATTCATCTGGAATAAATGAAGGAACAATGTTTAGCTGTTAATATCATGGGGGTAGCGAAGGAAAGGGTATCCCACCACCCCAGGGATAGGAGCTCATGGCTCAACCTACCGCGTCCATGCAGTGGCGGAAGACCACTGGGGGACAAAAGATGCCTAGGATCAATGGGTCCGGGCCCTTTCGCCTCTAGCCCCCTTAGTAAGGTCCCTATGTGGACTCCTATATACTTTAGAATATCTGCTATACTCATATGTACCATGCCCCACACATTGCCACCTGTTTGTGCTTTCCACCATGTCTCTCGCCTTCTATGCCCGTGCATGACGGTGACCGGCTGGGGTGCATATCCAGGAAGCGCATGGCCCTAACATGTCATGGCTTCGTAAAAGTCCCGATCTTCCCCAATTCTCCCTTTCTTCCTTCTCTTGATTGTTGACTTTGACACACATACATCTACCTCCTGGAGAGTGTTCTTGATCTGGGCAACTGTTGTGAAGGGTGTTTTCTTCACCAGGGAAAGAATTCTTCGGTCATCCACCACAGTTGTTTTCCGTGGTCTTCTGGGTCTTTTGGTGTTGCTGAGTTCACGGTGCGTTCTTTCTTTTTAAAAACGTTCCAAACAGTTGATTTGGCCACACCTAATGTTTTTGCTATCTCTCTGATAGGTTTGTTTTGTTTTTTTCAGCCTAATGATGGCTTGCTTCACTGATAGTGACAGCTCTTTGGATCTCATATTGAGAGTTGACAACAACAGATTCCAAATGCAAATAACACACTTGAAATGAACTCTGGACCTTTTATCTGCTCCTTGTAAATGGGATAATGAGGGAATAACATACACCGGGCCATGGAACAGCTGAGCAGCCAATTGTCCCATTACTTTTGGTTCCTTAAAAAGTGGGAGGCACATATACAGACTGTTTAATTCCTACACCATTCACCTGATTTGGATGTAAATACCCTCAAATTAAAGCTGAAAGTCTGCAGTTAAAGCACATCTTGTTTGTTTCATTTCAAATCCATTGTGGTGGTGTATAGAGCCAAAAAGATTAGAATTGTGTCAATGTCCCAATATTTACGGACCTGACTGTAGTAATGGATACATGAAAGTGATTGTAAACCCTTACATATCACTCAGATATCCAACAAGATACTTAGATATCCAACACATCCAATCGCTATCCAAAATTTGCCGCCTCAACCTCTGCAACATCTCCAAGATACGCCCCTTCCTAACCAATGACACCACAAAGTTTCTAATCCACTCCCTGGTTATCTCTCGCCTTGACTACTGCAACTTCCTCCTCACTGGCTTACCTCTAAATAGTATAGATATAAAAATCACGCTCATAAATGAAATCACATAAAATACAACATATACAAAAACATGCAATGAATCGGGCTAACGCCTGAATATATCTCTAAAAAGGGCAAAGTTCATAGAGTTCATTAAGTGCCGTGTGCTCAAAGAGGGTGAGGTGATATGTATATGGGATACACAATGCTACAAAATCATTCATAGTGTGTGTAGACCATCCCAGGATCTCTTCAGTGACAAATCCCTCCACCAAACACCGGTGTCACAATGCACTTACCAGAGAAATATGGCCCCCATTACAGGGATCAAGAATGCCTGTCTAGAGTCACCCAACGATATCCTCACTGTTCAGATGCAAGACCGGCCACCGTACTTAAGGATAGTGGATGCAAAAAGAACAAGGGGGTACTCCAATTGTGAAATATGTAAGCCCATTTATTTAAAATTCCATTATAAAAAGTCCATATGCTATGCAAACCAACAAAACAGCAACAAAAAGTAAAACTCGTGGAGCTTGATGGGGAAGCAGGGAGCACCGGATGCGATCCACCTGCGTTCCTCCGAGCGGAAATGACGTGTGCGACAACCTGCCAGTCTTGCATCTGGGAACAGTGAGGATATCGTTGGGTGACTCTAGAGAGGCACTCTTGATCCCTGTAATGAGGGTCATGTTTCTCTGGTAAGTGCATTGTGACACCGGTGTTTGGTGGAGGGATTCGTCACTGAAGAGATCCTGGTATGGTCTACACACACTATGAATGATTTTGTGGCATTGTGTATCCCATATACATATCACCTCACCCTCTTTGAGCACACGGCACTTAATGAACTCTATGAGCTTTGCCCTTTTTAGAGATATATTTGTGTACCATCTAAGAGGCGTTAGCCCGATTCATTACATGTTTTTGTATATGTTGTATTTTATGTGATTTCATTTATGAGCGCGGTTTGTTACATCTATACTGTCTTTTAAGAATATTCTGTTACACCTGCAGCTCATAGTTCTAACTGTACCCATAGCGCAGGTAAAAATTGGGTGCTGAGTTTCAGCCCCTAATTTGGTTTTATTACACTTACCTCTAAACAGGCTATCCCCACTTCAGTCCATTATGAACGCTGCTGCCAGGCTCATCCACCTTAAAAACTACTCTGCGTCTGCTACACCCCTATGTCAATCCCTCCATTGGCTGCCACTCAACCAACGTATTAAATTCAAGATACTAACAACAACCTATAAAGCAATTCACAGCCTGGCCCCCAGCTACATCACTAACCTGGTCTCAAAATACCAACCAAATCTACCTCTTCGCTCCTCCCAAGACCTCCTGCTCTCTAGCTCTCTTGTCACCTCATCCCATGCTCGCCTCCAAGACTTCTCCAGAGCCTCTCCCATCCTCTGGAATGTTCTACCCCAATCTGCCAGACTTTCTCCTACTTTGTCCACCTTCAGACGATCCCTGAAAACTCATCTCTTCTGGCTCCCACCTAACAACTGTACATTTATCTTCTCCATCAGCACATCCCCCACAGTTATTACCTCTTGTATCTCTTGAACCTTCCCGCTTAGAATAAAAGCTCTAACGAGTAGGGCCCTCTGATTCCTACTGTATTTAAGTGTATTGTATTTGTACTGTCTACCCTCAAGTTGTAAAGCGCTGCGTAAACTGTTGGCGCCATATAAACCCTGTATAATGATAAATAATAATCCAAGGCTTTATTTGCTAACGTTTTGTTGGGTCACTGCATACCTCTATCAAGGACTGTCACCCATTGAAACGTCAGCGAGTAAAGCTTTGGATTTTTTATGCTCTTTCAAATGCCTGTAAGTGTCCAGAGCTTCATGTTTACTTGTTGGATATCCCTTGTGCACCCAGCATGTGTAGGGATGAATAGCTCTTAATTAGATAAATATACAGAAATTTAGATACAGCTGCTGAATTGTGTAGGCTTGATAAAATAGCACAACTTTGACTTATTTTCCACTTACTGCGCTCTCCTTCAGATCAGCCTGACAACGCAGTACAAGAGATGAGTAGTCGGCCTTCAAAGTCCAGAGTAAGAGAGCATCTGTTGCATTCACGTATCTTGCCACTACATTTGCAGGAGTGATGGGGCGAACTGGTAAGAGGTAAAGTGGGATATAAAATGAATGAAAATATAATCTGAAAGACTGTATATGGTATCCCTACAGCTAACACACCTAATACTGTGAAATCAACATTAAAGAGGCTTTTCAGTCATTTTTTCATCTATTAAATCTTCTGCCCTTGTTGTTTTATCTTTGGATAGTAAACATTTGTTTTTCTGCCAGTAAATACCTTATACAGCCCACTTCCTGTTTCTTGTCTGGAAAAATGCCTCAGTGTTTTACATCATGCACAGCTCTCTCTCTCACTCTTGTGAGAGTTTGCCAAGAAGGGGGGGGGGGAGTCATACGATGGCCAATGAGTAGAGTTGAGCGAACACCTGGAAGTTCGGGTTCTGCTGGTCCGTCCGAACTTCGGGACAAAGTCCGGGTCCGGGTCCGGACGGAACCCGAACGATCGCACGGAGCTAGCAAGCCCAAGGCAGGCCTGGGCCTGGGCCTGAAACAGGGCTTCAAGCCTGCCTGGTCGTCTTGGGCTTGAAGGTCCACAAGCGAGTTGAGATGAGTAACCGGTAGCA
>BLSH010396939.1:127164-138670 GCA_018402905.1 Glandirana rugosa
TTTGAGACAGGTTGCTTTGCTAACATGCAAGCATGTGTTGCTAGTCTAACAACCCCCTTAAACTCTAACGAACGTACAATCGTTTCGTTGGACAGAGTTTAATCTGCAAATCTCCAACTCTAAGCAGCGGTATTTGAAATCTCAAATTCCCCCAACAATCTGATCGTAGAGCACGATCGTAGCGATCGTTGTTCTATGCAGAGCTTGATCTGCAACTCAAAGCAGCGGTATGTGAAATCTCTAATTTCTGCTATCTGTCCTCAGAGCAACAGCACAGACAGCAGTAGTAAAGTAATCTATCTCAGGATGCAGGATCAGGTCTTAAAATGGCTAAAATCTGTCCCTCACGCCGTCAGCTACCTTTCCCTATACTAACCCAAGGAGCATGTGACTGCAGCACTGTGACTCCAGCTTATAAAGAGGCTGGGTCACATGATGCACCGGCCAATCACAGCCATGCCATTAGTAGGCATGGCTGTGATGGCTTCTAAGGGCAAACCAGTGAAACGCTTGTTGATTGGCTGCCCTGCAGCTTCTCAACACGTGGAGTAAAATAGCAGAAC
This sequence comes from Glandirana rugosa, assembly GCA_018402905.1. Lineage (NCBI taxonomy): Eukaryota > Metazoa > Chordata > Amphibia > Anura > Ranidae > Glandirana > Glandirana rugosa. The sequence continues at coordinate 127,728 of BLSH010396939.1, forward strand.
CCCGGACCGAACCCGAACGATTTTTGAAATGTCCGGGTCCGTGCCACGGACACCCTAAAGTTCGGTACGGACCCGAACGTTACAGTCCGGGTTCGCTCAACACTACCAATGAGAGCTGCAGAGCTGGAGCTGTGTGTCTGTTTAAATCCAGGAAGTGAACAGGCAGCAGCTTCAGCTGCCCACAGTTAAAATGATTGCAGCCAGACTCAGTGGAGGGAGATTTCTGCAACATATTTGGCAAGTACAGAATCACAGTATAGCTAAAATAATATGCAAAGTGGTTGGAGGGAAGCTTCAGAATGGCAAAGATGTTTTTATTACAAATTATGTGAGCAGCCTGCAATTCCTCTTTAAGGGATAAAATATATATATATTTATATATATATATATATATATATATATATATATATATATATATATATATATATACAATATCTCACAAAATTGAGTACACCCCTCACGTTTTTGTAAAGATTTTATTCTATTATATCTTTTCATGTGATAACACTGAAGAAATGACACTTTGTTACAATGTAAAGTAGTGAGTGTACAGCTTGTATAACAGTGTAAATGTGCTGTCCCCTCAAATAACTCAACACACAGCCATTAATGTCTAAACCGCTGCCAACAAAAGCGAGTACACCCCTAAGTGAAAATTTCCAAATTGAGCCCAATTAGCCATTTTCCCTCCCGGGGTCATATGACTCATTAGTGTTACAAGGTCTCAGGTGTGAATGGGGAGCAGGTGTGTTAAATTTGGTGTTATCGCTCTCACTCTCTCATCCTGGTCACTGGAAGTTCAACATGGCACCTCATGGCAAAGAACTCTCTGAGAATCCGAAAATAATAGAATATTTACAAAAATGTGAGGGGTGTACTCACTTTTGTGAGATACTGTATATATATATATAGTTTATACAGGTATATAAAAAGAAAAATCTCTGAGGGAAAGTAAAGAAAATGGAAAAACAAACAAACACACACAATGCAATGTATATGGCGATGGTAATAAAGCTAGCAATAGGGTCACTGAGATGAGACAGAGAGAGAGCTATAGACTGGGGGGGGGGGGGGTGAATCAGTACTGCTTGGACCTTGAAGAAGGGGAAACACCCCGAAAGCTTGTCCTGAAAAATTGTATGTTAGTGCAAATAAAAAAAGTATCACGGACAGAACTCAATCTTCTCTGGCACAATTGCACTAATACAGCTACAATCACCTCAAGCCAATAGAAGATATAAATTTCACAGAAGTCTCCAGATAAGAACTGTGGACAACAAAACATTTTTTCTACTGTTTTATAAATGAGCACTTTCCGTATAATGACCAGGATTTCTCTCTGATCGCTCCACTCTGGTCTTCCGCTCCACCACAAACCACAGAGCCAGAAGTGTTCCATAGTAAATGGCTCTCTGGTCTGTTGCACACAGGGATGATTCACTTTTCACACTGAATCACCACTACTAGGAAAAGTCTACTGTCCTGGCGGAATTCTCTGTGACCAGTTTTCACTCTCTGGGGTTGGTTTACTTAGGCTGGGTCCACACTATTGCCGCATGTGCTCACAGCAGGGGTCTGGTGCATCTCCATTCACAGTTTCAGGTCCGATTTCAGGCGGAATTTTGGGCTGAATTCGGACCTGAAACGGACCAAAAGACGCACAGGACCCCTGTGCAAATTCGCACCAGAGCCTCTCCAGAGATGTGTGAACCGACCCCATAGAGAGACAGTCACAATCTCCTGCTATGCGAATTGGATGAGGGGAAACCCGCATCCAATTCGTATAGGTGTGAACCTAGCCTCAAGGTAAATAGGCAGTTCACTTTGCAAAATAAATAGCACTTTACAAAGGAGGTTACCCTTAACTTAGTGCAGGGGTGCCCAACCGCTGGACCCTGGTCACATGTGGCCTGCGGAGCCCTCTGATGTGGCCCGCGACCTCCTGCTCTGGGATGGCAGGTTCTTGCGGATTCCTGACCCGTCAACCTAGAGCATACGTGTTGAGAATGGAGCTGGCTGTCAGGAAGGCTCTGTCAGCAGACAGAATAGTAGCAACAGATAAATCTCTGTTCCCCGAATGCCTGGAAGAAGAGGCGCGTTAGCGCGTGCTAACATGCGAACGCATATGCGCATGCGCGGACGTGACATGGATAAGCACCCAGGATCATTACTATCTTCAGCGTTCCCATGGTTGTTCCTGTTCCCTGTTGCTCTGCTTCTGTTCCAGTTATTGACCCGGCTTGTTCTGACTACTCCTGCTCTCCACCTGCATCGACCCGGCTTGTACCTTGACTCCTCTACTTCCTCTGCACCTGTACCTGATCTGACCGCACATGTCTGACCTGGCTTATTTGACCCTGTTTGTGTTTCAGTCCTCACGGAACTACCCAGCTGCAGCATCTGCCCGTTAGCCACTGGGGTCTGCTCTTCTGCTTACTACTTCCAAGCACCAGTCTGTTCCAATTCACAGGACACCTGCTGTCATCTGGCATACCAGCCTACCATCAGCCCAGCAGCCAACAAGACCATCTGCACTCATGCAACCATTCACTCCTGCGCTACCTGTCTACTCTATTGGGGCCCCGAGTCAGAGGTGTAAGAGAGGCCTTCCTCCTGCCAGGCTCTTCTACCAGGTACGTGACAGTACGAGACAACCATGTCTGAGCCTGAGCGAGGAACCTCTCCCCTGGATGAACTGTGCCAACATTTGGCAGGCCTCACACAGGCTGTCAAGAACTTACAGGAGGGTTATACCTGGCTTGAAGAACGAGTTCAGACTCTGTCATCACCCTCCGCTGCTTCCGGTTCTGCCTCCTCATCTTCCGCTGGAGCACCTGCAGCACCCACGGTCATGATGTTACCACCGGAGCCCAAAGTTCCTAACCCAAAAAGGTTTTCTGATGACCGCAGAAAATTCAGAACTTTCTGCACTGTCTGCGAACTTTACTTTGCCCTACAGCCCCGCAGCTTTTCTCTGGAAAACACCAATGTTGGTGGGTTTATCATTTCTTTGCTGCAGAGTGAGCCCCAATCATAAGGGCTACTCCCTTATCAACCTTGACTATCTTCTTCGATGATGAAGCCCTAAGCCCTATGCTCTAAGAAGACCCTCGGCAAACCGACACACACTCCAACAGGGTCACAGAACGGCCGAGGATTATGTTTCTGACTTTAGGCGCTGGAGTTCAGATAACTGGAATGACACTGCCCTCTGCTATCAGTTCCGCATGGGTCTTTCAGAAGCCCTAAAAGATGAATTAGCCCGAGTTGGTTTTCCACAGTCTCTGAATTTTCTTATTAATCTGTCTATCCAGATTGCCCTAAGATTGAGAGAACGTATATCTGAAAGATCAGCCGGACAATTTCGCCCTGTATGGATGTTACCATGAGTTGCCAATTCACCAGGCTTAGCACCTCCAGAACCCACAGCATCTGTTGTTGATGTTCCTGAACCCATGCAGCTTGGCTTGCTTCGTCCTTTTCTGACCAACGAAGAACTTCAACGCCGTCATCAGAACAATCCATGCTTGTACTGCGGAGAACTAGGCCACTATGTGAGGACCTGCCCAGCCAAACTCCGTAAATGCTTGTCTATTTCTTCTGCCAAGACTTCAATCCTGTCTAATGATCCCTCTCATCAGGCTCTGCCCACTCTGTTGCAGCTTCCAGGAAGAACTATTCAGGTGTCAGCCATAATTAACTCTGGGGCCTGCAGCTGTTCATTGACCTGTCTTTTGCCGCTGAACATCAGATACCTCTGTAATCTAAGGCCCAGAGACTTTCAGTTCACCTTGCAGATGGATGTATCATCAAATCTGGGCTAGTCACCCAAGAGACCATTCCACTGTCTGCCACCATGGCCAGTAACCATAAGGAACTACTACACCTGGATGCCATTGCCTCACCCCTATTCCCCATCATATTAGGCATGCCATGGCTACAGGCACATAGCCCATGCATAAATTGGGCTACAAGAGAAATCCAGTTTCAGTCACCCTACTGCCAACAGCACTGCCTACAAGAACTTTCATGCTGTCCACCATCTCTGTTATGCATGGACTCTAACTCCGGGGCAGGTATATCTGTTCCTGCTGCATATATGGACTTTCTGGACATCTTCAGTAAGAAGGGGGCAGAGACTCTTCCTCCCCACAGGTCTTAAGACTGTCCAATTGAATTACTTCCTAGGGCCGAGGTTCCATTTGGAAGAATGTTTCCCTTAACTGAACTTGAACTTGTGGCTCTAAAGGAGTACATTAAACGAGTGTTTGAAGAAAGGCTTTATTCGCCCATCCACCTCCCCGGCTGGGGCAGGCATTTTCTGTTTGGGAAAAAAAGGATTAGTCCCTTCGACCCTGATTTGAGTATCGTAAACTCAATAAAGTCACAGTTAAGAATTGGTACCCCTTACCCTTGTTGCCTGAACTATTTCAAAGGCTTAGGTCAGAAACTGTCTTTGCAAAACTGGATGTTCGAGGGGCATACAATCTGGTCTGTATACGAACTGGTGATGAATGGAAGACTGCATTTAGTACCCGACTCGGGCACTTTGAGTGACTGAGTGCCTAGTCATGCCTTTTGAACTGTGTAATGCCCTCCTACATTTCAGCATTTTGTTAATGATATTTTTCGAAACTACCTGGATCTTTTTGTCATTGTCTACGTAGACGATATCCTGATCTTTTCTTGTTCATTGGAGATTCACCGTGGCCATGTGAGGAAAGTGCTGACTCAACTTCGACTGCATGGTTTATATGCCAAACCTGAAAAATGCGAGTTTGAGCAACAAAGCATTCAATTCTAGGGATTAATAATCTCCACAGAAGGTATTAAGATGGATCCCCAAAAAGTTACTGTCATGCTGGATTGGCCAGGTCCCACGGATAAAAAAGGAGTACAGCGTTTTGTGGGATTCGCAAATTTCTATCGGAAATTCATCAGAGGATTTTCAGCCATCATTTCCCCCATCACGCAACTAACCAAGCACAGTAACCAGTTCCACTGGACTTCTGAAGCTCAGTCTGCCTTTGAAATCCTCAAAGGGTTATTTACCTCTGCACCTGTACTAAGGCATCCTAATCCAGCTGCTCACTACATTTTGGAAGTGGACACATCGGAAACAGCACTGGGTCTGTGCTATGATCATGCATTAGCAGGGCACTTTGGAATCAATAAAACTACAGAATTGGTACAAAGCACATTTTGGTGGCCTCATCTAGAAAAAGACTGTAGGAAATATGTGGAGGCCTGTATCACATGCATACGGAACAAGAGCAGCAAGACCAAAGCATGGGGTCTGCTTAAACCATTGCCAATCCCAGACAGACCCTGGAAAATTATTTCAATGGACTTCATTGCGGAACTTCCGCCTTTGGAAGGTAGCACTAACATCTATGTGGTGATAGATTGATTATCTAAGATGGTGCATTTTCTGCCCATGAAGGGCACACCATCAGCTCCTGAAACTGCACCGATTTTTATCGGAGAGATTGTATTCTGGCTAACATTGTATCTGACCGGGGGGGGGGTTAAGATATTACCTCTAGATTTTGCAAATCGCTCTGTGAACCTCCTCAGCCTATCACCCACAAGCCAATGGACAGACGGAGAAAACCAATCAGACCCTGGAGCAGTACTTACGCTGTTTCTGTTCTTTCTCTCAGGGGTGACATCGTTACCATTAGCTGAGTTTGCCTACAACAATTCTAACCACTCTGCCACAAGACAATCTCCATTCTTCGCCAATTATGGCTTTCGTCCGTCATTTTTGTCAAACATAAATCATGAATGTTCAGTTTCAGCTGTTCTAGAAACTGTAACCTTTTTTGAGTCCAATAAACTGTTAAAGGAAACAATAGCCAAAGCCCAGGAATACAATAAAAAAGCTTTCGTCAAGAAAAAATGTGGAGAATTAATCGCGGAACTTGGTGATCAGGTATGGCTGTCCACAGCAAACTTAAAATTAGCTTGTCCGTCAAGAAAACTGGGACCTACGTTTCTGGGGCCATTCCCGGTATAGAGGAGAATCAACAATGTTGCCTATGAACTGGAGTTACCAGCCTCTTTTAAAATACATCCTGTCTCTAATGTAACCCTACTGAAACCCGTAATTCCAGATCCATTTGCTGAACAGAATATGGGTCCACCAGAGCCGGTACTAATTGATGGGGAAGAGGAGCACGAAGTTGGGGCAATTCTGGACTGCAGGAGGAGGAGAAATGAAACTCAGTACTTGATCAAATGGAAAGGCTATGGGCCTAAAGAGAATTCATGGGAACCAGATGTCCACGCTAAAAGACTCATCCAAGCATTCAACCAGGTCCATCCGGTAAACATGGCTCAGTTGGGCATCCGGAGGCTGCCCATTGGGAGGGGAGCAATGTCAGGAAGGCTCTGTCAGCAGACAGAATAGTAGCAACAGACAAATCCCTGTTCCCCAAATGCCTGGAAGAAGAGGTGCATTAGCGTGGGAATGCATATGCACATGCGCAGACATGCAAACGCATATGCGCATTCGCGAAGGAATGTGTATGGTGCATCCCATGACACATAGGGCGCCAAATGGGCTATTTAACCACTTCAATACTATGCACTTAGAACACTTTACTACCAGACCAATTTTCAGTTTTCAGTGCTGTTGCGCTTTGAATGACAATTGCGTGGTCGTGCGACGCTGTACCCAAACAGATTTTTTATCATTTTGTTCCCACAAATAGAGCTTTCTTTTGGTGGTATTTGATCACCCCTGCGGTTTTATTTTTTGCGCTACAAATAAAAAAAGACCGAAAATTTTGAAAAAAAATAAAAATTCTCTATTTTTTCACAAAACTTTGTAAATAAGTACATTTTCTCCATCACTGGTGGGCAATGATGAGGCTACACTGACGGGCACTGATGTGGCAGTACTGATTGGCACTGATGAGGTGGCACTGATGATGAGGCACTTATATGCAGCAATGATGAGGACTGTTAGGCGGCACTGATAAGCAGCACTGACGGGTACTGATAGGTGGCACTGATATACAGCACTGACGGGCACTGATATGCAGCACTGACGGACACTGCTAAGCGGCACTGATGGGCACTCATAGACAGCACTGATTGGCACTCATAAGCGGCACTGGGCACTGATAGGTGGCACTGATGGGCACTGATAGGTGGGCACTGGTAGGTGGCAATGGTGGGCACTGATATGTGGCACTGGTATGCATTGATAGGGACACTGATAGGGGCACTGGTGGGCATATATACTGATAGGGGCTCATTCCCTGGTGGTCTAGGGTGGCATCTGAAGGTGGCACTGAGTGCCATCCACATTGGGCACTATGTCTCTTACCTGGTGGTCTAGGGGGGTCTCCCTGGTGGTCCAGATCGGCTCCCTGGTGGTCCTTGGTCAGCTCCCTGGTGGTCCTGGGTGGGCACATCCCTGGTGGTCCCTGGGCAGGCTCCCTGGTGGTCTAGGGTGGCGATCCGAGGGAGGGCTGTGCTGATAAATCATCAGCACAAACCCTCCCTGTCAGGAGAGCAGCCGATCGGCTCTCCACTCCTCAGGTCTGCAGACCTGAGTACAGGAAAGCCGATAAAAGGCTTTCCTGTGTTACACTGTGACCAGCTGTGATTGGTCACGGCTGATCACATGGTAAAGTGCATCAGATGGAAGCACTTTACCAAGATCGGTATTGCGGGGGGTCAGACTGACCTCCCACAACACGATCGCCGCGATGCGCGTCCCCCCCCCCCCCCCAGCACGCGGCGGCTTGTTATCCTGAGGACGTCATATGACGTCCAGTCAGGATAACTAACCACTTCCCGGCCGTCATTTTGCATACGGCGGTCGGGAAGTGGTTAAGCTGGACCCAGCATAAGTGCTGTCTCGTCTTCAGCGTTCCCATGATTGTTCCTGTTCCCTGTTGCTCTGTTTATGTTCCCGTCATGTTCTGACTACTTCTGCTCTCCACCTGCATCAACCTGGTTTGTACTTTGACTCCTCTTCTGCCTCTGCATCTGTACCTGATCTGACCGTACATGTATGACCTGGCTTGTTTGACCCTGTTTGTGTTTCAGTCCTCACGGAACTACCCAGCTGCAGCATCTGCCTGTTAGCCACAGGGGCCTGCCCTTCTGCTTAATACTTCCAAGCACCAGTCTGTTCCAATTCACAGGACACCCGCTGTCATCTGGCATACCAGCCTACCAGCAGCCCAGCAGCCAACAAGACCTTTGGCACTCGTGTGACTCTGCACTCCTGCGCTACCTGTCTACTCTATCAGGGGCCCAGAGTCAGAGGTGTAAGAGAGGCTTCCTCTGCATATCAGGCTCTTCTACCAGATACATGACACTGGCCATAGAGGAAGCATGCGGCTGCAGTAGAGAGCAGAACCAATTCTTCCTTTATAGGGCCGGCTCCTGTCACAGGTGGAGTGATACCAAATGAACTGAGGGGGCAACAGCCAGTGATACCTGCAGGGTGATTCCTGAAGTGAAGATTGTGTTTAAAGGTCAGGTTTTTTTTTTTTTATAAAATCACATAGCAATGGGCATATCTGTTCTTGTTCTGCACTGGTTACTTTGGGCTGCTGTAAAACTGATCCACAGGTGCAGCACAGTGCACTTGCGTGTTGACTGCATTGAGCCATAGACTTCTGTTACCTGTGGGTTTGGTGCGCTTTCTGAAAATGCTCCACACCTGCAGAATATAATAGAATTCTATGGCAAAGTACAGCTAACCTGCAGGAAAACTACAGGTGCATTATGCTGCTGAACCGCAGCACATCAGTGTGATAGCAGGCTTAGGCCCCTTTCACATGATCGGTTCAATGGTGTCCGTCTCTGTTTTTCAGACAGACCCAATCTGACCCTCCATTCACCTCTATAGTAGACTTGTGTCAATTTACACCCATCTACCTATAATACAATCTGCTAAAAAAAAAACAAAAAACAGAAGAGGATCTGTACCCTTCCCTCTGGGCGAAGGGTGCATAAAGTTGTACAGGCTGTATCCCTGTCTGCCCTGCATATGAAGAGTGGACATGGACCTGTCATCCGCCCACTCCGCTCATTGGGGCCTGTAACTGGTTACCAAGTTGCTTAAAGGGCCCCCAGCCTTCAAAAGTTTTGACACCCCTGACTTAGTGAATGAAGTGAAGCTCTGCTGACTTCCATCATCCACTCATGTGCAAGCAAAAATACATTTTGTTTTTATTTTCCTTGCAGGTTATTGGGTATTCCTTACAAAGTGAAACTTTCACTAAGCTCTGTGGAAAATTCCCTTGCAAAGTGAACAGCCTATTTGCCTTCACTAAATCAACCCCCATGTATTTTAAAGAAAACCTATATAAGAGCAACACTGTGTAAATAAATAATGGCCATCTATGGATGAACAGTACTTTTACCAACTTACCTCTCTCTGCTAGATCCACAACAGCCTGTATACTCTTCTCCCCCATTTTATTTTTAACAGTCAATGTAAAGTTATAGATTTGCTGGTTGCTTACGATGGGCCAAGTGCAACTCTCTCTGGAGCAAGAAGCCGATCTTCCAGATAACCTTCATTAAGTAAAAAACAAACAATAAAATAGAATGAGTCTGAGTCCAATAAATGTTTATAAAGACACGTGTGAATTATTATATTAGATTATATTGATTGTGTATAACTTCCTTTTGTCACCATCTATGGCATACATTGACAACTGTTATGAACAGGGGTTACCGTCGGTAAAAACCGCATGTCACAATAATTACCAGATCCTGAGATATAAGCAGCGGAAGTCATTGTGGGGAAATAAATTCCACATTCCAGTCTTCTAACTTAACATTCAAGTGACTCAACCACACAGGAAACACTCAGAAACTCATAAGAATACGGGTTTATATACTTGGATGAAGCAGACCAAACAGCCATTATTCAAGTCTAGCTCCCTTGCACTCCTTGCTCCTGTAGAGGCAACCAATCAGTGCACCTGTTGCACACAGATCCTGCCGCCTGCCGTGGCTGTGACCAAGAAGAGCAGAAGTAATCTGGTGGCCAATACTAACATGAATCATGATCCTAAAAGGTTAATTTTTCAGACAGGGGCAGTGCTAGACCCTAGCACCTACAGCATGCGCCCTCAGAACTTCTACCGAGTCCCTTTGGTGTCCTTTATGTCGTGCAATCTTGCCAAGCATGATCCTGTAGTCATGCTTCTAACTTTGCTGAATGTTGGGTCATACCTTCACTAACTGTATTTTTACATCACAGTTCTTTAGACAATCTCAGTTCATCCACCCAATGCAATAGAATAACAAGTGGGCAAGGGCACACCGGGAATTTTAGAATCCCCAGTTACGGTATATTATCTAGCAAATCCAGGGGCTCAGCTGCGTTCTTGGGCTTAGCTTTTGTTTCACATACTATAGTGCAAGCAGCACAATGTTTAGGACCCGTAGGGATTGATTTAGTTAAGGCAAATAGGCCTATTTGCCTTTACTAAACCCACCTTATAGCCTCCATTATGCAGTACAGTGAGCATTTTATGAGCTCTGCCTCATCCTGAGGTACCAGAGTAAATGCTGAGCAAAACTAGTGTGGTGCTACCCTCGCAAGGGCCGCTGTAACTGTCTACAGGTTCTTTCCCTAGTCAGAGTAGGTAGCCAAGAACAAAGCAGCATCTCATCCACACAGGCTCAATCTCAAATCTCGCAATTTATTGCACAGTAACCATTAACTTGGAAGGACAGTAGGGTGTTAGATACTTCAAAATGCTTGGTGCACAAATTATAGAGGACTCTTCTTTACCTTTTAATCTTTTAAGCTGCTGCAGTACTGTATCCCCCCCAGATCCCCAGATGTAGACCAGGGGGATTGCTGAATAGGTTTTAATAAAAAAAAAATGGGCTGAAATGGTCCAGCTTCTGGCAGCTACAGGACAGTTGAGCACTGCACACGGAGTGACATGACGTAT
>BLSH010396939.1:152555-190486 GCA_018402905.1 Glandirana rugosa
AAAGGACGCAAATTTCATATGGGTACCGTGTTGCATGACTGAGTAATTGTCATTCAAAGTGTGATAGCGCTGAAAGCTGAAAAATGGCCTGGACAGGAAGGGGGTTTTCGTGCCAGGTACTGTTGTGGTTAAAGTGGTCCTAAAGCCTCAAGGTTTTTTACCTTAATGCATTCTATGCATTAAGGTAAAATACCTTCTGTGTCACAGACTCGCCCCCTCACCCCCCCCCTTATACTTACCTGAACCCCATCATGATCCAGCATTGTGCATGACAGCTGCAGCTGTCCTGACCTTGTCCCTCCTCCCTGGGCAGATCGACAGCAGCCATTAGCTCCCGCTCCTGTCAATCAACTCCAGTGACGAGGGAGAGGGGTGGGCGGGACTGAGTCCCACTGTCTGTGTCAATGGATGCAGGAGTGGGGCTTGGGAGAGACCTTGCATGAGTGCCCCCATGGGAATCTGTTTGCTATTGGGGGCACCGGCAAAAGAGGAGGAGCCAGGAGTGCTGGCGGGGGACCTGAGAAGAGGAGGATTCTGTAATGCTATTGTACAGAGCAGGTAAGTATATACGTTATAAGTATATAAGTATAAGTACGTTTTATATGTAAGCTATTTTTTTAAAAAAAAACAACTTTACAACCACTTTGGTTGAATTAATTTTACAAAGGTGTATTATAAAAACCCCGAAACAGCTGCATACAATTTGGAATAAATGGCTCTATAAATTTGGGCTATATTTGCACTATACACCAGCGGTCCTGGATGTTCATTCTGCCATTTGTGGCATAAGGCAATGATTTACTCTGCCTGCTACCCTGAAATAACCAATATTCTGCTCATTTTTGGGATACAGTATGTGACAGAATAAGACATGTGGATAACTTCTGTTTAGGTCTCATTCACACTAAGCGTTTAGTCTCAGTGTATAAGACGTTGGCGTATTGGTGCGGGCAGAAGGCACAGGTGCACCATCCAGCCCTGCTGCCAGCAGTATCCCGGACAATACACTAACACAATGTGCTAACATTTAGGGCAGTATGCCTTAAAGGGATGAATGCCTGGAAAAGTTGCTTGTGCACATTCTTTCCTAAGTGCAAACTGACCTGAATGTTTATACCGTTTGGTGCACTATCCAGCCCCATCCAGCCCCAGCAGCTTTCAGCCTCTCCTAAAGTTTTACAGGCTGCCAGCAGCAGGGCTGGATGCTGCACCTGTGAATTCTGCCTGCAAGATTCTAATACACAGGGGATAAGCGCCGGTTGTGCATGAGGCTGAGGCTTTAGGTGGGCTTTACTGCTCTGTGCACTCTTTGGTTGGAGGTCTTCTCGATTACTTTAGTCCCTATTCACCATAACCTGTATGCATGGGCGTCCGCAGAACTTTTTCCAGGGGGAGGTATAATTTCAAGGTCATCTTTTTGACAATGTCATAATTACATTATCACGGTCAGAGACTGCAGACATAATCCAGGAGATGGTCAGAGACTCCAGACATGATCCAGGGGATGGTCAGAGACTGCAGACATGATCCAGGAGATGGTCAGAGACTGCAGAAATGATACAGGAGATGGTCAGAAACTGCAGACATGATCCAGGAGATGGTCAGAGACTGCAGACGTGATACAGGAGACAGTCAGAGACTGCAGACATGGTACAGGAGACAGTCAGAGACTGCAGACATGGTACAGGAGACGGTCAGAGACTGTGGACATAGTACAGGATACGGTCAGAGACTGCGAACATAGTACAGGAGATGGTCAGAGACTGCAGACATAGTACAGGATACGGTCAGAGACTGCGGACATGGAACAGGAGACAGCCAGAGACTGCAGACATAGCACAGGAGACAGTCAGAGACTGCGGACATGGTACAGGAAACGGTCAGAGACTGAATACATGGCCCAAGAGACTGTCAGAAACTGCATACATGGCTCAAGAGGATAAGGACCTAGTGGGGAACCCCTGATCTGATCCCTGATTCCAGGGGGGGGGCAATTGCCCCCCCTTGCCCCTACCTGCGGACGCCCATGCCTGTATGGTTATACAGTCTCTTTAACCACTTGCGGACCATTCACTGTACATATACTGTGGCAGGCCGGCCGCTCTGTATCAGATGACGTACCTAGTACGTGATCTGACACTTCCGGGTCTGGGGTGTGTGTGCACGCCACCGGTGACCCGCTCCCCCTGTGATCACACACAGTGGATTCAATGTCCGCCGGCACCTGCTGATTAGACAGTACACAAGGTGAACGGTATGTGAACAAGGCAGATTGACATTCTGTCAGAAAGGAAGGTATTGACCCTGTGTTCCTGCAAAGCAGGAACATGGATCAATGCCTTCCCCTAGTCAAAGCACCTCCCCCACAGTGAGAAAGCACAGCCTAGGCACACAGTTAACCCTTTGATCGTCCCTGATGTTAACCCCTTCCCAGCCAGTTTTATTAGTACAGCAGCAGTGCATATTTTTAGCACTGATCACCGTATTAGTGTCACTGGTTCCCAGAAAGTGTTAAAAGTGTCAGTTAAGTGCCCGATTTATCCACCACAATATCACAGTCCTGCTATAAGTCATTGATCACCGCCATTACTAATAAAAATAAATAAATAGATAAAAATATCCCATAGTTTGTAGACACTGTACCATTTGCGCAAATCAATATACAATTTTTTTTACCAAAAATATGTAGCAGAATACATATTGGCCTAAATTGATCAAGAAATGTAATTCTTTAATTTTTTTATTATATATGTTTATTACCAGAAAGTAAAAATAAAAAATATTGTTTTTTTTTTTCAAAATTGTCTGTTTTTTTGTTTATAGCGCAAAACATAAAAACGGCAGAGGTGATCAAATACCACCAAAAGAAATAGCAATTTGTGGGAAAAAAAGGACAAACATTTTATTTGGGTACAATGTCTCACGGCTGTGCAATTGTCAGTTAAAGTAACGCTGTGCCGTATCACAAAAAATGGCCTGGTCATGGGGGGTAAATCTTCCAGAGGTCAAGTGGTTAATATCCTCTGGAACCTATGTGTGATCTCTCTTGGTCCTGTGTGACATATGATTAAGTACATAGAAGTCTGCACTCACCATGATGGGTCTTCCACAGACTCCAGACACTCCAGTGCTCTTCAGAGGGAAAACTATTCCATAACAAGGCGCTACGAATACGGAAAGAATGGGAGTCACATTCTAAAGGCAGCTCAGAATCCCACATCCAGATGAAGTGCGTATCAATTCCAGAGAGACTTGTGTTGTAATATTCCTGGAACAATGGAACTAATTAATAACAGAGGTTTAAAGAGGTTGTAAACCTCCAGAAAAAAAAAACAACCTGCAAGACAAAGGCATGATGAGCTAGTATGCATCACATACTAGCTCATTATGAAATACTTACCTTAGAATGAAGCCCTGCAGTGCCGTCCGTGCACTGCTGACACGGCCAATATCTTTCCCAGAGTCACTTCCGGGTTCATGGGTTCTGGCGCTGGGATTGGCTGGAGCCACGATGACGTCCCTCTCATGCATTCGGGCGGGAGTTGCCGGTCATGGCATGGGCCTTGAAGACACGGCACAAGCGGGCCGTTTCTTAAGAGCGCATGCGCCAATGATGTAATCGGTGCAGTATACAGTAAATATCTCCTAAACGGTGCACGTTGAGGAGATGTTTATAGCACCTATAGGTAAGCCTTATCATAGACTTACCTATAGGTACAAGAACACCAGAGGAGTTTATTTAAAGTGGACCTGTCATTATGTACTACGGAATATTTTGCAAAGAGGCTACGAACTGCCTGAGCCGTGTGTGTTGTATTGGTTTTACATTACCACTTCCCATTATTCTCAAAGTTTTAGCTGCCTACAAACTTTAAGGCCTCATACACACGGACGTTTCTTAACCACTTCAATACCAAGCCTGTTTTTTTGGGTTCGGTGTTTAACAGTTAAAAACAGGTTTTTTTGCTATAAAATTACTTAGAACCCCCAAACATTATATTTTTTTTTCTAACACCCTAGAGAATAAAATGGCGGTCATTGAAAAAATTTATGTCACACCGTATTTGCGCAGCAGTCTTACAAGCGTGCTTTTTTTTTGAATAAATTCAGTTTTTTTAGTTAAAAAATAAGAAAACAGTAAAGTTAGGCCAATTTTTTTCAATATTGTGAAAGATAATGTTATGTCGAGTAAAATGATACCCAACATGTCATGCTTCAAAATTGCGTCCGCTCGCGGAATGGCGATAAGCTTTGCAAATTAAAAATCTCCATTGGCGACATTTAAAAAATTCTAAAGGTTAGCAGTTTTGCGTTACAGAGGAGGTCTAGAGCTATAATTGTTGCTCTCGCTCTAACGATCGCGGTGATACCTCACATGTGTGGTTTGAACACCGTTTTCATATGTGGGCGGGACTTACATATGCGTTCGCTTCTGCGCGTGAGCTCGGCGGGACGGAGCACTTTAAATTTTTTTTTTTTGATTATTTATTTTGCTTTTTACTTTTTATTTTTACACTGTTCTTTAAAAAAAAAAAAAATTGATCACTTTTATTCCTATTACAAGAAATGTAAACATTCCTTGTAATAGAAAAAAGCATGACAGATCCTCTTAAATATGAGATCCGGGGTCAAAAAGTCATCCCATCTCATATTTACACTCAAATGCAAAAAAAAAAAAAAAAAAATCTGAAAAAAGTGACAGAAGAAAAAAAAAACGGGCCCTTTAAGACCGTTGGGCGGACGTCATTTCCGCCCGGCCGTGTTATGGAGCCGAGTGAGCGGCTTCACCGCTCAGTCGGCTCACAGACACTGGGGGGAAAGCATCGGATCATCTCCGGCGCTGCCGGCGGGTCCGGTAAGCGCCGGAGATGACCGGAAAGCGGCGGGAGGGGGGGGCACCTCTCCCGCCTCTGATAAAAGTGATCTTCTGGCGAATCCGCCGCTAAGACCACTTTTATCTTGCAGGGAATCGCCTGCTGAAAAAAACGGTATCTGAATGGTGCAGGCATCACCACTCAAACCCAAGGACGTCATATGACGTCCGGCGGTACGGAAGTGGTTAAAAAATAAACAAAACGTTGGGCCCGACGTCAAGGAAAAAAAAATCTGCGTTTTTCGGCGTTAGTGAGCGTCGGTGTCAAAAAAAGTCAAAACGTTACAGCCTCAGAATGCGCTGGCCGTGGGTTCTAGTTTCAGCTCACTAACGCCGACGCATCTACAGCTCAAAAACGTCTGCGTTTTTATGGGGCCATTGACTAACATGGAGAGCTGCAAAAAATGCCGGCGTCAAAAAACGTCTGTGTGTATGAGGCCTAAGGAATACCTGGTGTTTTCTAAACAAAATTGCAATACACAGGATCCTATTATAATTGAAAAATTAAACTTTTTGAAGGTTTTAACCCCTTCCTTACCCGGCACTTAAACCCCCCTCCTGCCCAGACCAATTTTTGGCTTTCAGCACTGTCGCATTTTGAATGACAATTGCGCGGTCGTGCGACGTTGTACCCAAATAAAATTTGCGTCCTTTTTTTCCCACAAATAGAGCTTTCTTTTGGTGGTATTTGATCCCCTCTGCGCCATTTCTGATCGCCGCTATAAACAAAAAATGAGCGACAATTTTGCAAAAAAGAACAATATTTTTTACTTTTTGCTAAAGTACAAATCCATTAAAAAAATTATTCATCAGTTTTGGCCGATATATATTCTTCTACATATTTTTAGTAAAAAAAAAATCGCAATCGGCGTATATTGATTGGTTTGCGCAAAAGTTATCGCGTCTACAAACTGGGAATTGATTTATGGCGTTTTTATTATTTTTTTTTTTTTACTAGTAATGGCGGCGATCTGCGATTTTTATTGGTACTGCGATATTGGGGCGGAAATGTCGGACATTTTTTACACATTTTTGGGACCAATGACATTTATACAGCGATCAGAAATTTAAATGTCCACTGATTACTGTGTAAATGTCATTGGCAGTGAAGGGGTTAACCTGCAGGGGGCAGTGAAGGGGTTAAATATGTTCCCTGGCTGTGTTCTAACTGTGGGGGGGGCAGGGCTGGCCGGGACATGACAGATCTAACTGATCCCAGTGACAGGGATCAGTAGATCTGGCATGTCCCCTGTCACAGAACGGGGAACCGCCGTGTTTACAACGGCGGTTCCCCGTTCTGAGGCTCCTAAAGGTGATCGGCGGGTCCGGGCGGACATCGAGTCCGCCCGACCCACGGGCACGCTCGCGCAGCGTGCCGCGCCGCCGCTGCCGCCAGGGGGCGCGCGGGAGCATGCGCAGTGGTGGACGTCCATGGACGTCCTCCGGGCATTTCAGATCCGCGCTGGAGCCGTACTTTGGCTATAGCGCGGATCTGAAGTGGTTAAGGTCCGTACACACGGTATAATTATCGGCTGAAAACTGTCGCACGACAGCCTGTCATTCAATAATCCAACCGTTAATACGCTCCATTCAACAGCCAATTTTCAATTATCATCCAACAAAAGTTGTATGAGATGTACGAGCAAACTAGAAAACTGTTGTCTGCTGACAAGGCGTCGTCCGATTTTCGGCTCGTCTGTACAGAAGTTGGCAAAACAAAAGTTGTAAGTACAAACACGCATGTTCGGAATCCAGGAAGTGTTCGGTCGTGTAAACCTGCGTCCATAATTCACATTCACCTGAACTTCCTCTTTATACCTCTTCCTATTCCTCTTTGTAGTGCGTTACTATGTTCGCCTTTATCGAACGATAATTTGACTACCATCAGTACGCTAGACAAAATCACAGACAGCCGATTTTGGGAAAAGTTGGACGTGCGGTCGTACGATAATCGCATCGTGTGTACGAGGTTTTAGTTAGCACAGCCATCTCCAAGTGAAGAGGTCATTTTTGGAGCAATGAATTCCAAATAACTTGTGTAGCAATTATATATCACATGAACATTTCTCCTGAGAGCAGATTTTTCCTTACCCATACATAGAACGCCTACGTCCAGCTGTCTGCATAACACCACAATATAAATCATTGTACTTACATCATGAATGATGTTATTTTTTATGGATCGTGCCACTTGGATGTGAAAAATAACGTTCAAGTCAGAAGAGTAGACTGTGTCCCCGATGTCCCATTCTACAACCAAGCGTTGCTGCTGGTGGAGGTCAGGGTACACCTCCAGATTTAGAGGGGGAGAAGGCTCCTGGGGCTCTAAAGCATTAAAGCAAATGGTAAGAATGTCAGAATACATTGAGGTTTACTTACTGGCAATATGTACTTTCGTTTTAACAGAGCAAAGGGGGGGGAACCAAGAAATGCGGGGCCAGGTTAATAAAAAGAAAACTGCACGATTCTGGCCAAAATGAGAAACACGATTTTTTTGCGTAGAATAAAGATCATTATTCTCTCACGATTCTCGCGGCGTAACCTCTTACATATACAAAAAATTGGGCTAACAGCACTGTTTCGTTTTTTGAAAGGGTAATTTTTCCCAAAAAAAATTGCGTTTGAAAGACTGCTGCGCAAATACCGTGTGACATAAAATATTGCAACAACCGCCATCTTATTCTCTAGGGTCTCTGCTAAAAAAATATATATAAATGTTTGGGGGTTCTAAGTCATTTTCTAGCACAAAATACTGACTTTTATTTGTAAGCAGCAAATCAGAAAAGATTTAGTCTTTAAATGGTTAAACTGAACATCTTCTATACACAGGAGTTCATTCGGAGTTCATTCCTTTGAAGTAATTAACATTGTATCTTTCTAGTCTTTATCAGCATAACTCAGAACTTGACTCTCTGCCCAGACTTGGAAGTCTCCCCAGAGACTCAGGTCGCTCCGACTTAGAAAAGACTTCAGGCGACTTGCATTGACTTTTATTACAGTCAAGTCGCGCTGAGTCGCCCCGCAAGTCGGACTCCATTAATGCCTGATGGAGATCGTGGGGGGGGGGGGGCTGTGGATCAAGATCGCGATTTTAATAAAAATAAAATAAATCATGCAGCTCTAATACACATTGTGCCTAAATGTCAGAAGCAATCCACAGATCAGTTCAATCCATTGCATTACAATGTATATGACAAGCCCAGAGGTGCTTATATGGCTCTGCTAAATTGTACCTTGACAGCTCTTTATTGCCAGCTGAAGAATCATGAGAAGTACACAGATATTGCCATGAAGCCCAGCAGAATGGTCCATTGATTGAGAAGAAATGGTCTGGAATAAAGAAAACATAGTTAACTTCAGGGGATATCACCAAAAGTAGTAGTAGTAGTAGTTTATAGTTGCTTTTTCATATGTCTACTCTTGCATATGTACTTATTTCTTTTCAAACTTCTTTGCTTGACTGTCATTTCATTTAAAGTGTAACTCCACTTTTGTTGAAAAAAAAAACACTCCCCTCTGGGTGATCTATAACATTGGGTTATAACAAACTTTGTTGCAGATTCCTACCTTTTGTTATTCTGAAGAAATCACTGCTTGTTCCTCTGTGCTGAGTGAGTCTAATGGGAGGGGTTTCATAATTATCAATCAGCTGTGGCAGCTGCAGGGCACTAATGAGGAAATCTGCTGGGCCTGCATCCCTTTAGACGTGTTCCTATTGGAAGTATCTCCCCAAAAATGACATTTTTGTTGCAGGGGATGCCTGAAATCTGTATACCTTAGGCAGACTGCTGGGAAAATTGGTGAGCCAATTACACAAGCAGGAAATGATGTTTCTGGGGAGTGGTTAGTACACATTCTGTGTACAGAACAACTCCAGGTAGCCATATTGCATTGTATTTATAGAAAATTACAGTGGCTCTGCAAATTGAAAAGGAAAGATAATTTTTAATAACATTCAATTACAATATGACTTGTATCACAATTGTATACGCTATATTATTTTTTCTTTATTTGCTATTTTTTCCCCCACGAAATTGGAGTTACCCTTTAAAGCTGAACTCTAGGCAGAGATAAAAGGCACACATTATTGCAGCTCTGTAGTCAGCAAATCATCATCATCAGGTATGGCAATTTTTACATAGTTACATTAGACCAGTGGCGGCCCGTAATGCAGGGCGCAGGGGCCCCCCTGATCCATGCCTCTGCCCCCCTAATCTACATGTGGGGCACCGGACGCATGGATTCCAAAGGTTTTTTTGTTGTTTTATGTGTTTAGAAGCACTTGATTAGGCCTTTTTGCATGGGTGGGCCCAGTTGTGTGACAATAGCAAATTAATATTCACTATTGTCTTCCTGATTCTCCTCCCATCAATTCAGGAAATGGGTCACCTGATTGGCCAAGAGGAGAAGCACTCCTATTGGCCGCCGAGGAGAGAGGAGATGCAGGGGAAGCCGCTGTGAAGCACCCACCAGGAGGAGGAGACGCCCTAGTGTCTGTTTAAGATATCAACCACACAGGGGGTGTTTTGTTTTTATTGAGACATCTGACTCACAGACTTGCATTGTGAAAAGGAGCAGTAAATGTACAATCATTATGTAGCCTTGCATAAGAGTGGGTGTGTAGTGCTTAAATATGGCTGCCCCCCATGTACTATAATTCAAAAATAGATGGCTCTCCTGCGCGAATCGCCGTCACCTGACAGCGGCCGCAGGAGTGGGTATTGTGGACGCACATGCGCCGCTGGAAGCGCGCTCACACGCTAACGAGGGAGCCAATCAGCGGGTGGGGTGGACAGAATCGGGATCCATGTATGTAAACAAGCGGATCCTCGTTCTGACAGGGGAGAGGAGAGTGATCGTATGTTCCCAGTATGTAGGAGCAGCGATCTCTCTCCTCCCCCAGTCAGCCCAGCCCCCACACAGTTATAACACACTGACAGGGAACACATTTAACTCTATGACCACCCCCTATTGTTGAGAAAAGGGGGTGGGGAGGTTTGGGACTTTACATGAGGCCAGGACTAATTAGTCATGTGCCTCCATCCCTGGCATTTAATGAAAACTAAAATCAATTTGATTAGAAAATTGGGACTTTATATGACACACGTGTGGGAATGATACAACAAAGGATGGATCATGATAGAAAA
Source organism: Glandirana rugosa (assembly GCA_018402905.1). Taxonomy (NCBI): domain Eukaryota; kingdom Metazoa; phylum Chordata; class Amphibia; order Anura; family Ranidae; genus Glandirana; species Glandirana rugosa. The sequence goes on from BLSH010396939.1 coordinate 162,576, forward strand.
TTTAATATAATCAGATTTCATTCAAGTATATTTAATCATAACATATAAACATAATAAAAGATATGCAACAATGTAATAAAGGGTATACACAGTGTTACAATCATGGTATCGAATTAATATACAATAAATAAAAATTACATTCATGATTGGTAAAAACTTAATGACAGTCTCCCCGATCCATCACTGATATTGCATATATACATACAGTAGTGATAATAATGTTAAATACTGATCATAGTTTGCATAATTTGTAACCTCATAATGTCCCTTAATGGGGGTGCCCCAGTATAATAATAAAAATTAATTAAATATTTAATACTTGAGTAGCATAGTAAGGGGCAATTGGTGGTTCAGAAGCAGTTGAAAAAGTATACTTGAGTATTGTAGTAAAAAGCGTGTGGTAGCTCTACGCGTTTCGTGACATTTTAATCACTCATCAGGAGCAAGCTTATGTTCTAGAAGGAATAATACACATAATTAGCGACTGCAAAAATTATTATGCAACCCTAACTAAAAATGACCCCACCCACTAGGATATGGAAACCCAAAAGCCTCTTACCATGTTAGCACTTTGGCGGCACATGGGCGGGGCGCAAAAGGGTGCCCCGATACCTCGGGCCGGGAGCTGAGGCGGGAGACCGGACGGCAGTCCTATCCAGAGGATGCCCGGTGTGGACACGGAGACCTCCATGGGAAGCTGGGAGTGATGATAGAAAATCTAGTGTAAAATCAATTGTGTGTGCAATGAAGGTGATTAATGTCAAATACAAGAGGAGAGGCAAAGGTCCGTGACCGTGAGTATGTGTAGTGAGATCAACCGTCATGTATAGAAGAATATAGGAAGAGTGAAGGCTGAAAAGAAAAACTGAAAAAGGGAGAACAGGTGAGGAAATGGGAAAGGAGGGAAGTGGTAGAAGGACCCACTGAGGCTGTGTCTTTAATGCTATAAGAGGGATGTGTCTGGGAGAAGAAAGTGGGAACAAGCGTTGCCTACAGTGGTGATGGGCATACTGACCGTGTCGTAAGTGAATGTGAAGCTGCCGGAGGTGTCCGAAGCCACAGCGGGCATGCCTGATATAGGCACCGCCGCCATCAGTTCCCGCCAGCGTCACGCACGCAGGAGCGAGCGTGGGGGGCGGGAGGAACAGCCCGCCCCCAATGGCGCCCGCGAGTATGGATATCCAGCCGACTCCGCATCCAAGAAGAAGGGGCATGGTCGTGCTGGATGACGTGGCGCCGACTCACAGTGGTAGACGCCCGCCCTCCGCACATAAGAGGCGGAGGCAAGGGGGACACCAGTGTGCGTCGCAGCTCCCGGACCCGATGCGGCCGGGCCACCAGAGAGCACCAACCCCCGCACCGCCGAGTCGAACAGGGGGATGAGGCAGGGGCATACCAATGGGTATGGTCCGTAGCCTGGTAGACTGCAGACCAGGGGGTAAAAAATAGGAAACATGTATATATAAATATGGGAAGGAAATCTAGCATCTACCCAAAAGGGACAAATCAGAGGGGGGTGAAAATGCTTTAAAGGATATTCACCAACATGTGTGTCCATCCCTGTCAATATTGAGGCATGCCCGCTGTGGCTTCGGACACCTCCGGCAGCTTCACATTCACTTACGACATGGTCAGTATGCCCTTCACCACTGTAGGCAACGCTTGTTCCTACTTTCTTCTCCCAGACACATCCCTCTTATAGCATTAAAGACACAGCCTCAGTGGGTCCTTCTACCACTTCCCTCCTTTCCCATTTCCTCACCTGTTCTCCCTTTTTCAGTTTTTCTTTTCAGCCTTCACTCTTCCTATATTCTTCTATACATGACGGTTGATCTCACTACACATACTCACGGTCACGGACCTTTGCCTCTCCTCTTGTATTTGACATTAATCACCTTCATTGCACACACAATTGATTTTACACTAGATTTTCTATCATCACTCCCAGCTTCCCATGGAGGTCTCCGTGTCCACACCGGGCATCCTCTGGATAGGACTGCCGTCCGGTCTCCCGCCTCAGCTCCCGGCCCGAGGTATCGGGGCACCCTTTTGCGCCCCGCCCATGTGCCGCCAAAGTGCTAACATGGTAAGAGGCTTTTGGGTTTCCATATCCTAGTGGGTGGGGTCATTTTTAGTTAGGGTCGCATAATAATTTTTACAGTCGCTAATTATGTGTATTATTCCTTCTAGAACATAAGCTTGCTCCTGATGAGTGATTAAAATGTCACGAAACGCGTAGAGCTACCACACGCTTTTTACTACAATACTCAAGTATACTTTTTCAACTGCTTCTGAACCACCAATTGCCCCTTACTATGCTACTCAAGTATTAAATATTTAATTCATTTTTATTATTATACTGGGGCACCCCCATTAAGGGACATTATGAGGTTACAAATTATGCAAACTATGATCAGTATTTAACATTATTATCACTACTGTATGTATATATGCAATATCAGTGATGGATCGGGGAGACTGTCATTAAGTTTTTACCAATCATGAATGTAATTTTTATTTATTGTATATTAATTCGATACCATGATTGTAACACTGTGTATACCCTTTATTACATTGTTGCATATCTTTTATTATGTTTATATGTTATGATTAAATATACTTGAATGAAATCTGATTATATTAAATTTTCTATCATGATCCATCCTTTGTTGTATCATTCCCACACGTGTGTCATATAAAGTCCCAATTTTCTAATCAAATTGATTTTAGTTTTCACCCCCTATTGTTAACACCTTCCGTGCCAGTGATATTTATACAGTAATCAGTGCATTTTAATAGCACTGATAGCTGTATAAATGTGAGTGGTCCCAAAAAAGTGTCAAAAGTGTCCAACATGTCAGCCACATTATCGCAGTCCCACTAAAAATCACAGATCACAGCCATTACTAGTAAAAAAAATAAAACAATAAAAATGCCATAAATCAATTCTCATAGTTTTTAGACGCTGTAACTTTTGCGCAAACCAATCAATATATGCTTATTGCGATTTTTTTTTTACCAAAAAAATGAGGAAGAATAAATATCAGCCTAAACAGATGAATACATTTGTTATTATTATATATATGTTTTGGATATGTATTATAGCAAAAAACAAAAAAATATTGTTTTTCTTTTCAAAATTTGCGCTTTTTTTGTTTATAGCGCAAAAAATAAAAATAAAAACCACCAAAAGAAAGCTCTATTTGTGGGAAAAAAAGGACTTCAATTTTGTTTGGGTACAACGTTGCATGCCCACACAATTGTTAGTTAAATCAACGCAGTGCCAAATCTCAAAAAGTGCTTTGGTCAGGAAGGGGGTAAATCCTTCTGGGGTTATTATTATATATATATATATTATATTGTCAAAAGTATTGGGACGTCTGCCTTTACACACACATGAACTTTAATGGTATCCCAGTCTTAATCCTTAGGGTTCAATTTTGAGTTGGGCCCCCCTTTGCAGCTATAACAGCTTCAACTCTTCTGGGAAGGCTGTCCACATGGTTTAGGAGTGTGTCTATGGGAATGTTTGACCATTCTTCCAGAAGCGCATTTGTGAGGTCAGGCACTGATGTTGGACAAGAGGCCTGGCTCGCAGTCCCTGCTCTAATTCTTCCCAAAGGTGTTCTATTGGGTTGAGGTCAGGACTCTGTGCAGGCCAGTCAAGTTCCTCCACCCCAAACTCGCTCATCCATGTCTTTATGGGCCTTGCTTTGTACACTGGTCCAAATAATTTGGTGGATTATGGTATGGGGTTGTTTTTCAGGGTTCAGTGAAGGGAACTCTTAAGGCGTCAGCATACCAAGACATTTTGGACAATTTCCTGCTCCCAACTTTGTGGGAACAGTTTGGGGATGGCCCCTTCCTGTTCCAACATGACTGCGCACCAGTGCACAAAGCAAGGTCCATAAAGCGGATGAGCGAGTTTGTGGTGGAGGAACTTGACTGGCCTGCACAGAGTCCTGACCTCAACCCGATAGAACACCTTTGGGATGAATTAGAGCAAAGATTGCGAGCCAGGCCTTCTTGTCCAACATCAGTGCCTGACCTCACAAATGTACTTCTGGAAGAATGGTCAAACGCCTGGGCGTTAGCGCTAAATATAGTGCTAACGCGGTAATAACGCGGCAAAAACTCTGTCATAACGCTTGATGTTTTGTGTGCGTTTTTCAAACGCCTCAGTGTGAAAGTAGCCTTAGTCTTGCACCGTTGCACATGTTCCTCTCCTGTACTGAAATTGCTAGCTTGATTTCAATGCACACTGTGCACACTTCTCACAGTGTTCATTAGGAGCTGCAGCAGGGTCTTGCAATAGGACAAAAGGCTCCTGAGAAGAATACTGGGGCAGGGTGCTGTGATGTCTTCAGGAAGCTATGTACAGCACATTGTCAGCCCTGCCGCTAGCCAGGATCTGCCTGCATTGCAAGGGGCAGCACAGAGATCTAGTAATGGCCTCACTGGGTCTGAAATTAGGTATGTAATGAAAAGTATTTCTAAAACATTTTTTTAGCTCTAGAGTGTACAGTATTTACACTTTTGCAGTAAATTAAAAACGATATATGTATCACCTTTTAGGTGTTTCTCAGGAGGAGGTGTCATGGCTGATTGCAAGGTTTTTAGAAACGAAGTCTGTCCCAAGTTTGTCCTCATTAACATACAATACAAGTAGCCCAATCTCTCTACATCTTTAACCCTATGTTAGGACAGACAATGATCATATCGAGTGTGACGTTATGCGAAGCGCAGTAGTGGACGGACGCTATTTGTTGCCCCGCATACATTCGTTTTGAAGAGACCAAGATGGAATCAAATCTGGTCCAGGTGTTACCAGCCACCTCGGCAGGCTTGGTTCTGGATCGGATTTTGTGACTCTCTTGAGTCCATTCACAGGTGTAGATAACCAGGAAGAGATCACAAGGGAGCTCCTCCTGGGACTCAGAGTTTGTTTTTGGTTGCTCTAAAGACTGCGAAAGGAAAGGTCTCCTTTGTTGGTTTAGAGGTGTCAGGGACAAGCCCCGACACCATATAGAGAGGTATCCTGCTTTGTATTAGTTTAGTGCCAGGTGGCGAGGTTTTGTTTTGCTATTTTGTTTGTTCTATGATTTGCAACTTTTTACCTAATTTAACTGGCAACCCGCCAAATTCTAAAAAATCTTGCCTGCACACTGCCTTCTTCCCAGGGAAGGTGATCCCCGCGGGGTAATCTCCCACACTAGCTACAATTGATAATGAAGATCTGCCTGCACAGTACAGCCGGGGTTACTTATGGCACACACAGCTGCCCAGCCCCATAAACAAAGAAATCTACCTGGGGGGGTTGTGTTCCAGAATAGAGCATTTAAAAGAAGTAAGTTACAATTTTTTCAGCTTTTTTAAGTTACAGTATGCTATGTGAATGGGGAGATATAACAAATATAAAGAAGGTGTTATTCTACTCTGGCTGAAAAAGTGGAAATACACGTTAAGTTTGAGATCATTTCTCAACCATGTCCTATAACATTTCTCGCCCTGCTTCGTCACACTGTCATTTGTCAATAAAGAACTCATTGTTCTAGTCTGACGTGCCCACTGCAAGACGCTCTGCAACTGAACTACTTACTGCATGCTGGACAGATAGAGAATTGTTGCTGAAGTTAACTCCTTCATTGCTTAGGATGAATATTTGGGTATGACTGATTCATCTGCTGCATAGCTGTTTCTGTCCCCCACATAGGTGTGCACAGCCTATTGCACCCCAAAACTCAAACACATATGTGTGTGTGCATATGTACAGTATATATACCGATGATGTCAGTAGAGCAATGGACGGTGTCAGTAGGGCAGAAATTGGCATCAGTAGGACAGTGACTGGTGTCAGTAGTTTTTATTTGTATTATTTTATTTTTTACTATGTTTTACAATTTTATGTCTTTTATTATTTTATTTTTTTTTGCAATTTTTTAGGACCCTCGTTAGGGGGCTTTGGTGAAATATTAGGAGTCTAAACAGGGGGAATCTGTGCCACACGGGGTGGTTAGGGTGTGCCCAGGCACACCTGACGCCCCCTGTGCACACGCCTGTGGTCACACATTTATTGAGCCAAGACTTTCTCTTCTTTTATTAACCACCTCCCGCCCACACTATAGCTGAAAGACGGCTACAGAGTGGGTCTTAAATGCCAGGAGGGCGTCCATATATGTCCTCCTGAGCATGTGTTGTCTGGGCGCCCCCTGAGGGTCATGTGGTTTAAACAGAAGATTGGTAATCAGCTTTTTTTCCCACCACACTGACAGTGTGATGAGAGAAAAAAAAAAGCCGATCAGCAGCTTCTGTCAGAGGGACAACGGTCCCGAACACGGAGAACCACCACCATCTCATTTGTGCCCATCAGTGCCGCCTCATCAGTGCCCAACAGTGACACCTATCAGTGCCCATCAGTGCCGTCTTATCAGTGCAGCCTCATCAGTGCTCATTAATGCAGGAGAGAAATTACCTGTTTGCAAAATTTTTGTATTTACAAAATTTTTGGTCTTTTTTTCGTTGTTTTAGCAAAACGTAAAAAAAAACAGAAGTGATTAAATACTACAAAAAAAAGCTCTAATTGTGAGAAAAAAATTATAAAAACTTCATATGGGTACATCGTTGCATGACCGCGCAATTGTCATTCAAAGAGTGACAGCGCTGAAAGCTGAAAATTGGCCTGGGCGGGAAGGGGGTATAAGTGCCCAGTAAGCAAGGGGTTAAACTGTATAAAAATGAATGATATCATTGTTTTTCTGTTTCTGAATCTACTGCATGGAACAATTTTTTGGAAATGAATCATTCTTCCTCATGTACCTTTCACCACTTCTAGCTGACAATATCACACTCAGGCTTCATGCACACTTGCATATTTTTAAGCTCCTAGAAGCTGTTATTGGCATTTTTCTGCTCCTAGAAGCTAAATAGTGTTATCCTATGTGTCCATGCACACTTCATTAGGCTATTCAAGGTTTTTGAGCTTCAGCATCTAGGAGCAGAAAAAAAAATGTTTTTGTAGAGTATTTTGGAGAGTTTTTCCATCAGAAATGTTGCTAATAGCGTGTTTTTGAGTTTTTTTCATGCGTTTTTTTTGTCTTAAAACACATGCTAGGGTGCCTGGAGCCCTACAGATATTTATTGAAGTAATTCTAAAGTCAAACAATGTTTTTCATTTTGTATAACGTAGGATACATCTCTTGTAAGATGTTTTTTGCCATCTAGCCATTTAGAATTCCTGTTCTGTAGACACAACAGAAGGTAAGAGGAAATCTCTTCAAAGTGATAGGAAATCCCTCTTAGCTTGTTTTCACTGGAACAAATATTTCCAATGGAAGATTTCCCCTCTATTCATGTTCTGATGGCGAAAATAAAATTGGGATTTTCCTTCACTTTCAGTCCCAAACACAATAGTCAACAGGACAAATGGGTAATAAAAACTTGAAAAAAATGTAAAACTTTGGCTAATCTGCAGACAAAGCGCAATTCCCATTTAACCCCTTCCTTACCGGGCCATTTCTGGCACTCCTCTCCTACATGTAAAAATCATCATTTGTTTGCTAGAAAATTACTAAGAACCCCGAAACATTATATGTGTTTTTTTAGCAGAGACTCTAGGGAATAAAATGGCGACCATTGCAACTTTTTATATCACACAATATTTGCGCAGGTATTTTTCAAACACGTATTTTTTTGGAAAAGAAACATTTTAGTGAATTAAAAAAATACAAAACAGTAAAGTTAGCCCAATTTTTTTGTAGGTTGTAAAAGAGGATGTTATGGCGAGTAAATTGATACCCAACATGTCACGCTTTAGAATTGCGAACACTCGTGGAATTGCACCAAACTTTGACTTAAAAATCTCCATAGGCAACGCTTTAAAATTTTTTACAGGTTACATGTTTAGAGTTACAGAGTCTAGAGTCAGAGTCTAACGCATTTTATTATTATTATTATTATTATTATTATTTATTTTACTTTTATTTTTTTATTTTTACACTGTCTCTTTTTTTTTTTTGATCACTTTTATTCCTATTACAAGGAATGTAAATATCCCTTGTAAGAGGAATGGTGTGTGACAGGTACTCTTTATGGAAAGATATGGGGTCAATATGACCTCACATCTCTCCTGCAGGTTGGAAAGACCGAGATCAGAAAAAAAAATTCAGATCCCGGCCTTTCCAGCCATGATCACGGCTTTGTTTACTAAAACCGGCCTGGGCGTGATGTCATAACGTCGCGCCCAGGCCTTCGAGGGTCATAGAGATGACTGGTGACCAGATGGTCATCAGTCATCTCCCTGATAATCATCCGGCGGTGATGGATTCCTTCTCCCTGCCGCTGATCGTACGGGCGGCACAGGAGAAGCACCAAATGGCGGCGGGGGGGGCTTCCCCTCCCGCTGCCTATAAGAACGATCAAGCGGCTTAACTGCCGCTATGATCATTCTTATGGTGCAGGGAATTGCCAGCCGGAAAGAATGATATCTGAACGGTGCCTGTAGCTGCCCCTCAAAGTCCAGGACGTCCATGGACGTCCTACCAGCGGGAAGTGGATAAAGTAGCTATAAAGGCAGAAGGTTTTTTACCTTCATGCATTATTTTCATTAAGATTACATTTTTTTTTTAGGTGCAGCCCCCCACCCCCAAAATACTTACCTGAGCCCGATCTTGATCCAGCGCTGTGCCTGAGAGCAGAGGTGCTGCTGTCTCTCTTTATCCTCACTGGATTCAGTGAGAGCAACAGGAGCCATTGGATCTTGCTATAGTCAATCGCAATTGAGTCCGCACAAGTGCCCCCCTAGCAAGCAGCTTGTAGGGGGCACTCGGAGGGCAAGAGAGGCCAGAAGCGCCCCAGAAGAGGAAGTTTGGGGTTGCTCTGTGCAAAACCATTGCATAGAGCAGGTCAATTTTAAATAGTTACATGGTTTGTGAGGTTGAAAAAAGACACAAGTCCACCACGTCCAACCTGTCTGTGTGTGTGCTTTTGTGTCAATATTATATTGTATATCCCTGTATGTTGCGGTTGTCAGGGTGCTTATCCAATAGTTTTTGAAATTATCTATGCTCCCTGCTGAAACCACTGCTTGGGGAAGAGAGTTCCACATCCTCACTGCTCTTACCTTAACCACTTCAGCCCCGGAAGGATTTCCCACTTTAGGACCAGAGCCTTTTTTGCGATTTGGCGCTGTGTTGCTTTAACTGACAATTGCGCGGTCGTGCGATGTTGTACCCAAACAAAATTTGCGTCCTTTTTTTCCCACAAACAGAGCTTTATTTTGGTGGTATTTGATCATCACTGCGTCATTTCTGATCGCCGCTATAAACAAAAGAAGAGCGACAATTTTGCAAAAAAACCCAAATTTTTTAACTTTTTGCTAAAATCCAAATCCAAAAAAAAATATAAAAAAACATTTTTTTCACCGTTTTTGGCCGATTTATATTCTTCCTCATATTTGCGATTAAAAAAAATCACAATCGGCGTTTATTGATTGGTTTGCGCAAAAGTGGCCGCGTTTACGGACGATGAGAATTAATTTTTGGGGTTTTTATTTTTTTTTATTTTTTATTAGTAATGGCGGCGATCTGCGATTTTTAGCAGTCCTGCGATATTGGGGCGGACATGTCGGACCATTTTGACACTTTTTTGTGACCATTGGCATTTATACAGCGATCAGTGCTATAAAAATGCACTGATTACTGTGTAAATGCCATTGGCAGTGAAGGGGGCGCTCTAAGGGTTAACTGTGTTCCCTGGGCGTGTTCTAATTGTATTTGGGCTGCCCTAGCAGGGGAAGGGAAGCAATCACAGCTTCCATGTAGAGGAAGGCTGTGATCACAGCCCTTCCCCCTTCACAGAACGGAGGTCCGTGTTTACTTACACGGACCTCCGTTCTTTCACTCCGGGGGGGGGGGCATCGCGGGTAGCCGCCGCACCTGCTTCCTGGCCTTCCCCGTACACAGTGAGCGCGCGGGCGCGCGCTCACAGTGCGCGATCTCGCAGCCGCCGTCAGATTTGCGATATCGCACCACTTTGTCGCCGTCAACCTGCGGTTGGCGGTCGGCAAGTGGTTAAAGAACCTTCTACGCAGTCTAAGGTTAAACCGCCTTTCTTCTAATTTTAGTGAATGGCCGCGTGTCTTTTTATATTCTCTTGCGCAGAAAAGTTTTATCCCTATTGTGGGGTCTCCATTACTGTATTTGTACATTGAAATCATATCCCCTCTCATGCGTCATGTATGTTAGTAAAAAAAAAAAAAAAGAAAGAAAGATCCTTTACAATCACTTTAATTGTATGATAAACCAGCAAACCTATTATTAATGAAAAGATTAAATACAGGATGCGTCCATAAGACGTTATTTCAGTGCATACTGGGCTTTTTATATGAAAGTCTAGCTCTACCTGCTCAGTTTTTTACTTTTGTAAAAAAAAAAAATACATTTCCACATTATTTAGCACAGGAAGGTGGGTATGTTTATTCTTAGTTATCAAGCTCAATGTGCATTGTTAGTCCACCTGAGTAGCGTGGGATTCATAGTTTAGGCCAGGGGTCTCCAAACTTTCCAAACAAAGGGCCAGTTTACTTTGGGGGGGATGAGATTGTGGCTAGTGAGGGTAGAAAATGTCCTGGGCCCACCATCAGAATAGAAAAACAAAAAGGTTGGGACTTTATATGAGGCACAAGACGAAAAAGTCTGTTACCTCCATCCCTAATTGCGAAACTGGAGAAAAGGTCAGGACCCGCAATCTGCTCCTGATGAGTGGAGGTTATGCACGAAACGCGTAGAGCTATTTAGATGTTACAATCATGAGTTTATATCCTAGGATTATTACAATCAAATACTTCTACTGTACCATGCTGTAACAATTATGAATTTTTTATATATAGTGTCAATAGGGATCGAATAAGTCTGGTATTATTATGTACTATTATGCTCTGATGTTTATATGTGTTACATATGCAATAAAGTTTATTCAACTTTTAATAATTTTTTTGTTTGCATTGTACTATGATTATTTTTAGATACTCTTGTCACTTATTTGCCAGACCTATTTTTCACTTTTTACCACTTCAGCCCCGGAAGGATTTCCCACTGTAGGACCAGAGAACTTTTTGCGCTTCGGCACTGCGCAGCTTTAACTGACAATTGCGCACTTTGTACCCAAACAAAATGTGCGTCCTTTTTTCCCCACAAATAGAGCTTTCTTTTGGTGGTATTTGATCACCTCTGCGTCATTTCTAATCACCGATATAAACAAAAAAATTGCAACAATTTTGCAAAAAATAATTTTTCTTACTTGTTGCTATAATACATATCCCCAAAAAAAAAATGTATTCATCAGTTTTGGCCGATATATAGTCTTCCTTATATTTTTGGTAAAAAAAATCACAATCAACGTTTATTGATTGGTTTAATCAGTTCAAAAAGTTGCCGCGTTTACAAACCATGAGAACTAATTTCTGGCGTTTTTACATATTATTTTTTTTTTTACTAGTAATGGCAGCGATCTGCAATTTTTATCAAGACTATGATATTGTGGCGGACACGTCGGACATTTTTGGTGCTTTTTTTGGGACCGATGACATTTATACAGCGATCAGAAATTTAAATATCCACTGATTACTGTGTAAATGTCAGTGGCAGTGAAGGGGTTAACCTGTAGAGGGTGATTTAGGGGTTAACTGTGTTCCCTGGGTGTGTTCTACTTGAGTGAGTTGACTTGAGACTCCAGAACTGATATTTTTTGTGCCAAAGTTTTAAAGAAACTATGTACATTTTCCCCTATCTTTTAATAGGAATAATGAGTTAATACCAGGCTCACTATTACTCTCTGCAGGGGGAGATTTGGCAAAGGGCACTGACTGTACCCATTACTCAGAGCTAAAGAAATCATGTATTGTAAGGAATAGGTTTGCTTAGAGAAGAATAGCTGCACTTGCGGTCATTACACTTTTACAGCTGTAGAATAGAGCTGACACTAGAAAAATATCAACTTCCTTAGCAAATAAAAGCACAATGTGTAAATAGCAAACCCTTAATTGATGAGTGACCTTAAAGTGTTACTAAAACCACAACAGTAAAATCAGTCAGTATATGCAGCAAAGCATGCTTGTTATACTCACTGTGGAACGTAAAGAATTAATCCTCTGCATTGTGTAAAGAGGCTGTTTGATCCTGTCTTCTCTGATCCTCCCCTTCTTCCACAGTCCCCAATCCATCTGCTGATAATATAGAGCCTTGGGGGCACTCTGCACATGCTCAGTTATTGCTAGAGAGTTTTTTTTAGGGGGGGTGAGGGTGCATGTGATCAGCACTGAGCCAGACAGAAAGTCAGGGGTCATGCAACCTCATAGGAAAACTCCTCCTATAAGCTTTAACCAGACACTCACAGAAGTCACAAGACTGCTATATACTGCTGCTGAGAAAAGGTATTTAGCAGTTTATATTTACTAAAATAATTGCATTTCCATGTTCTGTGTACTGTGGGAGAGCAGATATAGTGAATGCAGGCTCCTGGGTTTAGTAACACTTTTTTTTTATAAAAATGGAGATACATTACTAGGGGAAAAAGCAAATTTGTGAAGCTCATCCCACCATTAATTAGGTGCACTTGGCTTCTAGGCTGGTTAACCCCCTTTATTATAAAGCACAGAAGAAAAATTGAATATTTTAAATGTTTACTTCATTTTATTCATTTGTATTGTGCCTCTGATCGCGCTAGAAAATTTGACTACTCCAGGAGAGTGAATTCCCTAGTGCATCCCCTTTCTCCTTTCAGGTCATAGCCCAACTCTTAAGCCTCGTACTCGCGGGACGACGATCGTATACAACAGGTCGTACGAGCGACCGTTGTATGCGAAATCGATCGTTAGTATGCGCGATTAGAACAGCCGACGTACGACGGTCGTACAATGGGAGTTGTATGAGCAAACTAGATAACTTGGTAGTACCAACAAGCGGTCATATGACCGTTGTATCGTGTGTACAGAGAAGTTGGTCCAACAAGTTGTATTGTGCAAAACACGCATGCTCAGAAGTCAGGAATGGCCAGACACGAATTACATGCACCTGAACATTCTTTCTTTGGTCGTACGATTGTGTAGTGCAGTCAGTATGCTAGATACAACAGCCAACATACAATTTAAGCCGTTCGGTCGTACGACCGTCGAACAGTGTGTACGAGGCTTTACACCCTTCCTCTCATCCTCTTACACAACCTTTTATGTATCTGTTGGGGAAGAGTGAAAGGGAATACAATAGAGCAGTAGTTTCTCACCTTCTTTTCACTTGGGTACCCCTTGGCAGCCCTATAAACTGTACCCCTTAATGGTGGTGGGACACAACTTAGAGTAGGGGGTAGGGTTAGTAACTGCACACTTATCACACCTCACCTAATTATGGGTTTGCAAAATTGTGCTAGCAGTTGAAATGACTTACAGTGAGAAAGAAATGTCAGTGTGAGTGGGATGAAGAGAAAGCTGGGAGGCTGGGGTGAGGGGCATTTTGGGGTGTACCGTTTCCAATGGTGTGCCCAGTGTTATCTTGGGCCTGTTTGGGGTATGACCTGTGACAATGGATTCCCTGGAGCTCCTCTGGAACACTGTGCATTGGAGGGCTAGGAATCTGGGCCATGGAGGATGCAGATAGTGCAAGGGTACAGTCTGATGGCTCACCTGTATGTTGCAATTCAGGGAGGGCCATAGCAGTGCTGTTAGGTCCCGTGGAGAGAATAGTGGAGGGGACATTACAGAGTGGACTGGGTCTCATTGGATGTAGGCACATTAATGGAATGGCAGCTGGTGCGATCCCGAGGAGATGTGGGTCAAGCTGTAATTATGCGGCCTAGGACTCACTCAGCACTCTGTCCAACACCACTTCTTTTTTGCACCAGATTGCAGAAGGCAGAATCTGCTCTCAAGAGAGGTGGAGGGTGGGCATATACTGTAACTCCATATGGGACTGATTGAGGTGCAAACGAAATTAAAGAATGAGGTCAGAAAACAGCAATGGGATTACTTTGTAGACCTTCTGCACCCTGCCACAGCTTTTTACACCATGGACCAAACAACAGAACTATGCCCCCGACAGTCTACTGCCAAACAAACGAATTAAGGTTTTATGCAAGCCTGGAATTCAGCTTTAAAATATGGAAACTTGAGTGGATTTCAAATCGGGTGATTCCTGAGTAGTATTTCCAGTTCACCAAGCAATTTTTCTTTTGTTGCCTCAGTGCTGCTCATTAAACTGGACCAAATACATCTGTTCTGAGACATTCTCATTGGAATGTATTATTAAAGAGGCATTTATGCTTTACAAAACGCAGCAAGAGGAAGCTGAATTTGTTTTGTATTAGAATTTCGCAAATAATTGCTCCTATGAGGGAATCCGGAAACATAAACTTTCTGGAACTGGAGTTAAAACTTCAAAACAAACTGTTATGCAGTTTCTTAGTGTCCATTCACATAAGGGCGACTTGCGATCCGACTTGAGTTGCCTCAAGTCGTCCCAAGTCGCTTGACATCTGAAATCCCATTGAAATGAATGGGAGCCGTCTTAATATACGCAACTGAAGTCGCTCCGACTTCAAGGCGACTTCTGAAAAGGTTCCTGTACTACTTCTAGGCGACTTCTATCCGACTTGTGCCCATAGGATTCAATAGAAGTCGCCTCCAAGTCGGATCCCCCATCTACATGGAAGCGACTTTACAGTTGAAAGAATAGAATTTATTTTTAGGCAGCCCCCTCCCTCCCTTCTCTGATTGGTCAAGGCAAAGTCGCCTGGCAAAAGTCGTGTTGTAAAGTCGCCTGAGGTCGCGCTGGAAGTCGCGCTGAAGTCGCCTAGCAAAGTCGCGCCGAAATCGGGTCGCCCCTATGTGAATGGGCACTTAGAAAAATATTAATTACTATTTATAAGAACAATTAAAGGCCACCATACAGAGCTTTCATGCTGGACTGCTCAAACTCTACAAAAAGGGCTATACACCCCAAAAACGTGTCCTGAAAATGTAACTGTTACTGCAAATACAAAAACTATCAACTGCGTTGTTGCAAGTGTGCTCATGGCTACAATCACCTTAAAGCGGTTGTAAAGGCAGAAGGATTTTTACCTTACTGCATTCTATGGAATAAGGAAAAAACACTTCTGTGTGCAGCTCCCCCTGCAGCCCCCTACATATATACCTGAGCCCGATCTTGATCCAGCAATGTGCACAAGGCTGTCTTGGTTCTCTCTTGCCTTATTGGCTCAGGTACAGTCAATCAGAGCTAGTGACAAGGGAGCAGGGCCAAACCAGGCTCAGGAGTGAGCGCGCACATGTGCCCCCATAGTAAGCGTCTTGCTGTGGGGGCACTTGGCTTGGGGGTGGAGCCAGGAGCACCAGTGGGGGACCCAAAAAGAGGAGGATCAATGCTGCTCTGTGCAAAATCTCTGTGATAAATTAAGTGTATCAAGACAATAATCATATAAACTTCTCTTGTTTTCTCCCTTTTTGTCTGTCAAATAAACAATTGAAAGTGTTACGCTGTGTTATATCTGTTCAATATCTGCAATTAAAAAAATCTGTTTATTATGCCAAGAATTCAGTGAGCTCCTAACTCTCTGTAGTGATCTGACTAACCTGCCCTAAGATCTCATAAAATACTATTAGCCCTACCTGAGTCTTCTCTGTGAACTACAGAATACCTACCCCCTTATGTCAGGGAATGTTCTGTAGCCACTTGTCACATTTTTAGGCAGGTGGAAGCTGCAGTTTATCCTCCAACCTGAAGGTAGCACTGTGCCATTTCATCAGACTGATAAGAGCCACTGAGGACAAATTATCCACTGCTGTGGGCTCCAGGCAGCCATCTTGGGGAGGACGTAAATCCTATGGAAAATACCAAGAGGTTTGGGTAACCATCTTGACTGAGCCTTCCTTAAATAGTGGAATTCTGCATCATTTGGTGTGTTCCTAATGTGGGGGCAAGATAGAGACAATGCCATTGCAGGAGAAAGTAGGAGTAGCATCATAGAGAAGTATCTGTTGAAGAGGGAAGAGGTTTCCCACCTGGTCAGCTTCCTGGAACAGTGAAAACGCTGTCAGCCAAATACAGTATCTGCGGGGACATTTGGGGATCACAGTGTGAACAAGCTATATCCTAGGCCCCTCCTAAGGATGTGCTCCTCTGGCATTCCGTGGTATATAGTACCATTGGTGTAATATTACTATTGGAAAGAGCCTTGTGGATAAACAGCATCCTTGTCTGTCTAAAGAAGTGTATGACTGGTTACTTCTTGTCCTAGGGTGACAAGGTTGCTCCATAATTCCAGTACATTGAAGGAGCATTGTCACCCTAGCACAGGAAGTGTATACTGGCAGAATAGCCCAAATAAATACAGGAGAAAAGAAGAAACCAAAACAAATGCAGACACTACATATAAGGATTTGGTTCTAAAGAGACAGTGCTGTGCTAAAAAATGTGCACTCTATCCTAATCTCAGTGCAATATGTCACATAAATGTATAAATCCTATATGTATATAACAATCGATTCCAATATATGTATATCATAGTGCAATATGTCTGTGCAAATGTGCTTTTCGTATAATAGATATAAACAATCTGTGCATCATATAACAAGAATTTAAAAATAGACGTCCTCCTGTCCCTGGAGCACATCAGGGGATGAAACGCGTAGGGCAGGGCTTGGATGTGATGTCACCATGCATTCGGGGTCTGTGCTAGACATGTGCAGAGAGAAAAAATTTGTTTAGTTTAGTTTTGATTCGTTATTTACATAAGTTTGTTTAGTTAGATTTGTTTCATTTGTTTAATTTGTTTTTGGAATTTGTTTGGTTTATTCATTTTCGAATTAATTAGAAAAGTTTTCAAATCAATTTAGAATAGTTTTCTAATTTGAAAAGTTTTCAAATTCGAATTGTTTTTGAACCCTTTTCCAATTTCCAAGGAGAATGGGGTGGAGTGGAAAGTAGAGGAATAGAATGGAAAAAGATAGAAGGGGAATATAACAGAAAATGAAAGAATATTATGTGGTAGAGTGAAACAGAGTTGTTTTACTCTGTTCTATTCTATTCTTTTGTTTTCTGTTATATTCTTTTCTAGTCTATTGTTTTTTTTTTCTGTTCTATTCCTTTGTTTTCTTTTCTATTTTGTTCTCTACTTTAGAAATTGGAGAACTATTCAAATTCAAGGACTTTTCTAATTCGAAAACTATTGGAATTAGAAAACTTTTCGAATTCGAAAAGTTTTCGAAAATGATTCTAAAATTATTCAAATTCGAATTTCGTCTGAATTTTCTTTTTCGTTATTCGGATTTGTTTAAATTTGGTACTATTGTAATTCGGAAATTTGGATACATACGAATTTCCGAAAAACAAAAATTTGTCTGAAGTTTAATTCGGAACAAAGCTAACCGCACATGTCTAATCTGTGCTCAAATACTTTGAGTTGGTTTATATTCCAACAAGATAGCAGCTGTGCTCTAAACTTTTTTTTTTTTTAAATTAGTGTTGATTTGAAAGCACTGTGGTGCAGTTCTGTAAATCTTCCTGAACTACATCTAAGGACTAGTAAGCTGCAATATATGCTATTTTTGTTCTTGGCTTTAGCTACACTTTAACATATGAGCTGAAGAAGACATGTGCCGTGTAAGTTTAGGACAATCAGAAATTGATACGAATACTAATCAGAACAGGAAAAGATTGGTGTATCTTTATAAAAGTATACTGATTCTAAATTATAAACAGAATATTTAGTGTTATGCTTTTTTGGAAGAAACAAATTCGACAAATTTCCTACAAAAAATCTGAATATGGTAAACTTTTGAACTTTTGTCCCCTGCCTCCATGAAGAAGTTTAAATAAATTACATGTTATATAAAGCTTACCCTGCCCTAAATAATACACATCTGGAAATCTGCAGTGAAACCTGTAATTTCTGCTTTATTTTGAAGCCTGTAGAGATCTTTCTTAGGCTGCCACAAAGTCCTCTTAGACTAAAGAGGAACAATATATGGCACTGTTGTATCCTGCCAAATATACCGTTCACTATATCCAGCATACCACCTATCTCTATCCATATCTCTGAAGGGTATCATGTCTATATTTACTGCACCAGTAGGAAGAGACACATTATTTTTTATATTAAAAGTGAAAGAATTATAGACAATTACAGTAAAGCAAAAGAACTGAGACGTAACAAGGACCGATCTAAAAAAATTAGAAGCAACAGCAAAAAAGGAACAAAACTAGAGTAATTCCTGATCAACCAATCAGATTCCTTGCTTAATTTTAAAAATTAAACTTAAAGTAATATTCAAGGTATTTAAAAAAAAAAAAAGCAAACATGTTGTACTTACTTGCTCTGTGTAGTGGTTTTGCACAGAGTGGCCCCGATCCTCTTCTTCTCGGGTCCCCCGCCGCCACTCCTGGCCCCTCCCACCTGTCGAGTGCCCCCAGAGGAAGCAGCTTGTGTGCTGAAGACTGAGCTGATTGGATGCTGGTTTTTAAGCATATATTGAGACCGGCTTCTGTTGGACAAAGAGCTGCACACAAGGGCCGAAAGTTAGCTGCTCCTACAGAACCGTCCGTTTTTGATTGATTTTCAGCCCGTGTGTACCCAGCATTAGGGTCCTTTTTCGAGTGTCCACATCACTGTCTGATCTTAGCTTCGCTGATTGAGGCTGGGTTCACACTGGTACGACAAACACTCCGACATTGGGAGCACATGTTGCATGACGTGTAAAAATCAATGCTTCCCTGTGTGAGCCGACTTAACTGGTCCAACACAAGTTGGTTTCTGCACTACTTTTATATTTCAGATTTTTCAAATTTAGACACATAGACAACACAAAAAAAAAAGAACAAAAGAGGAAAGTGCCATCAACAGGCAATGGCGCAAACTGTTGGCTACACAGACCCATTGGCTCAAACATATCTTGCACTACTTTAGTCCGACAGTGACCCTACTTCAGCCCATTGAATGTCATTGAAGTCGTATCAAAGTCAGATCATCGTCTTAACTTATCCAACTTTGGCATGCTGCTTGTGCTCTGAGGAGCTTAAAGTGGAACCCCATGCCAAATTAAAAAAAAAAAAGACATAGGATTCCCCCTCCAAGACCATTCCATACTCTTCGGTCTGGTATGGCTTTTAAGGGGAACCCCCACGCCAAAAAAACAGCGCAGGGTCCCAACAAAATCCATACCAAACCCTTATCCGTGCATGCAGCCCAGCAGGTCAGGAAAATGGGTGGGGATGAGCGAGCGCCCCCTCTCCTGGACCATACCAGGCCAAATGCCCTTAACATGGGGGATGGGTGCTTTGGGGCAGAGGGGGCCCCGGCCTCCCCCACCCCAAAGCACCTTGTCCCCATGTTGATGAGGACAAGGGCCTCATCCCAACAAACCTGGCCGGTGGTTGTTGGGGTCTGCGGGTGGGGGCTTATAGGAATCTGGAAAACCGAAGGGTATGGTATAGTCTTGGAGGAGGAACCCTATGCCGTTTTTTCTTAAATCTGGCGTGGAGTTTCCCTTAAAGATTCATACCAGAGACAAAGTGCCTGTTATTGTTTGGATCAAAGTCAGATTCCGTTCATTGAAGTCGAATGGAAGTCAGACTTCAAGTCGAAGTGTAAAGTTGGATCCACAGACGTATGACGTATGACTGTCATGTCGTACCAGTGTGAACCCAGCCTGAAGGAACTATGACTTCATTCCATGACATTGTGAGATGGCTTAGGAAAGAGGTGTTTGGAATCAAGACTGAGGAGTATGTGTTCACTGATGCAGAATAAACTATTGAATTCCATTCATTCCTGGAGTTAACCTTTGAAATTGTGCTATTGTCCCTCCCATATAAAACTATCCAAAGTTATGCAATAAGCAAACAATGGGGAAAAAAGCATATGATTAGGCAATAGACCGATTTAGAGGGCACTTGTTGGATTGGGCAAAGAAACAAACAGCAATGACACAATGCTGAGAACTGGCCTCTGAGAGCGCAGGTTACTATAAAAAGTAACTTGCCTAATTAGAAATGGTGTTATGTTTTTTTTTCATTTGTGTTAATGAGAAGTATTATGTATGTTAAAGTAGATGTATGCTAAACCACTAAAATATCAAATACGTTTTCACATGTTAAAGGGCACCTGTACCTTTGTATAATTATCCCCATCTCAAATGCCTCCCACTAGGAAAAACTCTTACATTCTCCTCTTACCTCCTATCTGCCTTAGCCCCAATCCAATGATCTTCATGGAGCAGCCCTGTTCAGAGCAACACAGCCCCCTCCCCCCCCCCCGTCTCCAAAAGGACTGCTTTATACTACACATGTGCACTGTGACCCAATTCATTTCTATAAAAAAGCCACTCCAAGGTTCTCCATCATAATGAACTGGACTTTGTCACATATGTGTAGCTCCCTCTGGCCATTTTTAGGAGAACAGCAGCTTTTATTAAAATAATACCTGGTGATCCTACCATGAAGTTCCTTGTTCAGGCACTTCCTGTTACTTGGTGACAACACTCTGTTTTTCTATCCCAATTGTGCTCCTGTTCTATCAAATGCCCGATGAATGGGTCCTGCATCACAATCCTTTGCTGGGATGTAATGTGATTGCTTTGATAAACTTTTGGACGGTGTTTCAAAGATCCACAGTGCACAGGCTCTACCTTTTGTTGTCACCCTGTCACACAGGAATCTGAAACATTTTAAAGAGCTCCGGTTTCAACGTACCATGCACAGGCGTGATCCACTGTTGCCAACATTAGGAAAGCCATCCTGAGAAATAACATTGTCCATTGCTATAATGGAGTGCCCTCAAATATACAATTGCAATGTTTTTTTTTTTTTATAAAGGTGCAATAAAACTGGCATGATGGGCCTTCTCCAGACCGCCAGTCAGGTATGGTTGTGTCCAATTGAAGGATATACATTTAAAGGGACATAGTTGGGAGATTAAGGCTGGGTTCACACTGGGTCTGGTGCATCCTTGTTTACAGTTTCAGGTCCGATTTGGGTCTGAATTTTTGGCTGAATTCGGACCTGAAACAGACCAGAAGACCCACAGGGCTCCTTTGCAATTCACACCAAAGCCGCTCCGGAGATGTGTGAACCGGCTCCATAGAGAGGCAGTCACAGTCTTCTGACATGCGAATTGGATGTGGGGAAACCCGCATCCAATTCCCAATAGTGTGGACCCAGCCTTAAGTCTAGTCTGCAACTTGCCTATTTGTGGTACAACAACCCTTTGAGATTAAAGGAGAAGTATAGCCAAAGGAGTGCAGTTTAGTCACAGAGTCAGTCCAGGCTCTTGAAAGATCCCAACCATAGAGTTGGGTTCCACCCAGAAGCCTAGATCAGTACCTGGCTCATGCTCTCAGCGATCCGTAGAGCCTGAGCCAGCCTCTCCCAGCCCAACTCTCTAGTGAGCGCTGGAGGGGCAGAGCCGAGAGCTGGTGACTGACAGTCCCGGCTCTCTGCTCAGGGCAGAGGGGGAGAACTGAGAGATCAGTGGTGTTTGATCGCTCAGTTCTCACTACAGAGCTGGCCGGAGACAGACGCAGCGTCAGATCGATGATGCATCCACCTAGGTGAGTATAAATGCTTTTTTTTCAAAAAGCCATAGTTTTATTTTAAATCTAAAAATAAAAATGTATTTTGAAGCATATTATTATTATTATTATAATACAGGATTTACTGTATATAGGGCCAACATTTTGAGCAGAGCTTTACAATATAAAGGGAGACAATACAGCAACAATACAATTCAATACAAGAGGGTTAGGAGGGCCCTGCTCCTGACAGCTTACAATCTAATAGAAAGGGCTGTTGGAACAAAAGGTAATGACTGTGAGAAATGAACTGATGGGAGAAGCAGAAGATTCGGCTATTAGATGAAGGCAGCATACACCTTCCTGAAGAGAGGAGTTTTCAAGGATTGCCTAAAAGTGGACAGAGTAGGAGATAGCCAGACAGATTGAGGTAGAGAGTTCCAGAGGATGTGAGAGGCTGTGGAGAAGTCCTGGAGATGAGCATGGGAGGAGGAGACAAGGGAGCTAGAGAGCAGAAGGTCTTGGGAGGAGTGGAGAGGACATATCAATCTTTACATGTGGGGGCTGAATTAGTTTTCCTTTTTTAGGCTTTTTTTTTCTTTATTTTGATCAGGTAATCCAGCCAGGAAAACTCTTTCTGTTTTAGGGTGTCTGGATGGAGGAGAAACGGAGACACCTTTGGAGAGCAGCATTGGAGCCTACTGGCCTGATCACCAGGTGAAAAATAAAGGAAAAGAGAAAACCAATGCAGCCACCACATCTAAGAATTGGTAAGATGTGATATAATGTTTTTGTGTTCAATACCATTTTAAGAATCTCCCATTTCCTGGAAAAGAAACCAGCACCTATACATTATGTAAAAATTAATAGCAAATATTAATTGTTGTCGTTGAACTACAAATACTATTTTTTAACCAATACAAACAGCCTATTTCATCCACATGTACCGGTATATAAATTTGCAACTTTCTGGCTGCAATGTTGGATATGCAGTGAGGAGCTTCCATTCCACTATCAATCAATCTTCTGGTCATGTCAGTAAAAATATATTTAGTACAGACTACTCTGTATGCTGGTGACTTTAGCTGACAAATATAGACAATGATGTGTAGGCATTTCCAAAGGGAAAACACAAAAATAAAGTATTCTATTCCATGTGTACAGTATATTTATCAATCTTGAGGGCACACTGTTGAAACCTATTTAAAGAGAATGTATTTAGCATCATTTTTGTTGTAATCAGAAGTTATATAATTAAAAAATGTTTTCTTTTATGAGTCAGGTAAAATACAGTACACCGGGCTGCTGATAAGTACAGCTGGCCCTCCTGTATCAGGCCTGGGTCCCATCAGTTTAAAAGGGGGGCCAGGCACTTGCCGGCCAGAAAGGCTGGCTGTACTGCCCTATTTCCTAACGATCGGGCTTCTCCCTGTGGCACTGCAGACTTCTCCTCCTTTTTCTTGCTCTAGCTAAGCTGTAGGGGGATTGGTATCTGTGCCCCCTGCTGTCCGTGCCCCCCTCCCCTGCAGCACTGCTGGCTTGCCTCCTCTCCGGCCAGAAGTTGCTGCAGGCACACAGGGGGATTGTTTCTGGATTGAGAGTGGGGAGGGGGCAGTAAAATGTCATATTTACCAGCTCCTTCCTTTTCTGACTGAACACAGTGAGTGATTAGTACTGATTGTTTCTGTGTCCATTCATCAATAAAACACAATAAACTGTGTTTACTATATTTCTATTTGTGAATGAACAGGAAGGTGCTCAGCACAGAGCTGTCCCCCTAGAGCTGCAGTAACAATATCGCCCCCGCCCTACATGTTTCGTGACATGTGACGTCTTCCTGGGGCTCGGAAGACGTCATGTGTGACAAAACATTTGGGGCGGAATTAGGCGTTGACGTCACCACGCCTATGTGATCCTGGAAGGACGGACGATATCGTTACTGTAGCTTTGCCGTCTTTTTTAACGCAATCTTTTAAAGGAATGTTTGTAAGTACCCATCTTACTTGTTTTAATAAAACTTATCAAGCGGAATTACACTATTGGATTCCATCTCTTCTCTTTGCTTCCTGCCTGTTGACTGAGATTGGAAGAGATATTAGATATTTACACCCCAGTTCCCCACACACCTCCAGATTGAGCTGACAGGCGAATCTCTCCCCATACCCTACAGAGGGTGACATCTGCCTGCCTTACTGACCTTACTAGCAGCTGGTAAGAATACCTATCTTACAACACTTGCACAAGAGGTTTTGCATGCTACCTGGTGGTGGAACTCTAAGAATTTATTACAGAGTTGGTTTTTCTTGATGGCCGAATTTCACCTTGGACTTTTTTATTCACTTTAGAGCACTTTTTCTCACGCTGTTTTCAGCCTATATGAACTTATATTTGTATTTGTGATAATTATCATTATCAGATTAGTATAATGTGCTAAGATTGATATCATTTCATGTGGTGATTATTTTTATGATTTTAAGTATTTATTTTGGTTCACTTAGCACAACATTTATATATACAATCTACAGGAATAGACCAATGATATTTGGTCAATACCTGCTGATCGGTCCTGGCGAATGGAATGCCTCCCCTGTCTGTGTAATGTAAACACAGACAGGGGAAGTGATGTCACTCTCCCTCTTTCCTTCCTTTTCCGTTAGAGAGAGAAGACATCAGAAACGTGAGTTGCACCGACAGTACACTGACACATTACACATAGGCACGCTTTCCACCCCCTGATCGCCCCCCCAGTTAACCCCTTCACTCCTGTCACCCCCTGTCACTGTGTCACTGAGTGCAGCGATCAGATCGTTCACTGATCGCTGTACTTGTGTCACTTGTGACACTAATCAGTGTTAGGGTAGGTAGTATTAGGCCTAGGTAGGTATAAATACCCCCTTAACCCCCAATAAAATTTTTAACCTCTTGATTGCCCCCTGTCACTTGTGATCATAGTATAAGTGTCAAGGGTGACGCTAGCTAGTTATTTTAGCTTATTTTATATACCATTTATAGGTTTTAACCCCCTGATCGCACGGTGGTGACCTCAGTTACATTTTAGCGTGCGTTAGGGTCATCGTCCATCCCCGACAGGGTCAGATTAGCACAGGTACTCCGACACACATACATACACCTAGATAGGTCAGTTAGTAGTATATTTTATCTGAACAGATCAATATCTGTGATCTGATCAGATCTAGATTAGCGTCTCCACTAGATTGGTATTCTAAAAAACACGGCCTTAGCAGGATCAGCCCAGATATCTGCTAGCACCTGCGTTAAGCCCCTCTGCCCAGCCCACCCAAGTGCAGGATCAATAGATCGCTGACACTTACCAAACACAACACACATATCTGCAGTGATCACAGAGATCATGCAGAGATCAGGCTCTGACAACCACATGTGCTTTTTTTCCTGTGAGTCACACTAGTGTACATATAAATTTAGAGCCCAAGTGAAGAGGCCTATGCGTTGCTGAGCATGACAGACGAGAGCGATGGGGAAGCCTCACTGTTGGATTCAGGCTCAGTATACGAACCGGTAGACAGCAGCGGCACCCTATCAGATAGCTCTGACGATGGAGTTGTGGTCCCTGCTAAGGTCAGGCATACCAGATCCCGTTCTACTGTCACTGAGGTGCAAGAACCGCAGGGCTGGCGTATGGAGCAAAGAGCCAGTACTAGCGCCACTACTCCTTCTGGTGACCTGGCATGCACCAGCAGCCTAGTACATCCTGGTCATAGACAAACCAGCACTGCAGTAACACTTGGTTACATGGCGAGTCCCATAAGTGCAGTTCAAGCTGGTGTGGCTAGCACAAGTAGTGTCCCGCAGCCATGAAGACGAAGAGAAACACAGGCCCACAGAGCCCATAGTGCCCTTCCTGCCATGCTTGCAAACCCTGATTGGCAACCCACCACTGATGCAGTGCCCGCACTTCCCCCATTCACTGCCCAACCCGGAATTCAGGTGAATACAGTTGATTTTAAGGCCATTGATTTTTATTTGCTGTTTCTCACCGAAGATCTCTATAGATCTATTGTGGACCAAAGCAATTTATACGCTGGTCAATGCATCGTCACTAATCCCCATTTGTCACTTTCCAGAGATTGAAAACCAATTACGGTTTCTGAATTTAAGACCTTTTTGGGCCTTACCCTCCTCATGGGCATACATAAAGAACCTGAGTTGCGGTCATATTGGTCCACTGACCCAATTCGTCATATGCCCGTGTTCTCTGCTTCCATGGCCAGGACACGATACGAGCAGATCCTGCGGTTTATGCACTTCAGCGATAATGAACTCTGTCATCCATGGGGTGACCCTGGATATAATCGGCTCCACAAAATTCGGCCCCTCATAAACCACTTCAACACCCGATTCGCAGCACTGTTTATTCCAGACCAGGTTGTCTGCGTAGACGAGTCCCTGATTAAATTTTCTGGCCGTCTTGCATTCAAACAGTTTCTCCCCAGCAAGCGTGCAAGATATGGGGTCAAGTTACATAAGCTCTGTGACGGGGCCACAGGCTATACATATAGCTTTATGGTTTATGAAGACAAAGATAGTCATGTGGAGCCGGAAGGATGCCCAGGCTTCATAGGGAGCGCTGGCAAAATTGTGTGGGACTTGGTGTCACCCGTATTCATTTGTACGTGGACATTTACTACTCAAACGTGCCACTTAGTCATCTGTTGGATCATGAAATTGGTGTATGTGTCACTGTGTGATCTAATTGCTGGGGCATCCCCCAACGGCTAATAGAATCCCGACTTAGACGGGGGGAGAGAGCCTGCTTGAGAAGTAGTAATTTGCTTGCAGATAAGTGTAGGGATACAAAGAATTTTTTCGTTCTTTCCTCCCTTCATGCACACGGCTGTCCAAATTACAACGGCAACTAGTGTTGTGGAGAAACCCCTCTGTGCCCACAAATATAATCAAAATATGGGAAGGATGGACCTCAACGACCAGTTATTGGCGCCGTACTTAATTGCCCGTAAGGTCAGACACTGGTACAAAAAGTGTCTGTATACTTATTTCAATTGGCTATGCTGAACGCTCATGTATTATACAGAGTGTCAGGATGGACTGGATCTCTCCTTTAATTCCAGGAAGAGATCGTCAGAGCCCTTCTGTATCCAGATGGTTCTGCACCCTATGTTCCCATTCCAAATGCAGTGAGCCAGCTGAATGCACGGCATTTTCCACATGCCATCCCTGGTACCCTTACCAACCGAGCCCCCCAAAAAAGCTGTGTCTGCAGACAGCACAGATACAGACGTGACACCCGTTATTATTGTCGATCCTGTTTTGACCAGCCTGGTCTCTGCATCGGTAACTGTTTTGAGCGCTACCATACACTAGTTGAGTATTAGCATAGGGACCAGCACTACACAGTAATAGGGCACACTGTCACAGGGTCTCCTAGATGTGAATGCATTTTGAGAGAGCCCAACCTGGAACTACTGTTAAAAAAAAAAGCATACCAGAAAAAAAGTAAAAGTTATAAAAACCAAACAATATATATAATAATAAAAGTCAAAAACAGTTGTACGATTCTTGTTTTTCTATCTCTATTTTCTCTCTATTCTCTTTCTATTGCTCTCTCTATTGTTTTTTTATGCATACCTGTTATGTTTTGTTACTGTTTATCATGTTTTTTTTTTTGCAGGTATGTAATGTTTTCCTGTAATGTTTTATTATTTTTTCTTCTTAGCAGGAATGTTATTTTTTATATGTTACTGTGTTTTATTAATCTTTATTTGGTTTTCAGGTACGCCAGCTGCAGCACTGATTTATTCATGGTGACAGCAACATCGTTTGCTCCTACCATACATAAAGCAGTGACTCCAGTGCTGGTGGAGGTGATTTCACCACCACAGTTAAAACAAGAGCATATATACCAGAGCATAGGGGCAGGGGTGGAAATTGGGGGGGGGGGGATCGCCCCTATGCCCCGGTATATATTTTTAAAAAGGGGCTATACCCACCATTATATTTTTTTAATTTAACCCACAGGCTGCATGAAAAAAAAGAACATTACAACATATGTCCAACAAGGACCAGCGACACACTAGTATGTTGCTGGTCTTAGAGTGGTTATACTGGAATGATGCCTGTAGGTATAGGTATCATCTAGGCATCGTTCTTTCAGCTGGCGGTCAGCTTTCATGTAAAAGCAATCCTAGCGGCTGATTAGCTGCTAGACTGCTTTTACAAGCAGTGGGAGGGAACACCCCCCCCCCCTCCTGCTGTCTTCCATGGTTTTCTCTGGCTCTCCTGTCCCACCGGGGAACAGGAGAATGGAGCCGGTGGTTCCGACAGCTGACCATAGAGCCGATTGAAGACTAGAATGGCTCCAATC
>BLSH010396939.1:190496-205834 GCA_018402905.1 Glandirana rugosa
AGGTGATTTCACCACCACAGTTAAAACAAGAGCATATATACCAGAGCATAGGGGCAGGGGTGGAAATTGGGGGGGGGGGGATCGCCCCTATGCCCCGGTATATATTTTTAAAAAGGGGCTATACCCACCATTATATTTTTTTAATTTAACCCACAGGCTGCATGAAAAAAAAGAACATTACAACATATGTCCAACAAGGACCAGCGACACACTAGTATGTTGCTGGTCTTAGAGTGGTTATACTGGAATGATGCCTGTAGGTATAGGTATCATCTAGGCATCGTTCTTTCAGCTGGCGGTCAGCTTTCATGTAAAAGCAATCCTAGCGGCTGATTAGCTGCTAGACTGCTTTTACAAGCAGTGGGAGGGAACACCCCCCCCCCCTCCTGCTGTCTTCCATGGTTTTCTCTGGCTCTCCTGTCCCACCGGGGAACAGGAGAATGCAGCCGGTGGTTTCGACAGCTGACCATAGAGCCGATTGAAGACTAGAATGGCTCCAATCATCTTTATGGCCTAAGAAACCGGAGACTACGAGCATTTCATGACTTCAGTGTCGCCGGATATAAACAGCGCCATTGAGAAATTGGGGAAGCATCTTATCGCACAAATTTTGGTGTGGTCAGATGCTTTAAGGGTTGAGGAGAGATCTAGAGTCTAATATGCAACATTACCTATTTTTATCATAGAGGATATTTAAATTTCCTGTGATAACAATAACATTGATTTAAAAAAAATGAAAGGGACAGGGTAAATATAAAATAAAAAGCAAAATTAATAATTAAAAAAAAAAAAATGAACCCATGTCCCCCCGTGCATGCGCGTAAAGGTGAATGCAAGTGTCAGTCTTGTGCCATATGTAAACAGCAATTGCACCATGCATGTGAGGTATCTCCGTGAACGTCAGATCGAGAGCAGTAATTCTAGCAGTAGACCTCCTCTGCAAATCTAAAGTGGTAACCTGTAAAGGCTTTTAAAAATGTATATAGTTTGTTGCCGCTGCGTAGGTATGCGTTATGTTTAAAGCATGTCATGTTTGGTGTCTATATACTCGACATGAAATCATATTTTATATTTCTCCAAATATTTGTGCATTAGAATTCAAAGAAGTGTTTTTTCCACAAAATATGTGTTTGAAAAATCGCTGCACAAATACGTTGTTAAAAAATAAAAATTCCAAAACACCCACCATTTTAATCTGTAAGGCCTCTGCTTTAAAAAAATATATATAATGTTTGGGGGTTCAAAGTAATTTTCAAGCAAAAAAAAATATTTTTTCATGTAAACAAAAAGTGTCAGAAAAGAATTGGTGGTTTAAGTGGTTAGAAGAGTTAGTGATGTGTGGCATAAGCTTCTAATGTTGGGCATAAAATGGCAGGACAGTTCAAAACCCCCCAAATGACCCCATTTTGTAAAGTAGACACCTCAAGCTATTTGCTGAGAGGCATGTTGAGTCCATGGAATATTTTATTTTTTTGTCACAAGTGATTGAAAAATGAGAAAAAAAAATGACACAAAGTTGTCTCTGAAATGATACATTGTTCACACATGCCATGGGTATATGTGGACTTACACCCCAAAATACCTTCTCCTGAGTACGGGGATACCCCATGTGTGAGACTTTTTTGGGAGCCTAGCCGCGTGCAGAACCCCGAAAACAAATCACCGCCTTCAGGATTTCTAAGGGCGAAAATTGATGCCTTTACCCCACACTACCCATCACAGTTGTGGAGGTCATGAAATGCCCAGATAGCAATAAAAAAAAACCCCAAATGACCCCATTTTTGCCACAAGTTTCCGCAATTTTTTTTTTTCTTTACACAAAGTTGTCACTAAATGATATATTGCTCGATCATGCCATGGGTATATGTGGAATTACACCCCAAAATACATTCTGTTGCTTCTCCTGAGTACGGGGATACCACATACAGTTGTGCTCATACGTTTACATACCCTGGCAGAATTTATGATTTCTTGGCCATTTTTCAGAGAATATGAATGAGAACACAAAAACCTTTCTTTTACACATGATTAGTGTTTGGCTGAATCCATGTATTATTAATCAACTGTGCTTACTCTTTTTAAATCAAAATTACATCAGAAAGTACCCAAATGACCCTGATCAAAAGTTTACATACCCTAATGACTTTGACCTGATAACATGCACACAAGTTGACACAAAGGGCTTTGAATGGCTATTAAATGTAACCATCCTCACCTGTGATCTGTTTGCTTGTAATAAGTGTGTGTGTATAAAAGGTCAATGAGTTTCTGGTCTCTTGACAGACCCTTGCATCTTTCATCCAGTGCTGCACTGACGTTTCTGGATTCTGAGTCATGGGGAAAGCAAAATATTTGTCAAAGGTTCTGTGGGAAAAGGTAGTTGAGCTGTAAAGGAAACAGGAAAGGGATACAAAAAGACATCAAAGGAATTGAGAATGCCAATCAGCAGTGTTCAAACTCTAATCAAGGAGTGGAAAATAAGGGGTTCTGTTGAAACCAAACCACAGTCAAGTAGACCACCTAAAATTTCAGTCACAACTGCTAGGAAAATTGTTTGGGATGCAAAGAAAAACCCACAAATAACTTAAGGTGAAATACAGGACTCTCTGAAAACATGTGGTGTGGCTGTTTCAAGATGCACAATAAGGAGGAACTTGAAGAAAGACGGGCTGCATGGTTGAGTCCCCAGAAGAAAGCCATTACTACTCAAATGCCACAAAGTATCCCACTTGCAGTACGCCAAACAGCACAGAGACAAGCCTCAAACCTTCTGGTACAAAGTCATTTGGAGTGGCCACAACCATAAACGTTACATTTGGAGAGGAGTCAACAAGGCCTGTGAAACATGGAACTGGATTGCTGATATTTAGGGGATGTGTGAGCTACAAAGGCACAGGGTATTTGGTCAAAATTGATGGCAAGATGAATGCAGTATGTTATCAAATAATACTGGAGGAACATTTGCATTCATCAGCCAGGAAGCTGCGCATGGGATGTACTTGGACATTCCAACATGACAATGATCCAAAACACAAGGTCAAGTCGACCTGTCATTGGCTACAGCAGAATAAAGTGAAGGTTCTGGAGTGGCTATCTCAGTCTCCTGATCTCAATATCATTGAGCCAATCTGGGGAGATCTCAAACGTCCAGTTCATGCAAGACAGCCCAAGAATTTCCAGGATCTGGAGGCTTTTTGCCAAGAGCAATGGGCAGCTTTACCATCTGAGAAGATAAAGAGCCTCATCCACAAATACCACTAAAGACTTCAAGCTGTCATTGATGTTAAAGGGGGCAATACACGGTATTAAGAACTGAGGTATGTAAACTTTTGATCAGGGTCATTTGGGTAGTTTCTGTTGTCATTATGATTTAAAAAGCATAAACACAGTGCTAACTGTGAATGAAAGAAAAGTTTTTGTGTTTTCATTCATATTCTGGCCAAGAAATCATAAATTCTGCCAGGGCATGTAAACTTATGAGCACAACTGTATGTGAGACTTTTTGGGAGCCTAGCCACGTACAAAACCCCAAAAACCAATCACCGTCTTCAGGCTTTCTAAGGGCATAAAATGGTGATTTTACTCCTCAGTACCTATCACGGTTTAGGAGGCCCTAAAATGTCAAGGTAGCACAAAACCCCCCCAAATGACCCCATTTTGGAAAGTAGACACCCCAAGGTATTTAAGAGGCATGGTGAGTATTTTGCAACTCTCATTTGTTTTGGAAAACGAAGAAATAAGCGTAAAATGTATTTTGGTTTTCTTTCTTCAAATTTCAAAACTTTGTGACAAAAAGCGAGACCTGCAAAATGATCAATGTGCCTCTCAGCACATAGCTTGGGGTGTCCACTTTCCAAAATGGGGTGATTTTGGGGGGTTTTGTTCTATCTGGGCATTCCATGGCCTACGAAACTGTAATAGGGAGTGAGGCGTAAAATCACCATTTTTATGCCCTTAGAAAGCATGAAGGCGGTGATTGGGGTCCTGTACGCGGATAGACCACCAGAAAGTCTCACATATGTGGTATCCCCGTATTCAGAAGAAGCAGCAGAATGTATTTTGGGGTGTAATTTCACATATACCCATGGCATGTTCGAGCAACATATCATTTAGTGACAACTTTGTGAAGAAAAAAAAAATTGTAATTTCCCCAAAACTTGTGGCAAAATATAAAATATTCCATGGACTCAACATGCCTCTCAGCAAATAGCTTGGGGTGTCTACTTTCCAAAATGGGGTTATTTTGGGGGGGGGTGGTTCTGCTCATGGCCTGCGAAACTCTGATAGGTAGTGTGGGGTGAGGCATACATTTTCGCCCTTAGAAATCCTGAGGGCGGTGATTTGTTTTCGGGGTTCTGCACGTGGCTAGGCTCCCAAAAAAGTCTCACACATGGGGTATCCCCATACTCAGGAGAAGCAGCAGAATATATTTTGGGGTGTAATTCCACACATACCCATGCCATGTGTGAGCAATATATCATTTCAGTGACAACTTTGTGTATTTTTTTTTTTTTGTCATTTTTCAATCACTTGTGACAAAAAAAAAATATTCAATGAACTCAACATGCCTCTCAGCAAATTCCTTGGGGTGTCTACTTTCCAAAATGGGGTCATTTGTGGGGGAGGAGGGGTGGTGGGGGTTGTACTGCCCTTCCATTATACTACCTCAGGAAATGAGATAAGCAGTCATAAAAGCTGTGTAAATTCCAGAAAATGTACCCTAGTTGTAGACACTATACCTTTTGCGCAAACCAATAAATATACGGTAATTGACCTTTTCTTTACCCAAGACATGTGGCTGAATGCATTTTGGCAAAAAATTTTCTAATAACAAAAAGTAAAAAATATATATATTTTTTCAAATTTTTTGTTCTTTTTTTCATTTATATTGCAAAACATAAAAAGAGCAGAGGTGATCAAATACCACCAGAAGAAAGCTCTATTTGTGGGAAAAAAAAGGACGCAAATTTTGTTTGGGTACAACGTCGCACGACAAATTGTAATAAGTGCTCTGGTCCTACAGTGGGAAATCCTCGCTGGGCCGAAGTGATTATACACCATAAAGTAATTTGAAGAATGTATTTAAAAGTCTAATTAACTATTTTTCTTTTCTAGCCAACAAATAATTTGATTAAATCTTTTTCTTGCAAGTGGATGTGTGCAGCGTGCTTTAGAATTATTTTCACAGTGCATTTCATTTTCTGTGTTTTGATATTTTTTGGTGTTGTTTCTTTAGTTTATTTAGGATTTTTATCACATTTTTCTGGAAGAAGCTAAAATGGCGAAACATGTAGAATTACAAGTGTGATGGAAGACTCTTCTTATCCATTGTACACCAATACGTGGTTCTATTATGCATTCAATGTTTTTAAATATATTTTGTAAATAGGATCTATAAAGTTTCAACTGTGAGCTATGTCAGTGATATTTTGCACCTAAAAAAATTCCCATCCATTTCACCCTCTTGCTACTGCTTTACTATTTTATTTACAAGGTCAGTCACTCAGCCTGTATACACATGCGACTCTTAAACATCTAAAATATTCAAAAGTCTTATAAACTACTTTTATTTATGCTCAGCGTATCAGACTGCATTATCTTTTCTCCCCAAAGTAAGCAGGAAAATACACTCAAGAAGTTCTCTCCATTACTTCCCTTTGTTTTCACTTTCACTATTTCCTGTATAGTTCAGAAGAGAGAAGTGAAGAATCCTTTCCCATGCCCATTAGATGGGGGGCCCCACTAAGGATCTGCAGGTTCCCAGAGCCCCCAGGTCCCCTCTCGCACAACACAAAGTCATGCAGGTTCACAGCTATTAAAAGCAAAGCGACAGCTAATCATGGTGATCAGTGACAGTTGGTATTAGCAATTACGCAGTCCTACTCGCTGTCCGTAGACAATGTAGGATTTGTTCTACTTACTTTTAGCTGGTTTCCCGAGTTCCAGAAAATTCCAACGTAATGAGGCGTAAGTAAAAGAGGCTTCTGGATTGGGAGGCTTCAGGGCTTAACATTAATGTTTAGTAGTTTTCAGACTTTTTAAAGTCTTCTCCCCATCCTCGCTAAGGATCTGCCATAGCCAAAAAAAAAAAAAAAAACACGGAGGAGTGGGAGGATTTACAGGAAGAGGGAGCTGAATCACTTGGCCTCATACACAAGTAGAATTTAAAGGGAAAAATGATTTTTTTTTTTTTTTTTTTACAGGCTCCTCTCATTTGCCTGTTTCAACAGGTTATGGCCTGTACTCGCTTCTCCTAACTCTTGAATACATTGCTGTGTGCACTGCTAATCTGATTCCTGTAAGCTTAACCTTGAGGAAATAAGCTGTCAAGGTTTACAAATGGGTTAGTGTCTGATCCTCAACGTATTCTAAAGAGAACCTGCCATGAAACATTTAACACTCTGCTCTTATCACTACATTCAATAAAACCTGGATTTTAGACATGAGCGAAAAAAATTGTTTTGTTTCCTTACCATTCGTTATTAGCATAAATTCATTTAGTTAGATTTCTTTCATTCGTTTCATTTGTTTTCGGAATTAATTTTGTTTATTTGTTTTCTAATCAATTTCAAAAAGTTTTCAAATTCTAATCGTTTTCAAATTTGGATCATTTTCAAATTGTTTCAAATATGAACAGTTTTCCAATTTCTAAGGAGAATGGGGTGGAGTGGAAAGTGGAGGATTAGTATGGAAAAAGATAGAATACAATAGAGGGGAATATAACAGAAAATTAAAGAATATAATGTGGTGGAGTGGAACAGAGCTGTTTTACTTTATTCTTTTGTTTTCTGTTATATTCTTTTCTTGTCTATTGTTTTTTTTTCCTGTTTTATTCCTTTGTTTTCTATTCTCTTTTGTTCTCTTTGGAAAATGAAAAATGACTCAAATTCGAGGATTTTTTGAATTTGAAAACTATTCGAATTTGAAAACTTTTCCAATTTGAAAACTTTTCCAATTTGAAAACTATTAGAAATTGAAAAGTATTCGAAGATGATTTGAAAATGATTTGAATTCGAATTTCGTCGGAATTTTCTTTTTTTCATCATTTCGGATACATTTAACCGTCTCCCGACCGGCTCGCGTACATTTACTGCTGCAGAGTGGCGCTGTTTTTCAAATCGCCATCCATAAACCGCGACTCGTGGGCGGGAGCATGCAGGCGCGCTCTCGTGCCAGCCGCAGTCTGCAGGAGTGTGCCCATGGCTCGGGTGGACCCGATGTCCGCCGGTGAGCTGTGATTGCTGGCCACAGCTGAAAAATGGGGAACTGCCAATGTAAACACGGCGCTTTCCCATGCTGTCAGACAGCATGGCAGAGATCTACTGATCCATGTCACTGGGATCAGTTAAATCTCTTATGCTCCTGACAGCTCTGCCCCCTCACAGATAGATCACGCCTAGAGAACACAGTTAACCCCTAGAGCACCCCCCCAGGTTAACCCCTTCACTGCCAA
Source organism: Glandirana rugosa (assembly GCA_018402905.1). Classification (NCBI taxonomy): domain Eukaryota; kingdom Metazoa; phylum Chordata; class Amphibia; order Anura; family Ranidae; genus Glandirana; species Glandirana rugosa. Next base: position 197,950 of record BLSH010396939.1, read on the forward strand.
TGACATTTATACAGTCATCAGTGGATATTTAAATTTCTGATTGCTGTATAAATGTCATTGGTCCCAAAAAAGTGTCAAAAATGTCCGACATGTCCACTGCAATATCACAGTCCCAATAAAAATTGCAAACCGTCGCCATTACTAGTAAAAAAAAAAAAAAAATGTAAAAACGCCAGAAATTAATTCTCATGGTTTATAAACACGGCAACTTTTGCGCAAAGCAATCAATAAACGCCGATTGCGATTTTTTTTTTTTACCAAAACTATGAGGAAGAATATATAATTTGTGGGAAAAAAGGACGCAAATTTTGCTTGGGTACAACATCACATGACCGCGCAATTGTCAGTTAAAGTGCAGAATCGAAAAAAGTGCTCTGGGCCTAACATGGGAAATCCTTCCGGGCTGAAGTGGTTAAATTCTGTACTATTGTAAAAACCGAGAATTCATCCAAATTTTAATTTGGAACGAAACTAACCGCACATGTCTACTGGATTTCAGTGCATATATCTATTTACTCATATCTTTGTAAACCTCCCTGGCGGTATGATTATTTCAGATTTTTGGTGCTGAAAGCGGTACCATTATTTAGCATGGAAATTTGGTGTTTTATATTGTAGGCCTGTAATTCATAGCAATAACTCACTTAAATCTGTCCAAACAAGAGTCTAGTAGACATCCCGGGTATGAAAAAGTTTGAAAAATGAAATCATAAATTATAATATAATAAATAACTAAAAATAATCATCAAAAATAATAACGTAATAGTAATAAAATGTATTCAATAATGTAATCAAACCAAAAACACTGAAATTTGCTCAGTTGCAGAATTGTCGCTGTCGTCACTTTCAGTTTCTGATGATAAATTTCCCCAAAAATCAGTATCACTCAATTCTGCAAATCATTCTTATTTACTATCGGTGTTTTCTAGCTGATCAAAAAACACTTTTGACGCAAAGGGACACTTTTTGGTTGCTATGGACATTCTCAAGTTTCCAGGCAGAAAGAATGACATAAATAATAAAAAAGTGCATGCAGGGCTCTGGGCAAACCACTAGGGACAAAGAGGATGTGAAATTATTTCATACAGCAATGTAATCTATAAGATTACAGTGTACTGTATGTGTACTGTGTGTTTCACTTTTTGAATTTCCCGCCGGTCTCTGTCCCCGTGCGACGCTTGCAGGGAACAGAGCCCGGCACACAGAGTCATCTGGTAGAGGACACAGCCCGCAGACACGGTGGGGGACATCGCTGGATCCAGGGGACAAGGTGAGTAGCGCTGCCTGGATCCAGCAATGCAATCCCGAGTGTGGCTCGGGGTTACCGCTAATGGCACTGAAATTCCACTCCGAGCCACACTCGGGATTACCGACAGGGAGGTTAAAGTGGTTGTAAAGCCTGAAGGTTTTTTACTTTCATTATTATTATTATACAGGATTTATATAGCGCCGACAGTTTACGCAGCGCTTTACAACTCAAAGGTAGACAGTACAAATACAATACACTTTAAAGGGGTTGTCAACCCTTAACAACCACTTTAACCTACAGGTAAGCCTATAATAAGGTTTACCTGTAGGTTCCCTGCATGTCTCCTAAACCTGTACGATTTAGGAGATATACAGTGTACTGTGTGTGCCCACGTCATCGGGCACATGTGCAGTGAAGAAACGGCCTCCGTGCCATTCCTTCACTGAGATCGTGCCACGATTGGTGGCTCCTGCGTGCATGTGCGGGAGTGACGTCACACGACTCCGGCGAGTCACAGAGCCGGAGATCGCGGCCCCGGAAGGAAGAGGAGCGAAGATGGACCCTTCCTACTGCGGGGACATCGCAGGCTTCCAATGTAGGTAAGTGCCACATAATGGGCTAATATGCGATGCATACTAGCCCATTATGCTTGTACATTGCAGGGTAATAAAGAGGAAGTAAAACCCATCAGGGTTTACTTCCTCTATAAGGCTCCTTTCACACCAGGGCCGCCCGAGCGTTAGCAGTAAAACACCGCTAATTTGCGGCGCTTTACTGCTTGTTATAGTGGCGCTATGGTGCCGCTATTCGGGCGGCGCGCTTTTAATCCCCCCACAAGGGGTTAAACAGGGGTAAAAAGTGCCGGTTAGTGGCGTTCCCGAAGCGGGGTTCAGTGCTTTGAGAGTGCTGTCCCATTCCTTTCAATGGGCAGGGGCGGTGGAGGAGTGGTGAAGGAGGTGCAAAGATGCGGCTTGCAGGACTTATTTTACTGTTCTGCAAGTGCACCGCCCCAGTGTGAAAGCACTTGGGCTTTCACACTGGGGTGTATTGGGGCAGTTTTTCAGGCGCTTTTCAGTCGCTATTTTTAGCGCCTGAAAAACGTTCTGGTGTGAAAGGGGTCTAAAACAGTAGGAATCAGAGAGCCCTGCCCATTGAAGCTTACAATCTAAGAGGGAGAGTCAAGAGACGCAAGAGGTAATAACTGTGGAGGATGTGCTGATAAAAAGAAAATAAATGTACAGTTGTTAGGCCTCATGCACACAGGACGTTAAAAAAAGTTCCAAAAACATCAGTAGCTGTGCAGTGAGTTTTTCAGCTTTTTGTCTCTAAAACCCTCTGGTCTTGGGGTTTTTTACAGCTCAAAAATGCCCCAGCTAAAACCAGTTGATAGCAGCCTGTGTGTGCATGAACACATAGGATAACATGATGGGGTATTTATTGACTGTAGAAAACATCTGCAGCTAAAAACAGCAGCTGGAAAAAAATCCAAAACGTCCTGTGTGCATGAAGCCTTAGGTGGGAGCCAGATAGACTTCTCTGAAGAGTTGGGTTTTCGGGAATCGCCTGAAAGTGGACAGAGTAGGAGAAAGTCAGACCGATTGGAGTAGAACATTCAAGAGGATGGGAGAGGCTCGGGAGAAGTCCTGGAGGCGAGCATGGGAGGAGGTGACAAGGGAGCTAGAGAGCAGGAGGTCTTGGGAGGAATGAAGAGAACAATTTGTTTTGTGTTTTGAGACCAGGTTAGTGATGTAGCTGGGGGCCAAGTTATGGATGGCTTTGCAAGTTATGGTTATTATCTTGAATTTAATTTGTTGTTTGAATGGCAGCCAATGGAAGGATTGGCAAAGAGAGGTAGCAGACACCGAGTGGTTTGTAAGGTGGATGAGCCTGGCAGTAGGCTGAATGGGGGATAGCCTATTTAAAAGTAAGCCAATGAGGAGGGAGTTGCAGTAGTCGAGAAGAGAGATAACCAGGGAGTGGATTAGAAGCTTTTCGGTGTCGTTGGTTAGGATGCATTCTATGCATGAAGGTAAAAGACCCTCTATGTGCAGCAACCCCCCTGCACCCACCAATACTCACCTGAGCCCGATCCAATCCAACGATGTGCACGATAGCCTCAGTTGTCCCTGGGCGCCCGATCCTCATTGTTAGTCACAGTCAGTGAGCCAATGAGGAGTGAGCAGGGCCGGGGCTGAGCCGCGGCACTATGGGGTTGATTTATTAAAGGCAAATCCACTTTGCTCCACAAGTGCAGTCGTTGTAGAAAAGGCGGACATGCCAGGAAAATAAAAAACAGCATTTTTGCTTGTACATGATTGGATGATAAAATCAGCAGAGCTTCCCCTCATTTCAGATCTTCCCCTCAGATCTACAGCGACTGCACTTCCAAGTGCACTTGTGGAGCAAAGTAAATCAACCCCTATGCGTCTTATGGATGCATAGAGCAGGGCTTGGGAACGAACACGCACCAGTGTACTCATAACAAGTGGCTTGCTATTGGGGGTACTGGGCAAGGGGAAGGAGCTGGAGCATTGGCAGGGTACCCAAGAAAAGGAGGATCTGGGCTTCTCTGTGCAAATCCACTCCACAGAACAGGCAAGTATAACATGTTTCCACTCATAAACTCTGCCACGAGCTACATCACCAATCTTGTCTCCAAATATCTCCCAAACCGCCCTCTCCGTTCCTCCCAAGACCTCCTACTCTCAAGCCCCCTTGTATCCTCCTCCCATGCTCGTCTCCAGGATTTCTCCAGAGCCTCTCCCATCCTCTGGAAATCTCTACCTCAACCCTTAAAGTGATTGCATACCCACGCCTTTTAAAACAGCCCATTCCATTTAAAATAGAAATGAAAGGCAAAACATTTGTGTATAAATATATAAAAAAAATGATAAATACCTTTTCTCCTTTTTTTAAGTGATCACATTCCCTCTGTTCTCAGCTGCATAACAGCTGGGGGGAGGAAAAACAGCAGCACACTGATCCTCCCAGTGAATGGCTGTGCAGGGAGGTGTGCCAGGACAAGTCTGATCATTGGAGGAGAGCAGACTGAGCTCCCAGCATAGCTAGAGGACTGACCACAGTCTGCTCTCCTGCTTAGTGTGGTCAGTTTTTAATATAAAAGCAGAGGGAACATCAGGGATTTCACACAAAGGAAGCAATGCAAAGATAACAGGATACTTTTTCATACACATACATGGTACAGCAGGCATATACCAGGAATGTGAAATGTTGGGGTAACATATTCTTTAAAGTAATCTTGCTCTCCCAGAAGTTCTATTCTACTAAAACACATAACACAGATGAGACCAGTCAGGTTTATGTTGAAGGATTAGGCTAAGTTCACACTGGCATTAAAAGCAGGCATTTGAAAGGCGTTAAAAATACCCCTCAAACGCCTATGCACAAGATACAATAGACAGCACATAGTGCTGTTCACACTCACTGTGCATTCACACCTGAGCGTTTTGTAGCCTGAAGCCTGAAGCTACAAAACGCTGGAGGGGAAAAAAATCAATGATTTTCTATGGAGATGGTTCACATCTCCACTCAAAAACGCCTGAAGCCAAAAGCCTGAAAATGCCTGAAGCTCAAACAAGTTCTGGAAGTATTTTTTCAGGCAGATTTGGGCGTTTTTCTGCTGGTGACCTTTTGACCTGTACAAAATCACGGCAAACGCGGTAAAAAACGTGGTAAAACCGGGCGACTTTCTGCCTGAAAACGACATGCTCAGGTGTGAATGCAGTCTAAGAGTTAGCGCTGCGTCGCTTCAAAATTAAAGCTTCATGTTGAGTCAGTAGGTGTTTGAAGTCTTTCAACGCCTCCCATTCAAGTCCATGGTAACGCCTCGCAAATGCTCTGGCAGGCGTTAAGATTATTTCATTTACTGTAAGGCCCCTTTCACACTGGGGCTGGCGGGCGGTAGCGCTAAATCCCCGCTAGTCTCAGCAGGGATTTAGCGCTGTTATAGAGGCGCTATGGCGCCGCTATGCAGGCGGGTGCGGGGCACTTTTAACCCCCCACAAGGGGTTAAAACGGGGTTAAAAGTGCCAGCGCCGTGCTACCGAGGCGGTGTGCAGCCGCTTCGGAAGCGCTGCCCATTGTTTTCAATGGGCAGGGGCGGTGGAGGAGCGGTGTATCACCGCTCACCGCACCGCCCCAAAGATGCTGCTTGCAGGACTTTTTGTAACGTCCTGAAAGCGCACCGCCCCAGTGTGAAAGCACTCCGGCTTTCACATTGGGGTGGGTGGGGAGGGATTTTTGAGGCGCTTTACAGGCGCTATTTTTAGCTAAATAGCGCCTGTAAAACGCCTCAGTGTGAAAGGGGCCTAATGGAATAGGCATTTGTGAAGCAGTTTTAACGCTCATCAAACGCTTCAAAACTGCCCATAGGGTGTTTGGGGGGCATTTTTAACTCCACATTCATGCTTGTGAAATGCCTGTCTAATGCCCATACTAAGGCTCATTAAAGCGAGCCTAACACCCATACTAAAAATCTATAGGAGCAGTTTTTAAGCCTTAGAAATTTAGTCAAATGTGAACAAGCCCTTACAAAGAATAGGGGGTGCTCAGTACCTTAAAGTGGAACTCAATTGTATCTGAGCACCGCAAACTGAAAACACTATCGATGTCATTTTTAATATTCAAAGCAAAGTCAGTCATCCATCCGTGCCTCTATACTTTATTTTGTTGGGACCCCCCCACACAGCATTTCTAGCTGAAGCCATGTTGCGTAATGGCACGATTCATGTAGTATTTACATCCTACGATCCGCCTGTCTTAGCTCAGAAGGGTTTGCTTAGCTAAGAATGTCCTTTCTACCTTCCACCACATGAAAAAGAAATAATGCCCATGAAGACTCCTGGGACATATGACATCACTTTGACCTAGGCCAGAAACCAGGAAGCAACTGAAGAAATGTTAAAAAAAAGGTTTAAAACAAGTAGATATAAAATACCTGTGGGGAGGTGCAGCTCGTTGCGGCGGAAGTAAACACACAGAGTCCGGTTGCAGGAACACTCAACGCATATTACAGCAATGTGTCACAGAGCAGGTCTCAGATGGGCGATATCATCTGTCTTGAGGGGCAAAATGTGGCCTGGCCCAATCGAGGAGGTCTCCAGAAGGATGGCGTGTCCTTATCCTTTCCCTACTTGTCTGGAACCTCTCCTGCCACTAATTACTGCGCCTGTCAGATGGGTGACCTGTCCATACCTGAAATGCACACCAAACCTGGGAGCCAGGTCCTTAAATAGGATCTGCCTGACCCAAGATGGCTGCTAGAGTCACATGGGCTGTCAGCATCCAACCGGATAGCTTCCCCAGTGACCCTGGAAACCATTGAGGAACCACACCATGTTCCTCTTGACTTCCTCTTCCCCTGCAATGTCGCTGCAGTTGAGCGCCACCCGCAGTGGAGAAAGTAGACTGCACCTGCCTACATACCTTCCTATCCTATTTACTAAGGCTAGCAGCATAATGATTAATGATAGTTAATGTTGATTGAGATAGTTTAGTTCTGCTTAGGTGCCTGGGATGACAAGAGTGATCGCTCTTACTTGCTCCAGTCCAAGCATCTTTGTGTAGTGAAATAGAGAGTGCAAGGACGAGTGCTGGTGGATAATGTTGATGCCACTGATGGTACTGGAACATGGGAGCGATGTCATTGTGTGGCTGGTGGTAACAGGAGATGCAGCTCACCAGTGAGAAGAGTCCAGGTGTGAGCCAAGCTAAGCAACAGTCAGGCAAAGGTTACCAATACAGCAGACAGAGGGATTCAGGGACAGGCCAGCAACTTGCGGGCAGTGAAAGACTAAAGAGGCTGGCATGGACAACAACAAATCAGGGTCAATATAGGAGCTGAACAGCAGACCAGGAGGAGCCATAGTTGAGAAGAGTTGGGGAACATGCCAGGGTGGTAATGTAAGATCAGCATCAGATGCAGAATTACAGGTCTCAGATCACCACTGGTGTCCTGAAGGCGTCAACTTTAAATAGCCCACTTGGTGCCACTATACTTGGTGAGTGTGCACACATCCCAGAAAACGTGCAAGCGCTCACACAGAGACCTGGCCATGCTTGCTGGCTTTCTGACAAAAACAAGCCCAAGATAGTTTAAAGGAGCTTCTATAACCCCCAACAGCCATTTGAACTATATTCCAAAACCCACCAAAACAACATTAATTTAGGGTTCCCCAAAGCTTTTTTTCTGAAATGTCACCAAAATGTCGGAAGGACAATGCAAAGACAGAAATTTTCAGAGCCTCCAAACAAAATTGTCTGTTCTCTTGCACCGTTCTCCTGTATTGTCAGGCCCTCAGACTTCAATGGGGCATTCACCTTATAACGCAACTTGGAAACTTCCATTATTTGAAAGAACAGACACGTTTCCCAACGCAATATTCCACTTACGGGGTAACTTCAGACTCCCGGACTGTTATGTCCTCTTGCCACGTTCTCTTGTCTGTTAAAACAAACCTCCGAGACTTTTAAAGACAGAAACGTAACAGGAAGGCTGTAAAACCACTGTAAAGTCTTTTTTTCGAAACCCCTTGGGATTTAATTACAACAAAACCACCCAAAACCTTATATCAAGTTTACCGACAACCCCCAATATCTTCGAGGAAATTTGATAGA
>BLSH010396939.1:236603-258999 GCA_018402905.1 Glandirana rugosa
GTAAAACACTTTTTTTCTTTTTGTTTTAGAAGTAAAACGTTTCTTAACACCCTTTTTTAATGTTGAAGTTTTTTGAGCGGTACGGAGAATGATTTATGGAACCTTACAGATGAAAGGTTTTTCCCCAGTAAACCCCCCATAAACATGAAAGGACCGAACAATACCAGAGTTCCATTTTTGTGAAAAAATGCCTTTTTCTTTGTTTCGGTCATAAAATTTTGCAAATTAGTAATTTTTCTTTGTAAATTTTGGCCAAAATTTATACTGCTACCTATCTTTGGTAAAAATAACCCAAATAAGTGTATATTATTTGGTCCTTGTGTAAGTTATAGAGTCCACAAGCTATGGTGCCAATCATTGAAAATTGATCACATCTGATCACACCTGATATACTGACGGCCTATCTCATTTCTTGAGACCATAACAAGCCAGGAAAGTACAAATACCCCCCAAATGACCCCTTTTTGGAAAGTAGACATTCCAAGGTATTTAGTAAGAGGCATGGCGAGTTTTTTGAAGTTGTAATTTTTTCCCACAATTCTTTGCAAAATGAAGATTTTGTTTTTCTTTTTTTCACAAAATGGTCATTGTAACAGGTTATTTCTCACACACAGCCAGGGGAGGGCTGGCAGCCTTAGGCCTGGGGGGCAAGTCCAGTCAAGTGGCCCATTGAACCACCGAATCAGGTCACCATCCATGCCCACCTGGTTTTATAACGGACATTGATGTTATGAAGCAAGACAAATATGATACAATGTGGTAACATAATTTAATGTTAATAGCAACAAAGGAGGTTTAACAAAAATAATGCATCAATGCAGCTCATCAGTGCCCACCAATGCAGCCTCATCAGTGCCCATCAGCTTAGCCTCATCAGTGCCCATCAATGCAGCCGCACCAGTGCCCATCAATGCAGCCTCACCAGTGCCTATCAAATGCAACCTGATCAGTGCCCATCAATGCAGGCTCGCCAGTGCCCATCAGTTCAGCCGGCCCTGGGTGCCCTCCCCCCCTTTGCCTGCAGTTAGTTGGTGACTGCACCCCTGGCCCCTGCTTCCTTCGTCCACAAGAAGAAAAAAGTGTGAGAGGGCAGCAGCCGTCAGCCATTTTGAATGTAAGTTAGGGTGGCCTGGGGGGCAATTGCCACCCTGCCCCCTGGCCCAGCCCTCCCCTGCACACAGCATATGCATACCACAAATTACACCCCAAAACAAATTTTGCTACTCCTCCTGAGTATGGAGATACCACATGTCTGAGACTTTTTCACAGCCTGGCCACATACAGAGGCTCAAAATGCAGGGAGCGCCATCAGGTATTCTAGGGAAATAAATTACACATCTAATGTCATGATGACCTATCACATTTTTGAAGGCCCTGGAGCACCAGGACAATGGAATTGCCCACAAAATGACCCCATTCTGGAAAGCAAACACCCCGACGAATAATCATTGAGGCATAATGAGTCTTTTGAACATGTCATTTTTTTCCAGTGGTTTTTGGAATATGTGGGAAAAAAATGAAAACGCTTTTATTTTTACACAAAGTTGTCCATTTATATGATATTTCCAACACATAGCATGTACATAGCAAAAATGACACCCCAAAATACATTATACTACTCCCCCTGAGTATGGCGATACCACATGTGTGAGACTTTTACAGGTGATGTTTACTCACGGGTGTGACGGTCACTGACAGGTGATTGGCGATGGGCACTGATGGGTGACTGGCAGTGGTCACTGATAGGTGATTGGCTGTGGTCACTGATGGGTGACTAGCTGTGGTCACCGATGTGTGATGGGTGTCTGGCGGTGGTCACTGATGGGTGATAGGTGACTGGCCGTGGTCACTGATGGGTGACGGGTGACTGGCGGTGGTCACTGATAGGTGACGGTTGACTGGCGGTGGTCACTCATAGGTGATGGGTGACTGGCGGTGGTCACTGATGGGTGACGGGTCTCTGGTGGTGGTCACTGATGGGTCACGGGTGTCTGGTGGTGGTCACTGATGGGTGACGGGTGACTGGTGGTGGTCACTGATGGGTGTCTAGTGGTGGTCATTAATGGGTTACGGGTGACTGGTGGAGGTCACTGATGTGTGACGGGTGACTGGTGGTGGTCACTGATGGGTGTCTAGTGGTGGTCATTAATGGGTGACGGATGACTGGTGGAGGTCACTGATGGGTGACGGGTGACTGGTGGTGGTCACTGATGGGTGATGGGTGTCTAGTGGTGGTCATTGATGGGTGACGGGTGACTGGTGGAGGTCACTGATGGGTGCCGGGTGTGTGGTGGTGGTCACTGATGGGTGACTGGTGGTGGTCACTGATGGGTGACTGGCGGTGCACACTGATGGGTGCCGGGTGTCTGGTGGTGGTCACTGATGGGTGATGGGTGACTGGTGGAGGTCACTGATGGGTGACGGGTGACTGGTGGAGGTCACTGACGCGTGTCTGGCGGTGGTCACTGATGGGTGTCTAACGGTGGTCACTGTTGGGTCATGGGTGACTGGAGGTGGTCACTGATGGGTGCTGGGTGTCTGGTGATGGTCATTGATGGGTGACTGGTGGTGGTCACTGATGGGTGACTGTCGGTGGTCACTGATAGGTGCCGCGTGTCTGGCGGTGGTCACTGATGGGTGCCGCATGTCTGGCGGTGGTCACTAATGGGTGACCGGTGTCTGGTGGTGATCATTAATGCATGACGGGTGACTGGCGGTGGTCACAGATGCGTGACAGGTGACTGACGGTGGTCACAGATGTGTGACGGGTGACAGGTGACTGGCGGTGGTCACTGATGGGTGACGGATGACAAGTGACTGGCGGTGGTCACTGATGGGTGACGGGTGACTGGCGGTGGTCACTGATGGATGACTGGCGGTGGTCACTGATGGGTGACTGGCGGTGGTCACTGATGGGTGACGGGTGACTGGCGGTGGTCAGTGATGGGTGACTGGCGGTGGTCACTGATGGGTGACATGCCACGGTCACTGACGGGTGACGGGTGACAGGTGCTCTTTATGATGACAGGTACCCTTTATGGGTGCAGATGGAGTGACTGTTGGGATGACAGGTGCATTGGGGGGGGGCAGGTGACAGTGTGTTTTTACTGTACAGATCAGTAACTCACTGATCCCAGCTCTTCTCTCCTCACACTGGACACTGTGTGAGGAGAGAAGAGCTGGTAACAGTGAGTTACCGCTCTGTTTACATTGGATGTGATCGGCTGTAAAGTAGATCACAGCCAATCACAAGGTAACAGCTGCCGGCCGGCGGCTGATACCTGTGTCGTTGACAGGCAATGTTCCCCGGGAACACGCCACCACCGACGCGCACACGCAGCACGCTCCCGATCGCGCGAACGCCGGACGTGCCATTTGTGATCAGCCGTGACTTCGTCACGGCCGATCACATTGTGAACAGTCATAACCAATGGCTGTTCACCCCTGTCGGTGACGCGGTGTGTCCCGGGGACACGCCGACACCGACAGAGCCGGGGGCGTGCACAATCCCGGCTTAAAGGGACGACGTCATATGAAGTTTATAGTTCGGGTTCGCTCAACTCTAGTTATAACCTTTGCCAAATTTTTATTTCTATCTGTGTCCCCATTTGGAGACAACTGTCCCAGCTTTCCCAGGAATTCCCAGCTTTGGTAGATGTCCTCAAAATTTCGGTTGTGTCCCTGGGACTGGAAGTAAAAGTACATTTCCATAATGGTACACAAACTGCAATAAAAACTAGCCAGGGTTTTAACTCTTCTCTGTTTTACCCAAAACAAATAAAACTTCTGGCTATACATACAATTGAAATTATGTATAAGTATTGTACATAGCAATCTTGTAAAAGCCAATTGCTTTCAAAACTATAGTTGCCACTAAGGTAAAAAGGCTGGTCTACCCAAAGCCAAAATTACTGCCAGACAGTTCCTTATATTTCTTGTGGACTTAGATATTATGTTCTGGAGTATCTGAACACTTGCTGTTGCCATTATGGGAGGCCCTACTCTCCTAGTTAGATGTTTTACTTTATTTTATATTACATAAAATGTAAGGGAAGAAACTGAAACAAGCAAAAAAACACCTAGGTAGACTTGAACAGATTTAGAACTTATGGGAGATTCTCAGCTATCATCCATATCAATCCAGCATTGGTTTAAACATGCTTCCTTACATGTCGGTGGAAACACAGGCAAATTCACAAATACATATTTAAAACTGGATAATTCATATAATCACATAGCAAATGTTGCTTAATTGCTAATAATTACCAATGCAGTAAATGATCAAAAACAAGTGCAAATGAATATGTGCAACTTAAAATTCATCCACCAATATTCTGTGACTGGTGTGTAATCTACATTAAATAGTCATATAAAGGAACCAGTGCAATCTGCTGTGATCCTTTGAATGAATGGTGTATCCCTTCACTGTTCAAGTGAATGCTGAATGGTGTCTTGCCTTTCCAGTGTTGTGACACCAATGTGGTCTCTAGCCTAGATCTCTAGCCTCTCATCTTACTGCTGTAAGGTAACAGCAAGTAATGGTTATCTCTGGTGGTCCGTATGTCTCTGCTTGCCTCTAGGGGTCCTCTAGTTATCTCTCTGTCTTGTGGATCTCTATGGTAAGTATATCCAAAACAAACTGAACACTAATCAGTGCAACCTTCCCTTCACCAAGTCAGTGAATAAGATAAATTAAATCCAAAACACCAATTGCTGCTCATGCTCAAAAGTGTTTTCACTCCACTCTCCAGTACAATAAACTAGATAAAGACTGCAACGCAACTGTAATATAAATGGAATACACATACAAAAATGTGTATTCGTCAGTGTTCATAATAACGTTCAACAGTGGTAAACTAAGCTGAGTCCAGCTGATATCAAGGAGGGAGGAACCCAGACCAATTGTCTGTCCCGGGGCTGAGGTGGAGTGCCCCACCCCGACCAAAGAACCCACAGACAGGCCAAACCAACATACCATGCTCCCCATGTGTGAAAAGTGTGTTGACCATGTTAATCTAGAAAAAAAAGGGTGTATGAAAATGTAAAAAACTGCGTGAGGGGGTATAAGTGCAAACTGTAAGGAAAGACAAACTACATAAGTGTGAATGGAGGGGGAAGAAAAGGAAGTCCAAAACTGGCTTCTATGGGACTTACGTGTGGGATTCCAATGGTTGGGCTGGATGTGATGTGTCTCTGATGGTGGAAACCTAGAGAATGGTCTGTTGGTCTGTACCAGTTATATGGAGAGAGCATGTCCCCCACTAACGTCACGTGCAACCCCAAATGAGAATAAAAGGTGGACAATGAGATCCTCCCTCCGCACCAAGGCCTAAGGTGGGATCACGCCCAGCCTGTCTCAGGCGCGAGGTGGACTATAAATGCCCCCGCATTGCGGTGGCGTTCACGCTGTGAGAGCGGCACATACATGACGGCGATGCACAGGGGCGCCCTCCCCGCCCACGTCTAAGGGAAGATGAGGAGGGACGGCGCCGCCGTCCATTGTCTATAACAAGTGCAGATTAGGAGCCAGGGGTGTTGGGAACCCGGGGCTCATGGGGCTACAGCCCCAAGGGTGCCCCCAAAAAGCCCCAGGGGGTCAGGGCAGTCTAATTCTATTATTAGCCCCGAGCCACCATGCAAAAACATGGTGACGTGCCGGTGCCTATGATGGACGTCAGCACACTAGTCCAATCCCACATCGCGGGACATGTGACGTCCATTACAGGGCGCCGCCGCTGCAACCAAAAGGCGGAATCTGGAGTGACACTGCGGATTAGGCTCCGGGTGTCTATGATGGACGTCACACTTGGCCAATCCCGCGCTAGCGTGGGACGTGTGACGTCCATTAAAGGAGACTAGTACCTCTGTTACGGATGTAAGGCGGCACGCTGGGGACACCTGATGTAAGGAGGCATGCTGGGGACACGTGATGTAACTGGGGACATTCTGATGTAAGGAGGCATGCTGGGGACACCTGATATAAGGAGACACGCTGGGGACACCCTGATGTAAGGAGGCACGCTGGGGACACCCTGATGTAAGGAGGCATGCTGAGGACACCCTGATGTAAGGAGGCATGCTGGGGACACCCTGATGTAAGGAGGCATGCTGAGGACACCCTAATGTAAGGAGACACGCTGGGGACATCTGATGTAAGGAGGCACACTGGGGAAACCCTGATGTAAGGGGTCATGCTGGGGACACCTGATGTAAGAAGGCACGCTAGGGACACCTTGATGTAAGGAGACATGCTGGGGACACCCTGTTGTAAGGAGGCATGCTGGGGACACCCGAATGTAAGGAGACATACTGGGGACACCCTGATGTGAGGAGGCATGCTGGGAACACCCTGATGTGAGGAGACACACTGGGGACACCCTGATGTGAGGAGTCACGCTGGGGACACCCTGATGTAAGGAGGCATGGTGCTGGAGACACCCTGATGTAAGGAGGCATGGTGCTGGGGACACCCTGATGTAAGGAGGCACAGTGCTGGGGACACCCTGATGTAAGGAGGCACGCTGGGGACACCCTAATGTAAGGGGGCATGGTGCTGGGGACACCCTGATGGAAGGAGGCACGCTGCTGGGGACACCTGATGGAAGGAGGCACTCCACTGGGGACACCCTGATGGCTCTATGCGGCAGGCGATGTGGCAAGTGACACACTCGGGGCTCCCACTGATTCTACATTATGGTGAGTTGAACTATTTCATTTAATATTACAATGTAATAATAGAAATAATGTGCTTCAATCATCCTGACACCATACCAACCATGGTGACGGGATGATTGAAGTGCTAACACCAGGTGTTTGGAGTATCTTTATCTGTTGATTGTTAAACTTTCTGGAATGCACATATTTCTTTTGTGGTGTAGGATCTGGGCCTGCTGTCCCTCTATCCCTCTTTCATTCTTTCCTTCCTTCTCTCTCCTTCCTTCCCTATTTCATTCTTTCTTTCTCCCTCCATCCCTCATTCATCTCAGACTCGAACCACACCCCTTTGAGCCTCACCCTGTAAGCCACGCCCATAATTTAGTTTAAGCCACACCCATTTTCCACTGCAGCGCACTTTGCACATCACATTTGTTCGAGCTGGAGTCCCTTGGCTTTTTCCAACCTAGCAACGCCTCTGTTAGGAGCACTCCCTTTGAGGGAGTGCTCCTAATCTCAGCTCCTTACCTGTATAGAAGACACCTGGGAGCCAGAAATCTTGCTGATTGAAAGGGGATCAAATACTTATTTCACTGATTAAAATGCAAATCAATTTACAACTTTTTTGAAATGCGTTTTTCTGAATATTTTTGTTGTTATTCTGTCTCTCGCTGTTAAAATAAACCTACCATTAAAATTGTACACTAATCATTTCTTTGTCAGTGGGCAAACGTACAAAATCAGCAGGGGATCAAATACTTTTTTCCTTCACTGTAGAAAAATGTAAATAAAATGGGATATCTAGTGCTCTCTGTATAAAATGTTTATTCCAAAGAAATATAAAAGGTATTGCACTTACATAGCTGGCACTCAACCGTGGCAGTAAAATAGACAAGTCTCACAATCCAACTGGCTTCAATATCTCTCAGGGCCACGGGATATTATTAAAGGGTCTGGCTCTTGATCCCTGTCCAGCAGAACAGTACTTTAATGGACAGAAAGTATAGCAACTCACATGTATGTATTTAAAATTGCGCTCATCGAGTAGATAGTCTGAGTGGTGATCAGTCCCGCTCCGTGTGAGGCTGGATGAGTCCTGGGCAGTGCTGTGGAGCTTTGTGCTCCGAGGACTCCCAGGCTGTCATCTTGGAAGTGCTGAAGCTCCACAGCACTGCCTAGGACCCATCTGGCCTCACACGGAGCGGGACTGATCACCACTCGGACACCTGGCCACCTACATCGGGGACTATCTACTTGATGAGCGCAATATTAACTACATACAGTATTTCACAAAAGTGAGTACACCCCTCACATTTTTGTAAATATTTTATTATATCTTTTCATGTGACAACACTGAAGAAATGACACTTTGCTACAATGTAAAGTAGTGAGTGTACAGCTTGTATAACAGTGTAAATTTTCTGTCCCCTCAAAATAACTCAATACACAGCCATTAATGTCTAAACCACTGGCAACAAAAGTGAGTACACCCCTAAGTCAAAATGTCCAAATTGGGCCCAGTGTCAATATTTTGTGTGGCCACCATTATTTTACAGCACTGCCTTAACCCTCTTTGGCATGGAGTTCCCCTGAGCTCTACAGGTTGCCACTGGATTCCTCTTCCACTCCTCCATGATGACATCCCGGAGCTGGTGGATGTTAGAGACCTTGTGCTCCTCCACCTTCCATTTGAGGATACCCCACAGATGCTCAATAGGGTTTAGATCGGGAGACATACTTGGCCGGTCCATCACCTTTACCCACAGCTTCTTTAGCAAGGCAGTGGTCGTCTTGGAGGTGTGTTTGGGGTCGTTATCATGTTGAAAATGTGCACATTGGGCCCAATTAGCCATTTTCCCTCCCCAGTGTCATGTGACTTGTTAGTGTTACAAGGTCTCAGGTGTGAATGGAGAGCAGGTGTGTTAAATATTTGGTGTTATCGCTCTCACTCTCTCATACTGGTCCTGGGAGTTCAACATGGCACCTCATGGCAAAGAACTCTCTGAGGATCTGAATAAAAGAATTGTTGCTCTACATAAAGATGGCCTAGGCTATAAGAAGATTGCCAAGACCCTGAAACTGAGTTGCAGCACAGTGGCCAAGACCATACAGCGATTTAACAGGAAAGGTTCCACTCAGAACAGGCCTCGCCATGGTTGACCAAAGAGGTTGAGTGCATGTGCTCAGTGTCATATCCAGAGGTTGTCTTTGGGAAATAGATGTAAGAGTGCTGCCATCATTGCTGCAGAGGTTGAAGGGGTGGGGAGTAAGCCTGTCAGTGCTCAGACCATACGTTGCACACTGCATCAAATTGGTCTGCATGGCTGTTGTCCCAGAAGGAAGCCTCTTCTAAAGATGATGCACAAGTAAGCCCGCAAACAGTTTGCTGAAGACAAGCAGACTAAGGGCATGGATTACTGGAACCATGTCCCGTGGTCTGATGAGACCAAGATAAACTTATTTGGTTCAGATGGTGTCAAGCGTGTGTGGCGGCAACCAGGTGAGGAGTACAAAGACAAGTGTGTCTTGCCTACAGTCAAGCATGGTGGTGGTAGTGTCAAGGTCTGGGGCTGCATGAGTGCTGCCAGCACTGGGGAGCTATAGTTCATTGAGGGTACCGTGAATGCCAACATGTACTGTGACATACTGAAGCAGAGCATGATTCCCTCCCTTCGGAGACTGGGCCACAGGGCAGTATTCCAACATGATAACGACCTCAAACACACCTCCAAGATGACCACTGCCTTGCTAAAGAAGCTGAGGGAAAAGGTGATGGACTGGCCAAGCATGTCTCCAGACCTAAACCCTATTGAGTATCTGTGGGGCATCTTCAAACAGAAGGTGGAGGAGGGCAAGGTCTCTAACATCCACCAGCACTGTGATGTCGTCATGGAGGAGTGTAATAGGACTCCAGTGGAAACCTGTGAAACTCTGGTGAACGCCATGCCAAAGAGGGTTGGGTTAAGGCAGTGCTGGAAAATAATGGTGGCCACACAAAATATTAATTCTTTGGGCCCAATTTGGACATTTACACTTAGGGGTGTACTCACTTTTTTTGCCAGCGGTTTAGACATTAATGGCTATGTGTTGAGTTATTTTGAGGGGACAGCAAATTTACACTGTTATACAAGCTGTACACTCACTACTTTACATTGTAGCAAAGTGTAATTTCTTCAGTGTTGTCACATGAAAACATAGAAGAAAATATTTACAAAAATGTGAGGGGTGTACTCACTTTTGTGAGATACTGTACATGTGAGTTGCTATACCATCTGTCCAAGTACTGTTCTACTACTCTTAGATGGTGCTGTTTTCTCTCTCCCTTCTCTCCAGATTCTCTTCTAGCTCTTATGCAGTGGCTGCCTCTACATGAGTTACTGGACATTTTACCCCCCTTCCACTGCCCCATACTTTTGTAGCTGTATAACTGCAGGGACTTGTGCTTCATGTGTGCAGGATTTCCCCCGCCTCGTTTTCAAGGATTTATTAGGTTAACCACTTGCCGACCGCTGATCGGCATTTGACGGCGACAAGGTGGCTCTATTGCGCGGATCGCCGTCATATGACGGCGGCCGCGAGATCGAGCCCAGTGAGCGCGCGCGCGCCGCCGGAGGCGCGCCCGCTCGCTCACTGTGTCCGGGGAGGGCCAGGGAGTGGGTGCGGCGGATTCGATCTCCGCCGGCCACCCGCGATGCCCCCCCCCCGGAGTGAAAGAACGGAGGTCCGTGTAAGTAAACACAGACCTCCGTTCTGTGAGGGGGGAAGGGCTGTGATCACAGCCTTCCTTTACATGGAAGCTGTGATCACTTCCCTTCCCCAGCTAGGGCAGTCCCCCCACAGTAAGAACACGCCCAGGGAACACAGTTAACCCTTAGAGCGCCCCCTGCAGGTTAACCCCTTCACTGCCAATGGCATTTACACAGTAATCAGTGCATTTTTATAGCACTGATCGCTGTATAAATGCCAATGGTCCCAAAAAAGTGTCAAAATGTTCCGACATGTCCGCTGAAATATCGCAGTACCGCTAAAAATCGCAGATCGCCGCCATTACTAGTAAAAAAAAAAATAAATAAATAAAAACCCCAGAAATGAATTCTCATCATCCGTAAACGCGACCACTTTTGCCCAAACCAATCAATAAACGCCGATTGTAATTTTTTTTATCACAAATATGAGGAAGAATATAAATCGGCCAAAACCGATGAAAAAAAATGTTATTTTATATTTTTTTTTTGGATTTGTATTTTAGCAAAAAGTAAGAAATTGTTTTTTTTTTTGCAAAATTGTCGCTCTTCTTTTGTTTATAGCGGCGATCAGAAATGACGTAGCAGTGATCAAATACCACCAAAAGAAAGCTCTATTTGTGGGAAAAAAAGGACGGAAATTTAGTTTGGGTACAAAGTCGCACGACCGCGCAATTGTCAGTTAAAGCGACGGAGTGCCGAATCGCAAAAAGGGCTCTGGTCAGGAAGGGGGCAAATCCTTCCGGTCCTAAAGTGGTTTAGAACAGCTTTTCTACTGACTTTTTAAAGCAATGACTGTACATGTAATCCACAAATCCTGAACGGCCCTCGTGGCCACCGGCGTAACTTCAGGTATGCCTCTGCTCACGCCATACGCATTATGTCACGCCCACGTGACTTTATCAGGGGATCGTATCAATTGTATAGTTTTCTATTTGATCAAGAAGTGGCTTTTGGAGGAAATGGTGACAGGTCCTGAGAGTGCCAGGCACATGGATGGTGAAAGCAGTTGGTATGTGGGGATGGCCTTAAAGTGTTTGTTAAGTCACTTGTATAAAAAGTTCCCATCCCCTCTGTATTATTACAAGAAGCTGCCCTGTGTCTGTGTTATAACATATATATACTTCTCTGTATAGATAACACACCTTCTTACTAGGATCAGTTGTCGTTTTTTGGCTCTTCTCTCAGCTCAGAATTCCTGAGGGTGGGGCTGAGCACTTCTGCTGACATCAGCTGGAGAGACAGAGCTGTGCTGTGTTATCCATACAGATAAGAATATTTCTGATATAACACTGACATAGGGAACTTATTCTTCTAATACAGAAGAAATAGGAGCTTTTAGGCTCCATTTACACGGGATGCTATATCAACCTCACCTGAACAATTTTTTTGACAGCTAGAAGCCAGCGTCTAAAACGGCCGTTTTGCCACGTTTTGCATGCCGTGTTTAGCGGCGTTTTGCCGTGTTTGCGTCTAGAAACGTTTTTAAAAAATATATATATATATATATTTTTTTAGAATGGAAACGGCTGTAAACTAAACAGTTCTAGACGCGAGTTACCACGTTTAGTGGGGTTTACAAGCTGTTTGGCATTTCAAATGCCTCTGAACTGGCGTCTGAACCCATTTTTTTGCATTCCAAAAGAAGCCTTTAAACTCAACTGCCTGGAAACGACCTTAAACGACCCTGTGTAAATGTACTGTTATGATAACAGGAAAGTTAAGGGGCAGCTGAAAAAAATGCCCAAATGGCTCAAAACGTCTATTTACCAGCAGCAGTGTAAATGAGGCCTTAGAGTTAATTATGAGAGCAGAGAGGAGAAGCTAGGAGAGGAAGAGGGAGGGGGGAGTTGAAGACACACAGGAGATAGGAGAGCTGGGAGTGACATGAGCCTGCATAGACTACGAGCTCTCAGGATAAGCAATATACAGGGGGAGTCAGCACACAGGGAGAGGTCATGACCTGGCATTATCAAACAGGTGTTTTACAGGATACAGAGGGATAATTTAAAAATAAAAAGCACCATGCTGCTAATTGCACATTAAAGAGACAGGAGCAGCATTTTTTTTTTGGGGGGGGGGTTAAAAAACGCTTTAAGCAGTGCTGCACAGTGCGCTTATTTATTTATTATAGGTACTCATATAGCGCTATCAATTTACAGAGCATTTTTAAGGGAGATATCAGTGTTTCAGTGTCTAGGACATATAAGAAGCCGGGGCTGACTCGAACTACAGCTAAAATATCACTTTTGGGTGGACTAGCTTTTTTATAACATGTTGCCTTTTCTTTCTCTTAGGCCTAGCAAAAAATCCTTAGCAGAGTTTCCAGAGTTTTATCCTACTTATCAACATTCCTGCCCCTGAAGCAGCTCACAATGTAATGTCTCCACCATAATTATATAAATCCTATTTAGTGGTTCCTATGTGTAAACAACAGATGTTTGGAAATGTCCATAGAAACAATGAAAGCGAGAGCCTTTACGGCAGCCTTTCTCAACCCTTTTGCCCCAAAGGAACCCTTGAAATAATTTTCAGGTCTCAGGGAATCCTTCATAAGATTAGTCATTGGGAAAACACACCTTACATTGATGGTGGTAAGTGGTAAGAATGCCCCCTTTACAGGGGTGGACGGAATGACAACCTGGAAGTCATGCTGCTGTCTCTGCCAAGTGGCGTTGGAATTAAAACTATGCAGGTACCATCAGTTGGGAGGTAACATAGCCACAGCTCAAGGAACCCCCAGCCACCCCTGGAGGAACACTAGGGTTCCAAGAACCCTGGTTGAGAATGACTGCTTTACGGTGTAGCGCGTGGTTAATGGTAATTAGTGGTGGAAAAAAACTATTAAAATCATTGGAGAGAAAAAAGATGGTGTGACTTACACCTGGTAGACCGGGATAACCATAAGTATTTACACACACAACTTTGTTTAAGTGCTTGTGAGGAATATAGTTGTCTCTATGCAGAGGTCAAGGTCAGGGAGGTCCAGTCCTAGGTCTGCTCCAGAGATGTCAGGATGATGGATGAACTATATGGTCTTCATTTAGCAGGCACCCATTTGGTGAGTGTGTCAACTGGTGCAGAAAATTGTGAAATAAGACTCCAACAAAGTGTGTACTCAATATGAGGTAATACTTATTGAACACCATAAATGTGTTTTTGTTGTGCAATAAATACTATTTGTGTGACTGAGAAAATATACTACATGCAAAATGATTTAATCATGCCTTTATAGTTACTGATTACACAGTCATATGTTGTTGTGTACAGCCTACAGACTCCATTTCAACACTAAACTGGAGGTACATAATTCACCTGCTTATTTATTAATCACATTTCAGATTGTTGCAATTTGTTAAAGAACGTGCATTAAATTTTTTAATCGTTTGAATGGGCTGCCAAAGCACTGAAATAAGGATATGCACCGTCTTTTCTGACACAGAACACTACAACCCTAGCTCACAGTAGTGATCTATCATGCTTTGCAGTGCCCTGCAAAGCTGTGCATTGCTTTAGCGCATTGGGGTGTGTGTAATTATTATTATTTAGTACTTATATAGCACCATCTGTTTGCACAGCACTTTACAATATAAAAGGAGACAGTAAAGTAACAATACTATTTAATACATAAGGGTTAGGAGGGCCCGGGCAGCTTATAATCTAATGGGGGGGGGGGGGGGACAAGTGGAACAAATGGTAATAACTTTGAGTGATGGGCTGATGGGAGAAATAAAAGATTCAGTTGTTAGCTGAAGGCAGAATAGGCTTCCCTGAAGAGTTGAGCTTTCAGAATCACCTAAAATGAGATAAGTAGGAGATAGCCAGACAAATTGGAGTAGAGAGTTCCAGAGGATGGCAGAGGCTCTGGAGAAGTTCTGTAGACAAGCATGGGAGGAGGAGATAAGAGAGTCAGAGAACAGAAGGTCTTGGGAGGAGAAGAGACGATGGTTTAGGTCATATATTGAGACAAGATTGGTGATGTAGCTTGGGGCAATATGTGTTGCCATGCATTGCAGTAATGCACATGTTATTGAAACACATAGGTGTGAGTGGGCCCTAAGGACTGTAGCCCAGTGGATTGGGCCAGGGAATTCTTTAAGCCCAATTCAACCCAAAAATTATTTTTTGCCCACACCTCCCCCTACCCCTTCTAACCTTCATAGAATAAAGTTTTCTGCTGATGCCGTTTCCCCATGCAGGGAACCACTAATCCACCATTGCTTTTTAGGCTCATCGGCCTCACCAGTCCTCTTCACTTCCATGGGTCCAACGTCATCTCTCTAGAAGTACCCAACAGGACCCCTCTGCTGGTGGACCAATGGGAATTGCCTGTAGAAGCATCCCCCAAAAAGTCAACAGTTAGAAAAAGGACCTAGCCCTAGACAATCAAATGGCCATGGGTCAATGAGTGAAACCAGGGTTCAGAGAGTTTTTTTTATTTTGTCAACCCAGCAATCAGATGGAGGGTGGTGGGAGGTAGGGCTGGGAGGGGGGTTACATTCATCATAAAGTTGGGCTTTAAATATGTAGGCAACACTATGAAAAGCTGTTGTTGCCCATCTTCTTCAGCCTGAGAGGTAATCAGGATCAGCATGGATCATGTTAGGCCTATCCAGCTGAACATCTGAGAGTTGGTTTAGCAGAAGAGTTGGGGAAGATTGAAACTTACAGAAACCTCAAGAAGCTCTTACTTCAACCCTTCAATCCCAGTGTGGATCTAACACAGGAACCTCCATATTAAAACTGCTACCTTGCCAGGTTGTGTGTTGGCTGCTGCTTTAATGGAGTATTCTCTAGGGCTGAATATTGTGCTTTCTTTGGGCTCATTTACACTTGTGGTTGGGGCAGTAAGAACAGGCCATTGAACCATGTTTTTAGCTCCCCCTCCCCCAAAACGTCCTCATTAAGCTGTAAAGACCGATTGGCAGTAAACCAGCGAGACTATGTAGGTCTATCCTATCTTTGCCTAAACTAAGGGGAGGTTTTCCCAATCCGGCTAATACCAGGAGGCCTTACATTTGTCTAGGGTGGCTTATTGGTGTTGTCCACCAATATAGCAAAAAATTGGTGCACTTGGAATAGATGACTATTGCTATTCCTCTGCATGCCATGGGTCCATTCTGTGCATTGCCATGGGTCCACTCTGGCATGGGTCCGGCTCTGTTCCGCTTTCATAAATCAACACTTTCTTGTAGGTGCTACTCTTCGAGTAACCAGATCTATATTAAGACCACACTCTTGCCCTACCCTAGTCCTTTAACACCTGTACTAGTGAATCCTGAATTTCAACTAGGCAAACGTGACCCCCAATTTGATAGGCTGTTCCAACAAGGTTCCTTGTGATTGCTACATTTCTCTCTAACCAGTTGCCTCATGACAAGTTCAGAAAATGATAACCCCTTCTCCTATGCACTTGACTTTCTCCGACGTACCCAATTGGGTGCATATATTCGCTCTTTACCTGTGGAATTCCATAGGATGAAACATCCTTGTTTGCCATTGCGTCATTTGTTGTCGCATTTCTATGCTTCATTGATAGCAATAGAAGCCCCTCCATAACTCCTCGTCATACAACTTTGGGAAGGGGACTTACATGCTGCTTAATCTCAACCGAGGAAAGACAGGATTGTGCTCTTTTCCCATAAAGCCTAGCTAGCAAATATATATCAAGCGGTAGGTTACAAACAGGACACCAATTGTTTTACACAATATATTTCCTTAGGTACCTAACACTTGCTGGCGCTGTCTGCAGTCTGAGGGCACTCTGCTTCACATTTTTGGGATTATCTGAAACTGGAGGACTTTTGGGACATGGTGTAGCAGACAATTAAAACCATTGCAGGTGTGTCTCTTAGAGGAAATCTGGCAGTGTTTCTCTTACATGATATGCCTTTATCCAACAAGAAATGCAAAATCTACTTGTTGAAGCATCTTTAATCTGCCGCCAAACCATGTATTCCAGCCCTTTGGAAAAGTACAACCCCCACCCCCACCAAGTCACCCTGGCTGTCCAGAGTCATGGAAATTCAGCAAATGAAGGACTTGACCATGATATTGAAAGAGCAAAGGGAAAAATAATGGAAAATGTGGACACCTTACTTCTTTTGCAAGGAGCAGACCCCCTTTGGCCTCATAACAGTAAAATGTGTTCTGCTGTACTTGTTCTAGTTCTAATGGGGCAACTGTGAGATAGCCGGGAGG
This sequence comes from Glandirana rugosa, assembly GCA_018402905.1. Taxonomy (NCBI): domain Eukaryota; kingdom Metazoa; phylum Chordata; class Amphibia; order Anura; family Ranidae; genus Glandirana; species Glandirana rugosa. The sequence continues at coordinate 253,202 of BLSH010396939.1, forward strand.
AGAGGAAGATCCCCATCCCTACCTGTTTTATCCACCTTTATCTTTATAGTACCTCTTATACCCTGTGCCCCCTTCCCTTTTTATTTTCATTCTCTTTTTGTACCCCCACCCACCCTTCGCACACACTCTATTTGCTCAGTAGAAACATAAAAATAACAATGAAAATTACCTTCGTTGGAATCGGCCATTGCTTAGGGAAAACATATTATACTAGCTGTGCAAGTTTGCTATTCTCTGAACTTGTTGTTGGTACTAGTAAAATAGTGATATAGTATTTATTATATTTATCTATTTATTTTTCCATGGACTGGTCAAGTGATATATAGATGAACCAAATTATATATTACTTATTTACCACTAATGCTTTATGTTATTTAAAGGGACAAATGTGATTTATTTGTTTTGTTTTGAATTGCACATATACCATTCACACGTTATTGTCCCGTGCCATTTAAAGGAACAGTAACCATTTATTCACTAGAATTCTTCACTTGATATATTTATTTTTTATGAAATAGTTTCTGTTGATTTTATATATTGCTGTGTTTGAGAGCAGCACTGCTTTTACTATTTTACCAGGGCAGCTTGGTTTATTGACCTTTTAGTGCTAGCTGCTGTTTTCTTTTCGCGCTAAGTGCTGACTTTACATTTTTCATCTCTTGCTGTTTTTACTGTTTTGCTATGTCTTTTTGTCTGAATTGAAATGCAATGTAATGCTGTAACTTTGAATTACATCCTACACAATGACAACTGCACATAACGTGCTTCCCTAGCATGTACTCCAATGATAATTCTTGTAAATAAAAAATGTATTAAAAAAAAAGAAGATTGCAAAACCATTCAAAGGGAGTATGCATCTGGAATGTTTGAGGAGTTGCTCAGAATTTAGGAGTGGATTGACACATCTTAAATATACTATTTAAACAATCTAGATATCTATGCTCAAACTATTTGCTGGCTCATGTTAATGTTAAATTTTGTAAATAAATAATGACAGAAAATTAAGAGAAAAGACAAAAGAGTATCATAAGCAAAATGTGTTCTAGATTAGTCAGAGAAGATAATGTGTGGCGTGTTTTCATGGAGGGAAAGGTCAGAGAGTTAGATATTTCCATTATTCAGATTTTGTGGCGAGAGAACATCTATTAGATAATGCATGTACTGATTTTATACAGTATGTTCCAGAAGAATCAAAGGGTCCGGATCATTTTTGAAATGGGAATGTGTAGAGTATTTTGAGCATTGATTTTGAATTCATAGTCATTTCTAATGTCGCTTTCTTTCACATTTGTACAGCTTTTATTTTTTTAACCACTTCAGCCCCGGAAGGATTTCCCCCTTTAGGACCAGAGCACTTTTTGCGATTCGGCACTGCGTCGATTTAACTGACAATTGCGCGGTCGTGTGACGTTGTACCCAAACACAATGAGCGTCCTTTTTTTCCCACAAATAGAGCTTTCTTTTGGTGGTATTTGATCCCCTCTGCGTCATTTCTGATCGCCGCCATAAACAAAAAAAGAGCGTCAATTTTGCAAAAAAAAAAAAGTTTTTCTTACTTTTTGCTAAAATACAAATAAAAAAAAAATATATATAAAAAAACATTTTTTTCATCGGTTTTGGCCGATTTATATTCTTCCTCATATTTTTGGTAAAAAAAAAATCGCAATCGGCGTTTATTGATTGGTTTGCGCAAAAGTTGCCGCGTTTACGGATGATGAGAATTCATTTCTGGGGTTATTTATTTTTTATTAGTAATGGCGGCGATCTGCGATTTTTAGCGGTACTGCAATACTGCCGCGGACAGGTCGGACCATTTTGAAAGTTTTTTGGGACCATTGGCATTAATACAGCGATCAGTGCTATAAAAATGCACTGATTACTGTGTAAATGACATTGGCAGTGAAGGAGTTAACATGCAGGGGGAGATCTAGGGATTAACGGTGTTTCCCTTCTAACTGTGGGGGGGCTGGGCTACCTTGGGCATAAGAGATCTAACTGATCCCAGTGAAAGGAATCAGTAGATCTCCTACAGAGCGGGGAACCGCCGTGTTTACATCGGCGCTTCTCTGCTCTTTGGCTCTGGCAGCTCATCGCGGCTCGCCGGCGGACATCGGGTCCACCTGAGCCATGGGCACACTCCTCTGGAGCACGCGCGCCCCCTAGCTGCCACTCCACAAATCGCCATTTATTTACGGCGATTCGTGGGACACATCCACACTGCCGCCGTAAATATAGGAAAGCCGCACTTATGGGCACAGATAAGCTGCACTGATGGGCACTGATAAGCCGCACTGATGGGCACAGGTAAGCCGCACTGAGGTGGGATATTACTGCGAGCGGTGTTTCACATACAACACCTGTCAGCCCGAGAACTCTGCTCTGCAATGCAGCTTATCCTCTGGTAACATTCCCTGCTGTGCACTGATGGGCACTGATAAGCCGCACTGATGGGCAGTGATAAGCTGCACTGGTGTGCACTGGTGTGACCGCACTGATAAGCCACATTGATGGGCACAGATAAGCCACGCTGATGGGCACTGATAAGTTGCGCTGGTGTGACCGCACTGATGATCACTGATAAGCTGCACTGGTGGGCACTGATGAGACCGCACTTATGGGCCCTGATAAACTGCACTGAGGCGGCACTGATGAGGCTGCACTGATAAACTGCACTAATGGTCACTAAGGCTGCACTTATGGGCACTGATATGCTGCACTGATGAGGCTACATATATGGGCACTGATGAGGCTGCACTGATAAGCTGCACTGATGAGGCAGCAAAAAAAAGTAATATGTTTTTGGTACTTATGAGTTGCTGCTATTTCCTTTTCTGTATGTAATTTTTATTGAGAAAAAAAAAATCTACATTTAAGAAAAGTTTTATATAAGGGAATCAGAATCTCCTTCTTCCTGCTGGCAATCCCTCTGGTTATTCACTGCATGTTACAAACACCCCACGTTACAAATACTCCCAGGGATATTGATCATTTTGCACTCCTTCGTGGCATTAGGAAAAAGACATAGCTTGCCTTTCAGACTGTCAGTTATAGCACTTGTAAACAGATTAAATAGAACAGCAGTGGCGGTCTGTCCATTAGGGATGCACGAGCGCTGCCCCCCCATCCATCTAATCTACATGCAGGGCGCCTGATGCGTGGATTCCAAGGGGGGGGGGGGGGGGGTTGAAACATGCGATTAGAGCCAGAGGCTCTAATAGGCTTCAAAAAAGCGTGGGTTTGGGGCGCAGAGCACTACGCCCAAAGCCCGCCCAGTTGTATGACAATAGCAAATTAATATTTGCTATTTTCACACTGATTCTCCTCCCAGCCAATCAGGAAGTGGATTGTGAGACCTGTTTCCCTATTGACCGAAAGGAGAAGCAATCTTATTGGCCAAGGGGGAGGAGGAGGGATGGGGCACATGGGCTGGAGGAGAAGACCTACCGACCACCAGTCGGCACTGTGACCAGGGATGGCTCAACCACAGAGGCGCAAGGGAGGAGGGGAGATTGGAGTCATCCCAGGCAGGGAAGGAGGCTGTCAGTCTCCTGTGGGGGGGTGTTCCCTGCATTCATGCCCATCTCCCCGGGGGAAGGGGCGGCCTCATCTCTGGGCTGCTGGGGGGGGAGGCGTTGGTTTGACGCCCCCCCTGAATTATGGAGCACCAGCAGCCACTGTAGAACAGGATGTAGTATGAAGCCTTGGGGTACACCAACAATGACTGGTATCTGTTCTGAATGAACCCCATATCCAACCACTCAATCCTATCTATACTTTAGGCAACTGCATATCCACTGAACCCCATACAGGTTAAGTCCTAGCTTGGACAACTTTTCTGTGAGATCATTATGTGGAACCGTATCGATTGCTACAATCCACAACACCACCCCACTCCAAAACATTTCTGATATACATATCTATAAACTTTCCAAAGTTGGGGATTTGGGAAAGGGAGGGCGCCAGCAGTGTGCCGCAATGTAATGGAGGCAATGGTTTAACAGTGATTCACTTAATGCACCATGGCTGAGTATGGGGTTAACATTACAATTACCTTGTGTATTGGTCAGTATTAGTCTTATGTATCGAGACAGGATGGATGGCAGGAACAGAGGAGAAGAAAGAACAGCCTGCACCTCCTCCCAGTTCTCTCTTCCTCCCCAGTGCTAGCTTGTTTCCCCGACTCAGCAGCCACAGTATTTGTATCTGATAACTTTTTATTTTTTGGGGGGAGACTGGAGCTCCTCTTTAAAGTACAATATTAGCTGTCCGCCAGTCATGGGAGAACTTCTCCTATAAGAAATGTTTGATTAAAAAGAGGAGTTAATGGACAACAGTTCTCAGTGGCTCAATGGATTATCTTAAAACTGGCCATACATGTGGCAATTTGGTCGAGCACTTAAATTTTAATTTTTTTGTCAAAATCACACAGCAATCAAAGAAGTAAAATGGTTATTAAATAATACTATTTCAAATACACTTTGGTTTGATTATAATTTTCTTATAGCCTTCAAAAAAAGTTTATTGAAGCTGTCATTAATTTTTATCATAGGTGCATTTTAAATGATAGAGACAGAATATCAACCAAAAATCGAGAAAAAGAACCACACAATACAAATGTTATACAGGGTGGGCCATTTATATGGATACACCTTAATAAAATGGGAATGGTTGGTGATATTAACTTCCTGTTTGTGGTACATTAGTATATGTGAGGGGGGAAACTCTTCAAGATGGGTGGTGACCATGTGGCCATTTTGAAGTCGGCCATTTTGAATCCAACTTTTGTTTTTTCAATAGGAAGAGGGTCATGTGACACATCAAACTTATTGGGAATTTCACAAGAAAAACAATGGTGTGCTTGGTTTTAACGTAACTTTATTCTTTCATGAGTTTTTTAGTTTGTTTACAGCCATTGACATGTCGCTGAGGTTAACACGTGTGGAGCGGATAAAAATTGTGTTGATGTCTGGTGAACGCAGTAACCGGGTCATTGCAGCAGATTTCAATGCAAGACAGCCTACGAGACCACCCATCTCCCATGCTACAGTTAGCAAACTGCTTGCTAAGTTTCGTGAAACTGGTTCAGTGTTGGATTTGTCAAAATGTGGACGCATGAAATGTGTCACTAATGAAGAAACATCAGTGGCTGTCCTAGCTTCATTCAGCAAGAGCCCACAGCGTAGCACTCGCCACATGTCACTGGAGAGTTGCATTAGTCTAACATCCCTTCGGCGGATATTAGCTACTCACAAATGGCACCCTTATAAACTCCAGCTACTGCAGCATCTCAACGAGGATGACCCAGATCGGCGCACTGAATTTGCAGAATAGGCAAAACAAAAATAGGAACAGGACCCTCAGTTTACGCAGAAGATTTTGTTCAGTGATGAGGCAAACTTTTATGTGAATGGTGAAGTTAACAAACAAAACCACCGCTATTGCTAGACCCAGTAGGAGCAACTCTACGACGTCATCGACCTCAAATATTCCCACGGTAAACACTCATCGATTATAGGCGGCTTCCCTACAATCTGATTACGTTGAGAGGTCACTGTACACCGCTCACGATGCGACACCCGAGAACGACTTACTTCGATCCTGTCGGTGACTACAAAGAAGTAATCACTGTGTAAAGTACGCAGGTGTAAAACTGTTTAGGTTGTGACTTGGTCAAAGTGCTTTGAATCGTTCGTCAAACGATTGACATCGTACCCTCTACCCACCAGAGCATCCGACAGAACGTAACTTTAGACGACGTTACTGGGCCAATGACGCAAGTGGTCTGTAGTTGTGTTAAA
>BLSH010396939.1:259009-275688 GCA_018402905.1 Glandirana rugosa
AGCATAGAAGTGTCGTATCTGTTAACAGAAGTCTACTGAGGTTTCTATTTTCAGATTCCCCCAGTCTAGCCCTCTGGAACCCCCGGTAAGTTGACCAGGTGCTGCTGGTTAGGTGAAAGGTCCTTTGACAAGTAGATCCTTACGAGCCTGGACTGTGGGTATTACACCACCACGTGGTAGAACGACCTTTTTGAAAGACTGTTGGAACCAAAAAATTGATGGTATGGTGTGGTATATGAGGTACAAAGATAGTGGGGCCATTCTTCATCAATGGAAACCTCAAGGCCACTGGATATGCAAAATTGCTACATGATAATGTGTTTCCCTCTTTATGCACTGAAGCTGGCACGTTCCCTGAGTTTTTCCAGCAAGATGGTGCACCACCACATTATGGGTGTCAGGTCCGAGCATTCCTAGATGAACAGTTTCCTGGAAAGTGGATTGGTCGTCGTGGACCAGTTGAATGGCCCCCAAGGTCTCCCGATCTGACCCCCTTAGACTTTTATCTTTGGAGTCATCTGAAGACAATTGTCTATGCTGTGAAGATACGAGATGTGCAGCACCTGAAACTACAGATGCTGGAAGCCTGTGCTAGCATTTCTCCTGCGGTGTTGCTATCAGTGTGTGAAGAGTGGGAGAAGAGGGTTGCATTGACAATCCAACACAATGGGCAGCACATTGAACACATTTTATAAGTGGTCAGAAACTTGTAAATAACTCATGAAAGAATAAAGTTACGTTAAAACCAAGCACACCATTGTTTTTCTTTATTCCCAATAAGCTTGATGTGTCACATGACCCTCTTCCTATTGAAAAAACAAAGGTTGGATTCAAAATGGCCGACTTCAAAATGGCCGCCATGGTCACCACCCATCTTGAAAAGTTTCCCCCCTCAAATATACTAATGTGCCACAAACAGGAAGTTAATATCACCAACCATTCCCATTTTATTAAGGTGTATCTATATAAATGGCCCACCCTGTACATTGAGTTGCAGTTCAATGAGTAAACTAAGTATTTGATCCCCAAGCAAAACATGACTTAGTACTTGGCGGAGAAACCCTGGTTGGCAAGCACAGAGGTAAGACGTTTTTGTAGTTGGTTATCAGGTTTTCACACATCTCAGGAGGAATTTTGGTCCACTCCTCTTTACAGATCTTCTCTAAATCCTTAAGGTTTCTTGGCTGTTGCTTGGCAACTCGAAGTTTCAGCTCCCTGCATACATTTTCTATAGGATTAAGGTCTGGAGACTGGCTAGGCTACTCCATGACCATGCTTCTTCTTGAGCCACTCCTTTGTTGCCTTGGCGGTATGTTTTGGGTCATTGTCATGCTGGAAGACACATCCACGACCCAACTTCAGTGTTCTGGCTGAGGCATTAAGGTTCTTTTACAATACATGGCCCCGTCCATTGGCCCCTCAATATGGCAAAGCCGGCCTGTACCTTTAGCAGAGAAACAGCCGCAAAGCATAATGTTTCCAGCCCCGTGCTTGACTGTAGGGATAGTGTTCTTAGGGTCATAGTCAGCATTTTTCTTCCTCCAAACACGGCGAGTTGAGTTAATGCCAAAGAACTCAATTTTGGTCTCATCTGACCACAGCACTTTCTCCCAATCCTTCTCTGAATCATTTAGATGTTCTCTGGCAAACTTCAGTCTGCCTGTACATGTGCCTTCTTGAGGAGGGGACCTTGCGGGCACTGCAGGATTTCAATCCATGGTGGCATATTGTGTTACCAATGGTTTGTTTGGTGACTGTGGTCCCAACTGCCCTGGGATCATTCACAATCTCCTCCCGTGCAGTTCTGGGCTGATCCCTCACTTTTCTCATGATCATCCTTACCCCATGAGGTAAAATCTTGCATGGAGCTCCAGACCAAGGGCAATTGATGATTACTTTGTATTTCTTCCATTTGCGAATAATCGCTCCAACGGTTGTCTCCTTCTCACCAAGCTTCTTGCTGATGGACTTGTAGCCAATTCCAACCTTGTACAGGTCTACAATCTTGTTCCTGATGTCCTTTGACAGTACAGGAGCAGTGAGTGAATAAAAAGCAATATGTAAATATATTAATATAGCGCCCCCATAGTATAGGTGCGTTTTCTAGCAGGGTTTTGGGTAGGAGAGGTAAATTTAGTCAGGCCTGACTATAATGTGCAGGCCTGGATGTTTTGATCTGGGCTGGGAGGAGAGACTCAGGGAGGATTGGGTGGACTTAACAAATGAGGTCACCAGGACCTCCCACTTCTTTCTTGAAACCTGGAGAAGATTTTTCTGGTCAGAGAGCTAGGAGATGGGTGGAGTCATCTGGAGTGTTCTAAGGAGCCCTGACCAATCCCCAAGCAGGGTTGGCAGGGGGCAGGCCTCCTTAAATACTCATAGTCAGCCCAATGTGGGATGAGTAGTGTTGGGTGGAAGTCTGGAGATGTGGCAGAGGCGCTATGGTGCAGGCCCCTACCCGGGAGGTCGCCCCCCAGTCTGGAGAGGGTGACCTTGGGGCCTGGGGGTTTGGGTGCAGCCAGGAAGGAGAGTGATTCCTGGAGCGGCACAGGAGGAACAGGAGAACAGCGGAGGTGCTACAGGAGGAGTGAAAGACTTTAAAGTATCCACCGGTGTGGTGAGTGACGGTCCCTGGGACTGGAGGAGAAAGTGCTGGAGCAGGCTGGGAGAAGAATGGTGGACAGTCTGCGGGAGCCTTGGGAGCCAGTCAAGGGAAAGGAGAGTCACTGCCAGAGAGCAGGTCAATGGGACCTGGAGGAGGATGGGCTGGGAGTTAAAGTCCGTCAAAGGCCCGGCTAGCACTCAAGTTTTTGCTACAAATTCAGGGGCCGTGATCCCTGGCCTGTAATGGGTGTTCCTGAGGTCCTGCTGAAACAGGGTAGGCCTCACCATGTGCTAACCACGGTGAAGAGAAAGGTATAGAGAATCAAAAAAGGGTAGAAGAGTATTGCGCTATGAATATTAAATGCAAACAGCAGCAACATATAGTGCGATAATATCACCAAAACAAAATACAATACATAACAGTTGCGCTAAAATAATAAGAAACAAGTGAATAATAAATAAACTCGAAGAATCAAAGAATATCCGTGAAAATGTCCAGAAAAATAACCCAAAGTGTGCTTATGGATGGGTATCCAAATACTCAATGAAGGATCTAGCACCCAAATATAAGTGATGTTGATCCCAGGATCCAGAAAGAAGGCAGGAAAAAAAGGAAAACAGTTCCACACTATTCAATATGATGAATGTTCTATATAGTGTTCCTTAGCCCAAGTTCACCCGAAGTTATGTGGACCAGCACCGGAGATAAATACACCCTTAGAGTCACTCAGAGGTACTCTTACCAGAAATAGTTGATCTGCTATCGCTAACAGATCAGAGGCGCTAGCAGAAATAACCCTCTGCGGGGTATCTGTATAGTTGTACTCCTCTCCTTCCGATGGTCACAGCAATAAATCAGACAACTTCTCTCCAGTCTCAATCATTAATAACATCGCTCCACAATGAAACACCATAAAAAGAAGAAGAATCCCATAGTGTAACTCCGTTAAGCATAAGTTTATTTCAAAGTTAAAAAGTGGGTACTCACATTTAGACAGTATTATATTCGCATTTAAAATTGCCGGCAGCTAGCTTAAAACACAGCGTTCCCGTTCCTGTATACGTGTAGGCGTGGTGACGTCAGACGTGGCTCCGCCCTACATGTTTCGTCACACGTGACGTCGTCCAGGGGCTCGGGCAACGCACTGACGCACCACCTTATATACAACATCCGCGCACCAAGCCTCATTATGATAGCCGGTCGCCATTTTCTCGGAGACCAAGGCTCACACCAGCGGCAATTGAAACCATCCGTGAGGGCCTCGGTCCTCGACCAGGTCACCATACCTTTTGAACGGGACTTAGACCTACAATAAGTACATATATATATCGAATGGTAATAAACAGCACACCATCTATAAATTGAAACATTCTACTAAAATCAAAATAAAATACATACAACCTTAATTGGACCTGTTGTTATTAATCTAAAAAGGCTGAGTGAGGGGTAAAGGTTATGATTATTAATCCAAAAAACTGAGTAAGGAGTAAATCAGAGTGATTAATCACTCGATAAGATCAATTCCAAACCCAGTCCCAAAACCCTAAAAGTCACCAACTTAATTGCTAAAAGCTTATTCTCTGATCCACACCGAGTATCGACTCAGATATAAGAAGTCACGCAATAAAGGTCATAATCATTCCCCCAAAGGGGATCAAATTAGACCTCACCATGCTAAATTTCGTGCAATACTACCCATGTAGTTTATGCCATCACCTGCCCTTGCGGCTTCCAATACATAGGAAGAACTATTAGACCGTTGCAGGTTCGCCTCAAAGAACATATGGGAAAATTCAAAAAGGGTTTTACCAAACACCCTTTATCTAGGCATTATCTGGAAGCCCACAATAAAAACATAAAGGGCACTGCGTTTGTGGGGATTGACACTTTGAAAACGAACTGGAGAGGAAGTTACAAAAGGAGAGAAATCTCCAAATTAGAAATGAATTGGATTTATAAGGCCCAAACTTTGAAACCTAAAGGACTAAACACAGATATAGAAATTAATGCTTTTATAGATAACTCATGATGTATAGATTCATCTATGGGTGTAGTACCTAGTCCCTAAGGCTAGGAACCTTATTCTTGTCCTCTCTTCATAATATGACATCATTGAGTCGAACTATGAGGGATGAGCTGCACCCATAGTTTTTATATTTTTTAGTGCATTATTTAGCATGGTGAGGTCTAATTTGATCCCCTTTGGGGGAATGATTATGACCTTTATTGCGTGACTTCTTATATCTGAGTCGATATTCGGTGTGGATCAGAGAATAAGTTTTTAGCAATTAAGTTGGTGACTTTTAGGGTTTTGGGACTGGGTTTGGAATTGATCTTATCGAGTGATTAATCACTCTGATTTACTCCTTACTCAGTTTTTTGGATTAATAATCATAACCTTTACCCCTCACTCAGCCTTTTTAGATTAATAACAACAGGTCCAATTAAGGTTGTATGTATTTTATTTTGATTTTAGTAGAATGTTTCAATTTATAGATGGTGTGCTGTTTATTACCATTCGATATATATATGTACTTATTGTAGGTCTAAGTCCCGTTCAAAAGGTATGGTGACCTGGTCGAGGACCGAGGCCCTCACGGATGGTTTCAATTGCCGCTAGTGTGAGCCTTGGTCTCCGAGAAAATGGCGACCGGCTATCATAATGAGGCTTGGTGCGCGGATGTTGTATATAAGGTGGTGCGTCAGTGCGTTGCCCAAGCCCCTGGACGACGTCACGTGTGACGAAACATATAGGGCGGAGCCACGTCTGACGTCACCACGCCTACACGTATACAGGAACGGGAACGCTGTGTTTTAAGCTAGCTGCCGGCAATTTTAAATGCGAATATAATACTGTCTAAATGTGAGTACCCACTTTTTAACTTTGAAATAAACGTATGCTTAACGGAGTTACACTATGGGATTCTTCTTCTCTTTATGGTGTTTCATTGTGGAGCGATGTTATTAATGATTGAGACTGGAGAGAAGTTGTCTGATTTATTGCTGTGACCATCGGAAGGAGAGGAGTACAATTATACAGATACCCCGCAGAGGGTTATTTCTGCTAGCGCCTCTGATCTGTTAGCAATAGCAGATCAACTATTTCTGGTAAGAGTACCTCTGAGTGACTCTAAGGGTGTATTTATCTCCGGTGCTGGTCCACATAACTTCGGGTGAACTTGGGCTAAGGAACACTATATAGAACATTCATCATATTGAATAGTGTGGAACAGTTTTCCTTTTTTTCCTGCCTTCTTTCTGGATCCTGGGATCAACATCACTTATATTTGGGTGCTAGATCCTTCATTGAGTATTTGGATACCCATCCATAAGCACACTTTGGGTTATTTTTCTGGACATTTTCACGGATATTCTTTGATTCTTCGAGTTTATTTATTATTCACTTGTTTCTTATTATTTTAGCGCAACTGTTATGTATTGTATAAAGGTATAGAGAAGCCTGATAAATTTCCCTTCTGGCTGGAAACTAAGTTCTGAGCTGGAGAGCAGCAAAGAAGTACAAATCTGTGAGTTCTGTGTAGTGAGAGCGCAGGAGGAGAAACGGTCAGCAAGTGAAGTGCTGGAGAGTTGAGAGGAGCAATAGTCTGCAGAGGGAGAGTCTGCAGTGAAGTATGCATATACATGACTGTATATGGAATCCTTGTACAATAATTATTTGGGCATCCCACAGTTACCCCTTATCCCCATTCAAGTTATTTCCCCCAAATAAAACAACAAAAACAAGAGTTGGTCTGGTCAGTGTCTCTGGATGTGTGATTGTTTTTGTTTAATATTTGTTTATTGAAAAAGAAGAAGAACAGAGTAGAATACATATCTTCAGTACCAACATGCTTGATGCGAACATGAATAATTAACAATACAGGGTACTAGAAAACAGTAATAGATCTGGCGCTTGTTGTCCGGATGTGTATTGTCAATGACAGGTGATGTCTCAGCAGCCAAGATTCGCTCTGGGGGAAGAGCTAGGAACTGGAGGGGAACATGAATCGGTGGAGGCGCTTGAGAACAATAATCGTAACATGTGCCCCAACGGGATAATAAATAGCAAGTAAGATGCAGCAACGTGGTTGTAAAAAGATAAAATAAGTGTTTATTAAAGTACTTACAAACAGTAATGTTCCATATGGCTCCCAAAATGTGGCTGCAGTAGCCCTACTGGTTGTCCAAAAAAGCCTGGGTGCCCCAGATGGAGGGTGGGACCAGCGGTGTGGTGGGAGGCTTGCAGGGTGGTGGATAAGCAAGGGGGGGGGAAGAGAAGCGAAGGCTCCTAAGTGAGTAACTTCCTGGTACGAGCCGTGCAGTCAGAGCTCGCACTGTGGGGGAGGGGTGGGTGGAGCTGCAGCTGGATCCAACTCTCCTGGCAAGAGCCGCCCCATCAAACACACTGGGAAGTTGAGGTGGGGGAAGCCGCAGTGTAGTCCCAGATGACGTCAATCCTCGGACCTGCGGAGCAAGGCTGTGGTTGGAATGGTGGGTCTGCAGGGAGCCAGGGAACAGTGGAGGTCCCGTCACGCTGACGACATGTTTCGCAATCTTTTGCTTTGTCAAGTCACGTGACGGGCGGGACCAGGGTAGGAAATATAAAGGCCAGTGACAGGAAATGGGCCTAACCAGAGGAGGGAAAGAGTTCTATCCTCAATCTGGGGACATCCATCACAAACTGGCTTATGACATGCTAAAAACAATATAAGTTAACATTTCGTATTATTGTTCATTTGGAGCCACAATTGTATAAAAAAAAATAAATGGGTGTTAACAACCGTAGACCGTCAGATAAGGCAAGGAAAGTACAATATGAGAAATCATAATAATAACCACGGGGTGGGGGGGGGTATACTGGGTCTAGATATACATTGTGAAATAGGTTCGCAAACAGATATAGGAGGAGATAAAGATTGGGGTACTTGAGAATAAAAGAACAAGAGTAGATAGAGAGAGTAAGAGAGAGAGACTAAGGGGGGGAGGAAGTTAAGGGCAAGGATGGCAGAGAGGCAAAGGGGTGCTGACAAACTGTAGTACGTTCTGAACTTTACTTACCTTTATGCTTCATTATTGTACTAAGGAGTTGCTTTTGGCTATATAACATCAGGGGGAGACAATATTTTTGTAACAAGAGGTAGACTTGAATTCAAACCAAAGGGACCGTATCTCAGTATAGCGACTCACTTCTCCTTTAGTGATGTATGTTGGTTCTTCCAGGTAGTAGACCTTGTTCATGTTGTGTAGCCACTGTTTTGTAGTAGGAATTGTAAGCTGACCCCAATAGACAGGGATTAGAGCCTTAGCAGTGTTTAAGAGATGCGGGGTGATGGAGCGTTTGTATGTGCCAATAGATTCAACAGTACCATGAAGGAGAATTGTCCACGGATCCTCAGAGATGCCAGAGCCTGTTATTTTATGGATTAGATGTAGGATTTCTGACCAGTAAGGGTGGATAGATGGGCAGTCCCACCATATATGGCATGAGAGGCATTGTTCCCACAGTTCCTCCAACACAATGGGGAACTGGAGGGGAACATACAGTGTAATTTGGATGGGGTGTAGTGCCACCTGGTCAACAATTTGTAGTTAATTTCCGCCATTTTTGATGATATCGAAGAGGTGTGAGCCAGTTGCAGGAGTTTATCTTTTTGTAGGCCAGTGAGTTGGGAATTGAGATCTGCTTCCCACTTGGCTAAGTATTTGGGGTATGAAGGAGTTTGTAGGTTAATCAGAGCCTTGTAGAATTGTCATATACAGTGTGTAGGTGGGTCTTTACTGGCCAATATGGTTTAAATTGAAGTCAGGTCCTGTAGATCTCTTAAGGGTTGAGATAAGGATGATGCTAACCGTTGTAGGTGGCTGTATCGTCACTTATTCATGAAAGAGATTAGTTTAAGGCGCAGGATGGCTGTGAGTGTCTTAAGAGTTTTTGAATGAAGGAGGTGGTGAAGCTGAAGCGGGACTTCTGGAGACCAAGGTTTGAAATTAGAGTCCATTGATCCAGGCAAGAAGTAGTTGGGGTGTAAAAGTGGCATCAATGGAGAGTTATACACCCAGGCAAATTTTTGGTGTAAAGTGTCTCTCATGGCCAGAGTGGAAACCGTTAGAGGTGAGGCCAAAGGGAATAGAGTCCTTGAGGAGCGAGGTATCCAGGAGAGGATAGATAGATCTGTTCCACTTAAAGTGTTCTCCAGCTGTACCCACAATTTGGAGGTGGAAGCATATTCCCAGTCTGATATGCGAGAGAGATCTATGGCATGAAAATAGGATTTGAAATTTGTAAGAGACCCCCAGAACGCTTGGACTGAAAAAGAGTTGCCCTGGCAAGTCTGGTGTCTATCCCTCCAAATAAAGCGGGAGACCAGGGAAGAATCCTATAGGAACAACCAGTAGTAGCATCTGCAAAGTAAAAAGAATGTGTGGTAGGATATTCATATTTTATAATATTAATTTTGCCTAACCAGGAGTGAGACAAAGAGGACCATTTCCGAAGGTCCGATTTGATGCTGTTTAATAGTGGGATATACAGGGTGGGCCATTTATATGGATACACCTTAATAAAATGGGAATGGTTGGTGATATTAACTTCCTGTTTGTGGCACATTAGTATATGTGAGGGGGGAAACTTTTCAAGATGGGTGGTGACCATGGCGGCCATTTTGAAGTCAGCCATTTTGAATCCAACTTTTGTTTTTTCAATAGGAAGAGGGTCATGTGACACATCAAACGTATTGGGAATTTCACAAGAAAAACAATGGTGTGCTTGGTTTTAACGTAACTTTATTCTTTCATGAGTTATTTACAAGTTTCTGACCACTTATAAAATGTGTTCAGTGTGCTGCCCATTGTGTTGGATTGTCAATGCAACCCTCTTCTTCCACTCTTCACACACTGATAGCAACACCACAGGAGAAATGCTAGCACAGGCTTCCAGTATCCGTAGTTTCAGGTGCTGCACATCTCGTATCTTCACAGCATAGACAATTGCCTTCAGATGATCCCAAAGATAAAAGTCTAAGGGGGCCAGATCGGGAGACCTTGGAGGCCATTCAACTGGCCCACGACGACCAATCCACTTTCCAGGAAACTGTTCATCTAGGAATGCTCAGACCTTACACCCATAATGTGGTGGTGCACCATTGTTTTTCTTGTGAAATTCCCAATAAGTTTGATGTGTCACATGACCCTCTTCCTATTGAAAAAACAAAAGTTGGATTCAAAATGGCCAACTTCAAAATGGCCGCCATGGTCACCACCCATCTTGAAAAGTTTCCCCCCCCTCACATATACTAATGTGCCACAAACAGGAAGTTAATATCACCAACCATTCCCATTTTATTAAGGTGTATCCATATAAATGGCCCATCCTGCAGTTATGTTTAAATAGGGATTGGAGTTGTGGAGTAAGATTGATGCCTAAGTATTTTAAGGTGTCGAGCTTCCAATGAAAGGGAATGGCGGGTTTTATATGCTCTGCTTCTGTACGGGGAATATTAATGTTTAAAATTTCAGATTTAGACAGGTTTATTTTGAAATGTGAAAGTGATTGGAATGTGTGAAAGCTGACATTAAATTTGGGAGGGAAATTCGGGGTTGTTGTATAAAAAACAGGATGTCATCTGCATAGGCAGCATATTTATGGGTTCTAGGGCCTACTCTGACCCATGAATGTTATCATGATGTCTAATTGTGGCTAAGAAGGGTTCTAGTGAGAAAGCGAATAATAAGGGTGAAAGGGGGCAGCCCTGTATTGTGCCATTATGTAGTGTAAAAGGTTCACTCAATAAGCCATTCATTTTAATTTGGGCAGAAGTCATCTTGAGGTAGTCCCATCCCTCCCTATCAAAAGCTTTTTCAGCATCTGTAGAGAGAAGAAGGGTGGGCTGGGTTTGTTTGTGTACATAGTGGATTAGAGAAAGTGTGTATAAGGTGTTGTCTCTGGCTTCTCTGTTAGGGATGAAGCCTGTTTGGTCAGCTGAAATCCATTTGGGAGAAGGGAAAGCAATCTGGTAGCTATAACCTTGGCATATAGTTTGGTGTCCACATTCAGTAAGGACATGGGATGGTAGCTACCACAGAGGGTGGGGTCCTTGTCCGGTTTAGGAATAACGATTATGTGGGCAGGAAGGGATTCCGGGCGTAATCCCGTGGATTTGGAGATGGAGTTAGCGTAGGATGTCTGGTATGGGAGTAAAATGTTGCTATATGTTTTGTAGCACAGGACTGTGTATCAAGCAGGCCCCGGGGTTTACCCAAGGGGTGCGGATTTTAAGGCCTTTTGGAATTCCTCTACTGTAAAGTCTGCGTCTAACTGTCTAAGGGATTTACGTGAACTTTTAGGGAGTTTTGCTTGCCTCAAGTAGGCAACGATACGTTGACGTTTCTCTTTTGGGGATAAGGAGGCTAAGTCTCCGTGGACGTTATAAAGGGTGGCATAAAGTTCCCTGAAGGCTTTAGCAATTTGGGGGGAGGTGTGTGCTAGATCGCCTGTGGGGAGTTTGATCTTTGGGATAAATGAGGCATTTTTTTTCATACGTAGCGAATGTGCAAGTTTTTTTCGGGATTTATCCCCCCATTTGTATCTAGACTGAGACACTCAATAAAATTTCCTTTTTGTTTGGAGGTCCAGAAGAGTTTTGAGCTCCTCTCTCCCCTGTGAGAGAGCCTCCAGGTGCACTTTATGCAATGACAGCTTATGCTTTTTATCTAGATCAGCAACCTTTTGCAGCAGTTCTTTAAGTTGTTGTGCAAACTCTCTCTTTTTCCTCGAACCAAGTTCAATCAATTTACCCCTCATTGTCACTTTGTGAGCCTCCCACAATAAAGAGGGGGCAGTGTCCGGGGAACTGTTCTCCTGGAAATATTGTGTCAGAGAGGCAGACAAGAGGGATGTGTCTACCGAGTTTGACAGGAGTGACTCATTAAGCCTCCAATTATTGGTTTGAGGGGTAGAGAGGGAATGCATAAACGTATAGATATGGGAGCATGATCTGAAATAGAAGCAACACCAATGGAGGCCATGCGCAAGAGAGGAAGATGAAAATGGTCAAGGAAGATATTATCAATCCTTGAATAGGAATTGTGTGTTTTGGAGTAGTAAGAAAAATCTTTGTCTTTGGGATGTAGTAGGCGCCATGTGTCTATTAATTGCAGGTCTTGGAGTCTCTTTTTTATGTGGGATAGACGTTTGAAAGAAATATTAGAACGGCCTTGCGAAGTGTCAAGGATAGGATCTAGAGGCATGTTAATGTCTCCTGCCATTATAATTAACCCTTCAGCAAAATTTGTTAATTCGGTTAGGATGTGCAATAAGAATGAGGTTTGGTTTTGATTTGGGCAGTAGATGTTGGCTAGGGTACACTGAGTGTTACCAATAGAACCTTTAAGGAAAAGAAATCGACCCTGGTCATCTGCTACCATCTCTGAAAGTCAAAAGGACACGCTTCTATGGAACCCAATAGCCACTCCCTTGGCCTTGTTTGTATTAGATAAACTGTAAAACCATTGTGGCAAATGAGGGCAGAATAGTTTGACAGGAGTGGAGTGTGTACGGTGCGTTTCCTGTAGGAAGGCAATAGAGCAGGCAGCATGTTTTAATTCCCGCATAACTTGGTGGCATTTGATTGCATAATTTAAGCCCCTGACATTATAGGAAATGATGGTCAAGTCAGCCATAGTGTCAGAGAAATGCAAACTTTTGACCTGAGCACCCCTCTACGCCAAATTGGGAAAGGAAAAGGGTGGGAATAGGAAGAAAAAAAACCAGCGAAGGAGATGAATAAAAGAAGTAAAGTGAATAGCAAAGGCAAGCTTATAACTTCGATAACTCTAGTGGGAGTAACAAAATTATCACGCATTGTACTGCAGTGATCCCAGAGGGGGCAAGGGGGGTGAGCGACCAGCAAAGTCCCAATAGACTGACTCTCTAGGCACACAGGGGGGCAGCTTGCTCACATCAACCCCAAAAGGAGGGGGGTAAGGCATAACAACACTGCACAGGGCATATATACTGGGGGCCTACAACCCCATCAACACACGGTCATTTTATTTAGCGATGATAGCAACATGAAAATGACCGCTAGCAACATCATAAGCAATAGAGGAAACAATTACCCTCATTTAGTATATATATTCACTAAAGATATAGATAATATGAGCGAACAAACTATTACTTTGAAGTCTCTGAACTGGGTACAGGAAGGTTACCTGTAAGTGATCAGGTTTGGTATATATCTGAGATAAATATTACCCAAGATGTGAGCCTGAACATGTAATATAGATATAACTCAGGCTGGTCTCACCCATTTTTCTGAGATGATCCTGGAGTGGCTGTGCGTCCCTTCTTTGAGGGGATTTTGTGCCATTGGGGTTCCGGAGTGACGGAAAAAGATGCCATCCGGGCACTGTCACTGAGGGTATATTGAGCTCATAAAAGAAAGCTGGAAGATCTTTTGGAAAGTGGAGTGTGCCCGTGCAATTTCCTTTAGTGAGGCAGGAGGGGGATCCCCATCTGTATGTGGTCCCTTCAGCTCTCAGTTGGTCTAGAAGTGGTCTGTGCTCTGCGGCGCTCCAGTGTTTCTTTAGAGAGGTCAGGGTAGAGATTAATGAACGCATCAAAGTCAATATGCGGTGTGCCACGGATGCCGTTCATTATGGCGTTTTTATCCTCAAAGTAGTAGAGGAGGCAAATAACATCTCTTGGTGGATCTGCTGAAATATTGCATGGACGAAGAGTGCGATCAAATCGTGAGGGTTCAATGACTGGGTTTACCAAGAATCATGTTGCCCCTTATGGTGACATCGAGGTTGTCATTTTTAGTCACCTTAGGTAGGCCGCAGATTCGCAGTTGTTCCTACGATTGCGATTTTCGAAATCTTCCAGCTTATAAAGAGCTGACCGATGGGCTGATGCCAGCCGGGTGACTGTGTCTTGCAGTTCTTTAATGGCTTCTGAATGCGCGTCCCGTCTCCTCTCTGTTTCCTCAACCCTGCTCAGTAGGTGGGACATATTAGATATCAGACCGTACTGCTGTAATTTTCTTTTTGATGGATTTCTCCAAGCTACGGAACATGCACGCCAGCTCCTTCTTTAGACCACTCACCAGGGAGGTCATCTCCGAACCAGCGGGCAAGCCTGGGTCTTCCATTAGCTCAGATCAGCAGGATAAAGCAAGGGAGCTTTCCCTGAGAGAAGCTGCGTGCATAGAGGGGTATCTGCTGGATCTTAAGGCTCTGGTCCGCACGCTCCGTGCGCCTGGGATGCTCAGTTCGGCGGCTAGAAAGCGATTTATTGAGCCAGAAGACGACTGATGCATAGCCGAACCTTTCCCGGACAACTTACCCGATGTGGTGTAGGGTTTTGGGGTCTTTGAAGGCATCGCTAGCGTTGTACAGGCTGGTGAAAAGATAGAGCTCAGCCTAAGCACGTCCGACCGTCGCCATGCGAAAACCATGCCCCCCCTCCGGATGTGTGATATATGGTGCAATTGAGGTCAGCTATCAAGTGAACCACTACTACAAGCCATTCTCAAGATAGCACATGGTTACATTAATAAAACACAAATTGTTGCATGGTCCCATAAAGCAAAGTGATCTTGCACCCTGTGGTGCTTCAAAGTATGTTTTATCTATCTGCTGCCCCAGTTGCTCTGCAAATAGTGACCTTTTTGAACATCAGTTTTGCCTATGGCTAAATTCTGATTATGTACTGGGATTGCACTATGTGAAGGAGGAGGGCATATTCACATTTGTACCCCCCTCCCCCCGAAGTTTAGGTTTTTCGCAGGGTACTATGGCAAATGGAGAGGGTAAGTAGGTATAAAAAAAGGCTTTTTCACATGGGAGGCATTTTCTCTCACCCTCTAAAAAGCTATCACTTTTTTGGATCACTTTTCAGATGGTGGTAGAACAGTGATCCTGCCAACTCTTGAATGTTTGCTTTTTGTATTAAAATACCGCACCAAAATGGCAGCACGCTCCACTTACCCCTAATGTGTGTTTTACAAGCAGTACTGCCTGTCAAACTTTGCAAGCTGTGCTTATATTGCTTTCTTTTGCAGCCCCAGCAATTTGCACAGCTCCATACGGCCACAGTGGCTGAATTTCGCTGGACAGTAAAATTGTGGCTCAACTATCTGTTTTAACCGCCTACTGGCCGCTGTGAAAGGAGACATAAAGTACTGTGTGGCACCAGAGGATTACTTTGATGTCTGTATGAAAATAAGAGTATAGGATGAAAAGTGTAAATGCAGTTATCTTTCTTTCATTTTTTAAGCCATGATGACAAATGGATAACATTGATTATTGGAAAGACACAGGGATGGGTGTTAAGACAGCTGTACCCATTTTCTCACGAGTTAATGAACTTTGCTGTCACCATTTAATCATCCCGTCTTGAAAGGAACACATATGTTCTTCCTTACTAACTTTCATTTACAGGAACCCAAATCTTCATGTGTATTGAAAAATGTCCTGTGGGTAGTCAGTTCCCAGCAGCCGCAGCCACATTTACTATAAATATTCCATTTACCCAAATTGGAACGGCAGCAAAAGTTTAAAGTGATAGATTAATTTTAAGAGTTCAGACCCTGGAGAACAAATCATCGAACTCATTATGAATCTCAAGTACATTTATTGGTGCATGTAATGAGTCCTCTTTATGGTATGAAATATCTGTGTTCAGAATGTTCAGAAAGGTGAGAAATGGGTCACCAATATTTTATGGCTATTGGCGCAAAATATTAATTAAAAGCACAGATATCCTTCATGGTCAGTTCTTATCTCGCTCCTTGGTGTGTTTCCAAAATGTTTGCTCAGCCTAGGGCTACGCAGGTGAATTCCTCTCTTTGCTGCTGAGAGATCCACCTGCATGTTGGCTGTATCTTTATTTTAAAAATTGAATGTGCTGCTAATGCTACAAAAAATTATACACCAGCTCTATCACCTATATGTTCTTTATATTTGTGTGCCGATTAGCTTCCTGTGCAAAAATGCAGAAAATAATAAATAAACTGTGACCACTATTTGATCTCTTATAGGTCACATAAATATATACTGTAACAGTAATATGTAAGAAAACACCAAACAATAAATATCACTATATAGTGTGCAAAAATTGATAAATAGTTACACTAATAATACAATTATTACTTTGTGCCAAATCAATAAAATAGTGATGAAAATTGTCCAGTGCTTCAATATTCACAAAATTCAATAAGGCTTCATGTACACAAGATGTTTGAAAACCTCTTCTGAATGCTGGAAACTTGACAGCTAGTAACCGATATAAACGTCCACTTTGCCGCTTATACATACTCTCTCTGTCTCTCTCTCCCTCTCTCTCTCCCCCTCTCCATCTCTCTCTCTCCTCCCTCCCTCTCTCTCTCCCCCTCGCCCTCTCTCTCTCCCCCTCTCCCTCTCGCTCTCCCCCCCTTTCTCTCCCTCTCTCCCTCGCTCTATCTCCCCCCTCACTCCCTCTCCCTCTCTCCCCCTCTCCATCTCTCTTTCTCTCTCCCTCGGTCGCGCCCTCTCTCTCTCCCCCTCTCCCTCTCTTTCCCCCTCTCCCTCTCTCTCTGCCACTCACCCCCCCTCCCTCCTTCTTTCTCTCTCTCTCTCCCTCGCTCTTTCCCTACTTTTCTCCCTCTCCCCCTCTCTCCCCCTCTCCTTCCCTCTTTCTCTCCCTCTCTCCCCCTGTCTGTTTGAAAACCTCTTCTGAATGCTGGAAACTTGACAGCTAGTAACCGATAGTTAAAAACGTCCACTTTGCCGCTTATACATACCGCGTTTATGCATATTTAGTGGCAGTTATGAGCGCTTACGTTTTTGACAGATAGCCTCAGGAGACCCTCCCAAATGGCCACAATGCATGAAAAACAAGTATTAACTATTTCAGCCATTCTGTGAGAGAAGAGAGAGCAGTGTGCTTGTAGATAGCTTTTTGTTTTTATCTCTCTCTCTCTCTCTCACTCCCTCTCCCCTCCCCCCTCTCCATCCTTCTTTCTCTCCCTCTCTCACTCTCCTACCTCTCCCCCCTCCCCTCTCCCTCACTCTCTCTCTCTCTCTCTATTTTTGT
>BLSH010396939.1:284405-295879 GCA_018402905.1 Glandirana rugosa
GCGCGGATCACTCGCGTGCGTGGTGGCCTCCGCGCGGGGGCACGAGTGACACAAGCCCCTCTCGGTCCCTCGTCCACGCCGCCGAAGTTAACGGCGGCCGATGGGCGCTACCGGGGGGGCCTCACTTCCTTGCCTCCAGGCACATACATTTGTGCCTAGAGGTAAGACACTCCCGACTTCCCGACACTAGTGTCGGAAGGACATATGCTTCCGACACTGGTGAAGGGAAGGGGTCGATCCTGTCAGGGGGGTGTCCATCTTGTGCGGGTCCCTTGTAAACATTTTGACACTTTTTTGGGACCATTGGCATTTATACAACGATCAGTGCTATAAAAATGCACTGATTACTGTGTAAATGCCATTGGCAGTGAAGGGGTTAACCTGCAGGAGGCGCTCTAAGGGTTAACTATGTTCCCTGGGCGTGTTCTACCTGTGGGGGGACTGTCCTAGCTGGGGAAGGGAAGTGGTCACAGCCTTCGTATACAGGAAGGCTGTGATCACAGCCCTTCAGCCCTCACAGAATGGAGATCCGTGTTTACATACACGGACCTCCGTTCCTTCACTCCGGGGGGGCCATCGCGGGTAGCCGGCGGCAATTGAAGCCGCCGCACCTGCTCCCTGGCTCTCCCCGAACACAGTGAGCACGGGGGCGCGCCTCCGGTGGTGCGTGCGCTCACTAGGCGCGATCTCGCGGCCGCCGTCATATGACGGCGATCCGCGTTACAGAGCCACTTTGCCGCCGTCAATTGCCGATCGGCGGTCGGCAAGTGGTTAATAGCTCAATCTAAAATTTATATATACAAGTGAATAAGAAAAGCTTAAAGCAGAGTTCCACCTAAAAGTGGAAGCTCCGTTTATCTGCTTCCCCCCCACCAGGTACCTTTCGGGGGGTACCTGTTATTGACAGGTACCCATCCCCATTTCCAGGAGATCTTGCTGCGGCGATATCACTCTGAAGTTCGGCCCCTCTCCCCCTTCCCCCTGCCGCCGGGCCACTCATTTCGATTTAGTTTTAGTTATAGTCTTTTGACTAAAAAAGTTAATAAATAAAACCAAATTTCATAAAAAACAAACAAACAGAAGCAGAATGTAAAAAAAAAACACCCAAAAAATGGTAAACTCTGTTGGCTGTAATGCCATTGCACATATTACCTGAATATATTACTAAAGCCTCGTACACACGGTGCGATGGTCGTACGACCGAACGGCCCAAATCGTATGTTGGCTGTTTTATCTCACGTACTGACATGCACTAAGCGATTGTACAACCAAGCTGAATGTGGTGACGTGTTACGAGCGTATAAAGAGGAAGTTCAGGTGAATGTGATTTGTGAATTAGGAATGTAGGTTTACGCGAACGGACACTTCCTATCGTTCCTGACTTCTGAGAATGCGTGTTTTGCACGCACAACTTGTTGGACCAACTCCTCTGTACACACGATACAACAGTCGTACGACTGCTTGTTGTACAACCAAAGTTTTCTAGTGTGCTCATCCAACTTCTGTTGTACGACTGCCGCACGTCGGCTGTTCTAATCGCGCGTACTAATGGTCGGATGATCGTACAACAAGCGGTTATACGACCGTTTTCATACGACCGTCGCACTGTGTGTACGGGGCTTAACATAAAATATTAAGAGAAAAAAACAAGAAAAGCCCTTTTCTTAATTTTTTTTTCTTTCATCAGCTTAGTAGATGCCCCCTACTTATTCTTATGTGTTAATTTTGGTGTCAATTTTCGATTTAGTTAAAGTCACAGTCTTTCGACTAAAATGCCATTTTAGGTTAAGTCATATTTTAGTCATCTGAATTGTTTTAGTTTAAGACTAAATAGACTAAAATAGTGTTCATTTAGTCAACAATAATATTTTCGTTAACTGAATTAACACTGCTCCAGCTACCTAGTGGGCACACTTCCCCAGGGGTTGGCTTGATTCTCCATAAATATTCAGGCTGCCCACTCTGTTGTTTCTCCCACTATGATTCTAGAATTCTCTAGAATACTGGGGGGAAGTAATCAGAACAGCAGCCTGTGAGTCTGTCTGATTACACAGGAGCTAGACTATATTTACCTAACAACCCACACTAATCTGTTTTTCTTGTGAAATTCCCAATATGTTTGATGTGTCACATGACCCTCTTACTATTGAAAAAACAAAAGTTGGATTCAAAATGTCCGACTTCAAAATGGCCGCCATGGTCACCACCCATCTTGAAAAGTTTCCCCCTCACATATACTAATGTGCCACAAACAGGAAGTTGATATCACCAACCATTCCCATTTTATTAAGGTGTATCCATATAAATGGCCCACCCTGTATATTTATTTTTGCAGAAGAAAAAAATATGCATAATGTTATAAAGTTATTCATGTTTTGGTTTTACAATTTATTGCAGCATAGGTTCAGGTTTTCAAATGATGGGTGTGCTACGCTACATCATACTGTATATACATTTTGAAGAAAAGCTTTTGGAATTATTTTATGCACTGCATATGAATAGCATATGAACAGCAGGTATCTCCAGATGACTAGAATCCCCAAAAGCATGGGTTCATGTAAGTAGCTGCATAGGGTGCAAAGAGGTGAGGACAGCAACACAAAGTTGATGGCATAAAAAGTTGAAATGCCCTTTCTGTATTGCTGTCTGCCTAGTTCTATTTTTGTCTGCGGAGTCTGTCAAGTTGCTATTGCATTTGCCTAAGGGTGTCCTGTGCCCTAACCCTCTCTCCCCTGTTCCTGTTAAGAGAAATACAACTCTATTTGTTCATTATTAAAAGTGACTGGCGCCCATCATTCCATCTTGCACTATACCCACTATGCCTAGTTACCTGCACCCTGAGGAGGAATGTCAGCTCTCCCTGACTCTGGAGGTCAACATCAGGCCTCTGGAGATTGGGGAGACCACTACATTTGGCCAAACAAACAGCCAAGGAATAAATCCAAGGGAAAAAACCAAGCTCACTTACCGACCAGCTTGCGACCATCCAAATTGACCTGTCTAACAGTATGCGTTAAAAGCAGGGGATTGGTTACACACATTAATTAATGCATGTGTAAGCTGGAGGGCCCCGTCAAGGCTCCCTGCGTCCTCCAGACCTATCTCTAACTAAAGAGACTCCACAGTGGAAGCACATGCATCTTGATGAGATAGATGAAGGCAGGTGGTGTGGAGGTAGCCCATCCCTCCTATGGTTATAGGGACGCACCAGACACCCAGCAGGTAGCTAAATAACTGCAAAGGTGTTAGTGCGTTTCCCCAACCAATACAAAACGTGCAAAAAAGAGAACCACTGCCTCCACCATTTGGCGCCCAATGTGGGACACAGCATAATTTTTGCTGTGGTCGCCCCTGGCAACGGACTGCCACTACAAAAAAGATTTTGCTTGGCTCCGTGGGAAGTGGCAGGTAACATCTTTATTCCTCAGAGACTGTGTTATTATCCATCTAAACTATATGGGGAAAAACCAACATATCTTTTTGCTCTGCTCTCTGGGCATCGGTCCTGGCCCGGGAAGGCTGAAGGAGGTCCTTAATGATACCGGAGTGTGGTATGTACGAAACATAGCCTAGCGCTTTACACAGCGGGAGGCTATGAAGCAGTTTTGCTGTTGTGTGCCAAGTGTTCCAGCCTAGCCACAAATGTTCAGCCCTGGCCCCACGGGTACTATGAGTGAATTGGGACAAGTGTGTTGCCATTCCTGCTCATGAAGTCCCTGAGAACACTGCTGCTGTTAACCTGCTTGCTGAAGTGGCTGCTCCTTCAGCTAATGTGACCGTGTTAACCTCTGGAGCCCCTAGGGCTATGGGGTCAGTGTCCTCTTTATCCACCAGTGCAATTCAAAAGTCTGACAGAGTCGCAGGCTATCGTGTTAAATGTGCCTTAGATACACAAGTATTACCCGGTTGTGGGGATCCTAAACTGTTGCTGAGATTGTCCAAATTGCAAAGGATTGTCATGAGATAAGTGGCTTAGGAGTATAGCTACTTGTACCCATATGTGGCAGAAAGTCTGGAAGCTGAAATTCAGTGTGAACGGGCACAGTGGGTTGATGCTGCTTTTCAAGAGTATCTGAAAATTTCTGCTCACTGTGATATAAAGAATTTGTCTAGAAAATGCTGGAAATATACAAATGTTTTAAAAACTTGGGACTATGGTCGCCATATCTACCCAGACTGTGTTGTTATTCGCAGGCCCAATCAAGTTGATGTGCAACACTACATTACTACTATTGGATCATCTGGAAAACCTGTTCAACTGCCTGATCCTCGTTATTATTGGTAATACCACTCAGCTATTGAAAGCTTGTGTCGAGTCAGCACGGAACACAGGGATTTGCTTAGTTCGGTTGTGTCAGTTCCACAGGAAGCTGCTTTGCATTTGATAAATGTGGATGTGGGGGCACCCCTGCCTGTGCTGTTGCTGCTGGACTATGCTCCTGATACCAGCAGTTACAGGTGTTCTAAAAAGTGACATGCTGATCTGTTGCCCGGATTGTCAGCATGTTTTGTTTCTTCACATGTGAGGAAAAGTGATCTCAGTCCCCGGCTGTGTTCAAGGCTGAGATATGTTCAAAGTGCAAGGGGAACTTTGTTGCTTCAGAAGATGGAAAAGTTCTTTATGATTACAGTCACCTGCATGTTTGTATGGCTAAAAGTGCTTGTTTGAAAGTAGCCATGCACACAGTTCCAGTGTTTGTCCCTGAGAAGAAGGGAACTTACTGGAAAGTTTCAATAAATAGAATGTAGACAATAGGACTTTTAAGGTGGCTCATAGAGAAATTTTAAATATATATGTGTTCCGCGCAAACGGATAAAGTTATGATCTCAGAGCTGCTGCCTCCACCAGAACTCCACTGAAAGTGTAGTTAGATAATACAATAACAATTATGGTGGAAAGTGGCGCTGTTATGTCAGATATATTTTCCAGGGTGCTGGTAAATAGATGCTGTAACAAAGGGAGCTCCGATTTTATGTGGCGCTGTTATGTCAGATATATTTTCCAGGGTGCTGGTAAATAGATGCTGTAACAAAGGGAGCTCCGATTTTATGTGGCAATATTATGTATAAATGTTTTTTCCTTTTTCTGAGACAACGTCTGCTCAGCGGATTTCAACCAGTGTCACCAAATAAATAACATGAAATAATATGAATATTAAAAGTGTATAAATATAAATCCAAACCTGTTGAGTGATTAATTGTGCTTTCGAGTTAAAGTGATATGTGCCAGTATAAAATGTGTTTGATCTTGAAATAATGTTCACCAAAAAAACAAATGACTAAATGTCGTCAAAATTAATAACCATGCAAAGTGTATACAATTTCATTAATGCAGAAATTCATCAATGTTAGGTGCAAATACGGATTAGTGTTACTAAATAATAATATAGTCTTTAGGACTCTCTTCAAGAGTTCTAAAGTAGAAAAAGAAAGTAAAATGTGAAATTGCAAATCTGTGATCAAATGCGAATACCTTCTGTATGGTGATTACAGGATATAAAATTATGTAAAGGGAGTGAGGAAAGAATACTGTGCAAACTTCCAAGTAATCGGAACCTTATACCAAATTGGCTATTCTAAATTGCAATAAAAAATATTTTGCAGCAAGTGCCTATAAAGTGCCCAAAGTGCCTAAACAGGGAATGTGTAAAAACGTTTATAAGTTTTCTTATATAGGTCTCAATCAACTTTACCAGACTTGTAAATCAAACTGACTTATCAAAAGTTACAATGTGAAAATTTTTTGCAGCAAGCGCCTGTACAATGTCCAAAGTGCTTAAACAGGGAACATATGAAAAAACATTTTTAAAACTTTTTATATAAATCCCAAACGACTTTGCCAGACTTGTAGAAGATTATGGAATGACCATAGAAAGTCCTACAAAGAGCTTGAGGAGGAAATGTGTCAAGACAGAGCAATCGCCGTTAAGGTTAAAGTGCTTCTTTCTGTCAGGTTCAATAAAGGGTTCAGTATGCAAAGGGTTCTTGAGTGGTGTTGTCCCTTGTACCAAGTGTTCACCCCTATTCACTGCACACGTGAGGCCACTCACCAGAAAACGTCCCCCACTGAAGGGGCGCACGCTTAGTAGGACTCCTGTCTTGCCTCACCGTCAGGGATGCTGTGTTTTGCCCCGAAGCTGGGTCTGTTTCTGTAGGGAGATCGCTATCTCACCCTTCCCGTTCGTTGTCCACCCAAAAGAGAATCGCAGGATCTTGCGCAATATTGTTTGATGCAATATTTTTATTTAAGCTATGCTTCAAAAACACTCACAATTTTTCTCCTTGGTTAAAAGCCCATATACATCTGAGCGAGCGTATTCGCCTTGTTTGGAGTGTTCCAGAGTCCCGTGACCGGAAGTGACGTGTGATGTGATTAAGCTCCGCCCTACGCGTTTCGTCTATGGACGTCTACTGGAGCGGTGGCGTCACACATGAGGTCCGGTCCTTTTATACTCGCCTTTCTGATATTGTCTCCTCCCTAAGGGGCAGCCATGTTTTTGGTGTTTGTTACAATCAATGCGGCATCGTCTCTGTAAAAGAGGCGGCCATTTTTTTGGTGTCTTAATGTTAATAGCGTCGCCGGAAAAAGTACGGCGGCTGGGTGTTGTCTATTATATTAAGAGGGAGAGTGGTTTTTTCAGTTAATGGCGGTATTCATGGGTCTGAGTGGAATCAGCAGCAAACATGACGTTCCACATCAAATTAAAACATTTAAACATTGTTGCAAGAAATTACAATATTATTAAAAATTGTTACAAATTGTTAAAAAATTAAAAAATTACGCAATTGGGAGAGAATGTTACAATGGGGGAGATATTAAACTTTGAGAAAAAAGTTAAAATTGAGAAGTCTGTTGTAAGAGAACTGAAGATGTGAATGATATAAAAGAAAAAAGGTTTTATCAATTAAACATTCCTAACGTTAAATTTTTTAAGAAGAGAGAATGTGACGCGATATAGATGTATAGGAATATGTGGTTTCTATTTATGCATGTGAAAAAAGAAGGAGCTTATTTGGTCTTGTGTATATTTCAATATTCCCAATATTTACTGTAAGGCAATGGTGGGATATAAAAAGGGGGGTCATAAATGGGAGGGGATTATCAATCTTAATATCGGAATTCGCATAAATCTGTGTGTGTGTATATAAATATAAAAATATAAAAATATATGAAAATATATAAATGTAAAGGAGCTTCACTATGACCGGTATAAAATTGTATATTTCAGAGGATATTTTAAAAGTCTGTGATAAAACTATTTAAATCGATTTCTATGTTCATTCCTTGGGGTTGGAGAGTATTCATTAAGTAAATCCATTTAGTCTCATTCTGGGATATTTTCTTTGTCAAATCATCACCTCTCCAGTGATTTGTGATTTTGTCTATTCCACAAAAGGATAGTCCAGCTGGATCTTTTTGATGATAGTCTCTAAAATGCTTTGAGACACTGTGTTGAGGGAATCCTTTTTTAATATTCTTAATGTGTTCTCGAATTCTCTTGTATAGTGGTCTGGTTGTGCGTCCTATGTACTGTAATTTGCATGGACATTCCAAGAGATAAGTGACATGGGTAGTTTTGCAAGTAATAAGGTCTCTGATTTTAAAATTCTTCCCTGTGGAGTTAGACGTGAAGGTGGTTATTTTGTTTTCCCCTTTTTTACTTGTTCTACATGGTAGACAGAATTTGCATTTGTAAAAACCTTTTAGATTAGGGGCCACTTTGATCCTTTTCGGTGGGTCCAGTATATTCTTTACCAATTTTGTTCGAATTGTAGGGGCTTTACGGTAAATAAATCTTGGTTTGTTTGGAAGGAGGGAGTTCAAGACTTTATCTGTTTTTAAAATAGACCAATGTTTCTTAAAAATTTTTTCAATTTTCCTGTAATGTCTATTAAAATCCGTTAAAAAGGCCATCGCATTGTCCCTTGGGTTTTTTTCTTTTTTCCGTTCGGTGCTTAACATTTCTGTTCTATTCATTTCTTTTATTTCATCTCTTGTTATTTCCAGGTTCCTCTTGTTATAACCTTTTTCTACGAATCTGTTTATTAGGATGTCTGTCTGTTCTCTGTAATGATTCATGTTGCTGCAATTTCGCATAATTCGGATAAATTGTCCTTTAGGGATGTTCCCGATCCACCTAGGGTGGTGGCAGCTGGTTTTGGGGATGTAACCATTTCTATCGGTTTTTTTAAAAAAAGTTTTGGTTTGTAATTCTCCATTCTGTTTAAAAATAGTCAGATCCAAGTAGTCTATTTCTGTCGTACTCCATTTTCCTGTGAAAGACAGTCCGTACTTATTGCAATTCAAGTTGTTAATGAATTCTTTCAGTTTTTCTTCTGTTCCTTTCCAAATTAAAAAAATGTCGTCTATATATCTCTTATAGAATGTTAACTCTGGTCGATTTTTGTGATATATAGTTTCTTCTTCCCATTTGTTTAGTACTATATTTGCGACGCTGGGGGCAAATTTAGCCCCCATTGCTACTCCCTTTGTTTGTGAGTAGAACTTCCCCTTGTACCAAAAATAACTACCTGTCATCGCAATTTCTAATCCTTCTAAAATAAACTCAATTTGTTTTTGTTTATATTTAGTGTATTTATGAAGGGCCCATTCTGTACTTTTTGATGCATCTTTCTGTACTATGCTGGTGTATAGGGAATTTACGTCAATCGTAACTAAAAATACTTCTTCCTCTCCTTTCATATCTTTTAGTTCTGCTGGGAGTTGCTTACTGTCCTTTAAAAAGGACTTTCCTTTCTGTGCCAGAGGTTGTAAATACTGGTCCAAGTATTGACCCAGTCTAGAGTGTACTGCATTTATACCACTTACAATTGGTCTCCCCGGTGGTTTATTTTGGTTTTTGTGCACTTTAGGAAGGTAATAGATTATTGGGGTTTTCGGAGCCTTTAAAGCCATGTACTTTGCTTCTTTGTTGTTGATAATCCCTTCTTTCCTTCCTTTTTCCAAAAATTTGTGAAGTTTTTTCATGTGTTCTTTTTTGGGATTTTTCTTCAAAACTTTATAGGTATCTTCTACTTCCAGGAGATTTTTCATTTCTATCTCGTAGTCTTTTTTATTGAGTATCACCAGTCCACCTCCCTTATCCGCTGGTCTTATTACCACGTTCTTTTTCTGTTCTATCCTTTTGATATTTTTCCAAATCTCTCCGTCGTGTAATCTTCCCACTTCAAGTTTCTTAATATCCTCTTCTACTAGTTTCTGAAAGACTTGTAGACTTGCATTGTTATTATTATTAGGCTTGAACGTTGATTTATTCCTAAGAGTGGTCTGTGTGTATTCAGGGGATTCCGAATATTTTGAGGTTATTGGTTTACCGTAAAAAAACTTCTTTATATTTAATTTCCTCATATATTTGTGTAAGTCGATAAAAGTGGTGAATTTATCCAATTTCTTACTTGGTGCGTATTTTAATCCCATATCTAAAATCCTTAATTCTTCTTCGTTAAAATCTATATTGCTCAAGTTAAAAATTCCATTGCCTAATTTACTCGTCTTCTTTTTCCTTCTCTTTGTGCCTCCCCGTTTTCCTCTCTTCTGTCTCTTCTGTCCCATTCTTGGTATCTTGGGGGGTCCCTTCTTTCCCCTTCGGGTTGCCTCGGGTTGTCCCAATTCACCTCTCTTCTGGTATGATATGTAGGTCTTGGACCGGTGTTCCACCATTTTTGTTGTCTTGGGGGTCCTCTGAAAGATGGAGGACCCCATCTTGGAGGTCTGAATGGTCTGTTTCCCCAAAACCTTGGGGATCTGTTTCTTTGTTCCATGTAAAAATCCCTTGGTCGGTTGTATGTTTCTCTTAAAGGCGAGTATCTGTTGTGGTGTCGTGGAATACCTGGTGTTCTCGGTGTAGTTGGGGGATGTTGGTAACCTCGTCTTGGACCCGAATGGTCCCTTGGTCTTTCTTGTCTGTGGGGGGGTGTCCTTGATCTCTGTCTCCTATTTCTTGGGGTGCGTGGGGTAACATTATTGATTATCCAATTTCCTTCTTCTTCTTCTTCTTCTTCTTCTTCTTCTGTTTCTCTATTTTCCTCGTTCATAGAGATATCTGTTATATCCTCCTCGGAGTAACATTCCATTGATTGCCATTTGTAGACTTGTATGTTTTTATAGTCTGCCAGATCCCTTTTGAATTTTTTCTGTTTTTTTGTCTGGATTTGTTTGTCATATTTGCAAATATGTTCCTGTAGTAGTTTCTCTTTTTCTTTAAATTCCCTGTTGTCCATGAAAGGTAGTAGCTGTTCTTTGATGTTTTTTATATCACTTTCGATGGTTTTCAATTTAAATTGTCTTCTTTTTACGATTTGTTGGAGAAGTTCTCCTTCTTTCAGGTTAAAGAAATTGTACCATTCTTCCATTAGGCCTCTTTCATTGAGACCATCATTGGGTGATACTTCCCATCGGAGTCTTCTGGGTGTGATCTTCTCAGAAATGTACATTTCCAGGGTGCCAATGTCCCACCAAACTCTTAATTGTTTTTCTAATTTGTGTTTCAGGTGTTTGAGTAGACTATCCATGTCTTGTTTGTTAATAATAATTTCCTGGTTGAAAATATTACCTAGATCAATTCTTCTACTCTCCATGTAATTAAAAATCTCCATTGCTGCAGAACTGATAGGTGTTTCACCACCTATTGGAAACAGATTAAATATATATGTGTTCCGCGCAAACGAATAAAGTTATGATCTCAGAGCTGCTGCCTTTTGCGCGGAACACATATATATTTAATCTGTTTCCAGAAAACCAAAATAAACCACCGGGGAGACCAATTGTAAGTGGCATCAATGCAGTACACTCTAGACTGGGCCAATACTTGGACCAGTATCTACAACCTCTGGCACAGAAAGGAAAGTCCTACTTAAAGGACAGTAAGCAACTCCTAGCAGAACTAA
Source organism: Glandirana rugosa (assembly GCA_018402905.1). Lineage (NCBI taxonomy): Eukaryota > Metazoa > Chordata > Amphibia > Anura > Ranidae > Glandirana > Glandirana rugosa. The sequence goes on from BLSH010396939.1 coordinate 295,314, forward strand.
AAGATATGAAAGGAGAGGAAGAAGAATTTTTGGTTACAATTGACGTAAATTCCCTATACACAAGCATAGTACAAAAAGATGCATCAAAAAGTACAGAATGGGCCCTTCATAAATACACAAAATATAAACAAAAACAAATCGAGTTTATTTTAGAAGGATTAGAAATTGCAATGACAGGTAGTTATTTTTGGTACAAGGGGAAGTTCTACTCACAAACAAAGGGAGTAGCAATGGGGGCTAAATTTGCCCCCAGCGTCGCAAATATAATACTCAACAAATGGGAAGAAGAAACCATATATCATAAAAATCGACCAGAGTTAACATTCTACAAGAGATATATAGACAACATTTTTTTAATTTGGAAAGGAACAGAAGAAAAACTGAAAGAATTCATCAATAATTTGAATCATAATAAGTACGGACTGTCTTTTACAGGAAAATGGAGTACGACAGAAATAGACTACTTGGATCTGACTATTTTTAAACAGAATGGAGAATTACAAACCAAAACTTTTTTTAAGGTAAGACAAATTTTTATCAGTCTAGGTTCATCAGATAAAGACAGC